>CM066333.1:7108519-7366145 GCA_033807585.1 Hydrophis major | reverse complement strand
CCTTTCCAAAAGATGCTCGGAGGGGTTGCCACCTTAAAAACAAAACACTGGGGACAGAATTGATCTTTCTTCAATCCAGACTCACCATTCCAGAAGAGCAGGATTTGTGCAAAAGCTGGTTTTCTGCTTTGGAAAGGTCCTCCAGGAGGACAACGTTGTCCAGCCTGAAATGAGAGCAAACCAACTCCCCAACTCCTTACTAGCACTGATGATGTTGCCTAGTTGGGTGGTCTTCTTCTTCTTCTTCTTCTTCTTCTTCTTCTTCTTCTTCTTCTTCTTCTTCTTCTTCTTCTTCTTCTTCTTCTTCTTCTTCTTCTTCTCCTCCTCCTTCTCCTTCTCCTCCTCCTCCTCCTCCTCCTCCTCCTCCTCCTCCTCCTCCTCTTCTTCTTCTCCTTCTCCTTCTCCTTCTCCTTCTCCTTCTCCTTCTCCTTCTCCTTCTCCTTCTCCTTCTCCTTCGTCACTGACAATGCTACTGCTCTTCAAAGTGACCTTGATTATGTGTCTGAATTGTCAAACAATTGGCAATTCCAAATCTTAACCAACAAATGCTCTGTCCTACACATTGGTTTAAAAAAAGAAAATCAGTACACCAAAAACAAACTTGGCAGATATGACCTCATTGATGACCCTCACTCTGTCAAGGACCTTGGAGTACTCATATCAAATGATTTAAACGCCAGAGCCCACTGTAACAGCATTGCCAAAAAGGCATTAAGAGTTGTAAATCTAATCTTACGAAGCTTCTCCTCTGGAAATATTGAATTGCTAACTAGGGCATACAAAACCTTTGCTAGACCAATACTTGAATACAGCTCATCCATCTAGAATCTACACTGTATATCGGACATTAATACAATTGAGCAAGCCCAGAAGTATTTCACGAGAAGAGTACTACACTCCTCTGCTCGCAACAGAATACCCTATATCACCAGGCTTGAAATTTTGGGCTTGCACAACCTAGAACTGTGCCGCCTACAGTTGGACTTAAGTGTAGTACACAAAATTATCTGCTACAATGTCCTACCAGTCAAGGACTACTTCAGCTTCAACCGCAACAATACAAGAGCAACGCAACAGATACAAACTCAAGGTTAACTGCTCCAAACTTGATTGCAGAAAGTACGACTTCAGCAACAGAGTGGTCAATGACTGGAATGCACTACCTGACTCTATAGTTACATCCTCAAACCCCCCACTCCTTTAACCTCAAACTATCCACTATTGACCTCACCCCATTCCTAAGAGGTCTGTAAGGGGCATGTGCATAAGTACACCACCGTGCCTCCCGTCCCTGTCCTCTTGTCCCCATTTAATCGCACCTATTTTCCGTATTCTTACTCATGCTTATACTTATACCTACTATTTTGTAAGCGATGGACAAATCAAATCAAATCAAATCAAATCAAATCAAATCAAATCAAATCAAATCAAATCAAATCAAATCAAATCAAATCAAATCATAAATAAACAAACAAACAAACAAATAAATAAATAAACATTTCCAGCCTTCCCGAAATTCCAGGAGGCCCATTTTTCGCCCTCCTTGAGCCTCCGCACATACCATGCACTTCCCTGCATCCAAAACAGGTCATGTGGAGACTCCTGGGAGGAGAGGGGCAGGGTGGGTGCTGGGACCAGCCAGGGGTAGGATTTGGGGGCTCGCCGAAATGCACAGAATTTAGCTAGGGGCTCTCCTGAACCCCTGTGAACCCCCAGCAGCCCAGCCCTGCCTAAGTGAAGGACTACCTGTTCTTTTGAAGGTATTGCTGTTGGCGTAGGGAAGAGACCGTGCCTTAGGCTTCCCCAGCAGAGCAGCAATCAAAAATTACGATGAATGATCAATGAATCCCTTCACTGATAACAGATTATCAGAGTTGGAAGGGACCTTGTAGGTCAACTAGTCCAACCCCCACCCACCCAAGCAGGAGACCCTACACCATTTAATGGCAGTCCAATCTCTTCTTGAAAGTCTCAATTAATGAAGCTCCCACAACTTCCAAAGGCAACTTCTGTTCCCTTGGTTGATTTTTTTTCACTGTCAGAAAGTTTCTCCTTATTTCCAGGTTGAATCTCTCCTGGTTCAGTTTCCATCCATTATTCCTTGTCTGGCCTTCAGGTATTTTAGAAAATATCTTGACCCCCTTCCTCCTCTCTGTGGCAGCCCCTCAAATATTGGAAGATTGCTCTCCTGTCTCCCCTGGTCCTTCTCTTCCCTAGACTAGCCAGGCCCAGTTCCTGTAATTGAATCACTGGGTCTCTCCTCCCCCCATTGGCTTCTCAGGGCCACTTGCTGGGCTATATATAACCTTTTTCTGGCTTCTCATGCAATGGACAGAATGGCACTCAGAATTCTATTTTAAAAAGAAGAAGAAGAAGAAGAAGAAGCCCAAACTGAGTTCCCCAAACCACCGTCCAGCTGCCGCCTTCAATGCAAGAGTGCCCGCGAGCATGTGCAGAGGGCACATCGCGTCTCGCCCACCACCTGTGTGTCAGGACTGATCAACAGAATCAACCCAGAGCTGTTTGCTTAGTTCTCCCATCCTTTAAGGTTGCTTGTAAAGGAGGAAAGGCTGCCGGGGTTACGTGATTGTTTGACTTCTATCTTTATTCAATTTTATTGGTTGCCCATTTCACTGTCAAAAGAGACTCTGGGAGGCTCACAATGCCCTAAATAACGGTGGATAGAAATAACAGACAGCAGGTTTGATACTGGCCAGGATTGTTATCGAGCAAACTGGCTGGGATGTGATGCAGGGACAGCCTCCAAGCATCTTCCTGAACTGAAGAGCAGAGCAAAAAACACAGAAGAACAGAGCTGGAAGGGAACCTCGGAGGTCTTCTAGTCCAACCCCCTGCTCCGCTGAAGCAGGAGACCCTATATAATTCCAGACAAATCATTCTCCAAGCTCTTCTTGAAAACTTCTAGAGATGGAGCACCCACAACTTCTGCAGGAAACTCGTTTCACTGATTAATTGTTTTCATCGTCAAAAACTTTCCCGTCTGAACCAGAGGTGATATTCATCCGGTTCTGGAGAACTAGTAGCAGGAATTTTGAGTAGTTCAGAGAACCAGCAAATCCCACCTCTGACTGGCCACGCCAACCCCATCTCTTCCCTGCCTCCCATTGAGTCTCAGCTGAGTCTTTGGTTGCCCTGCACAGGAGAACGGAACTGGAAAGCAGGTTCATGGGGTGGGGAGGGAAATGGGATTTTGCAATATATCCTTCCCCTCCCATGCCCACAAAGCCACTCCCACCAAGCCACGCCCAGAGAACCAATAGTAAAAAAAATATATATTTATAACATCCGTGCTACTGTAGTACAAACTAGACGTTGAGAGAGAAAAATGTCTCTTTATCCATTGCTGTCTTTGGCATCACCAAAACCAAAGGTAGCATTCAGCTGGTTCGGACCAGTTCTGGAGAACCAGTAGCGGAAATGTTGAGCAGTTCGGAGAATTGGCCAATCCCACTTCTGACTGGCTCCGCCAACCCCATCTCTTCTCTGCCTCCTATTGAGTCCCAGATGATCAGCTGAGTCTCCTTTGGTTGCCCTGCACAGGAGAACGGAGCTGGAAAGCAGGTTAGTGGGGGTGGGGAGGGAATGGGGATTTTGCAGTATATCCTTCCCCTGCCACGCCCACTAAGCCACGTTCACAGAACCGGTAGTGAAAAATGTTGAATCCCACCACTGATCTGAACATCTGGCTGACTCTGCAACAAGCCAATTTTAAAATAGATCAAACTAAATGAAACAAGCTAAAAGCTCCGGAGCCCCTCAGACCATTCTCTCTGCTCTCTGGTTTCTTCAGGGATCTACGAGTGATCCATGCTTTAGAACAAGGCTTGTCAAACTTGACAGCTTTAAGATTTGTGGACTTTAACTCCCAGAATTCCTGAACTAACATGACTGGAGGAGGAATTCTGAGAGTTGAAGTCCACAAGTCTTAAAGCTGTCAAGTTTGAAGACCCCTGGTTTAGAATCATAGCTGTAAGAGGGACCCTACGGGTCATCTAGACAAACCCCCTCCTTCTTGCACCACCCTCCAAAGCAGGGGTCTCCAACCTTGGCCACTTTAAAACTTGTGAACGTCAACTCCCAGAGTTCCTCAGCCAGGCTGAGGAACTCTGGGAGTTGAAGTCCACAAGTCTTAAAGTGGCCAAGGTTGGAGACCCTTGCTCCAGAGCACTGATTCTCAGTCTTGGCAAATTAAAGAGAATTGGACTTCAACTCCCAGAATTCCCTATGCTGGTTATAGAATTGTGGGAGTTGAAGTCCGCCTGACTTAAAAGAGCATCTCTGGCCAAGGATAGCCATGGGTCGAAGGGAACTGTCATAAAAGCCAAGATAGTTCTCCTCTGCTTTTTTTGAATCCTGCTATGGAGACCCTCGTCTCTGACATGCCCAAAAGCCAGACGGTGTTTCCTCTCGCCTGCCACCATGCCAAACCCTTGAAAAGCCCCTGGCCCGCTGTTCCTTCCTGCCTGTCATCCTGGGCAGGGACTTGAAGAAACATTTTAAGAAGTGAAATTGCAAAGAGGAGAAAGCAGAGAAAAAAAGAACAATGCAGGACCAGCCCATGGGAGGTCATCTAGTCCAGCCCCCCTTCAGGCAGGAGATCCTAAAACATTCCAGACAAATGGCTATCCAGCCTCTTCTTAAAAAACCTCCAGTGTTGGAGCACCCAGTTTCTGGTGGCAAGCTGTTCCATGGATTGTCTGGAGATAATCATATCTGATCATCATATAATCATGATCATCATATCAAAATAGCGGTCTTACAATACTTGAAGGGCTGCCACAGAGAGGAGGAAGGGGGTCAAGCTATTTTCTAAAGCACCTGAAGGCCAGACAAGGAATAATGGTGGAAACTGAACAAAGAGAGATTCAACCTGGAAATAAGGAGAAATTTTCCGACAGTGAGAAGAATCAACCAAAGGAACAGAATTTGCCTTCGGAAGCTGTGGGACCTTCACCCTTGGAAGCTTTCAAGAAGAGACTGGACTGCCATCTGTCAGAATTGGTGTAGGGTCTCCTGCTTAGGTGGGGGGGGGTTGGACTAGATGACCTACAAGGCCCCTTCCAACTCTAATTATCTGTCTCTGATTAATTGTCCTCACTATCAGGAAATTCCTCCTTAGTTCCAGCTTGCTTCTCTCCTGGATTGGTTTCCACCCATTGTTGCTTCTTGTCCTGCCTTCAGGGGCTTTGGAGAATAGATTTACCCCCAAGGGATTCAAACTGTGGCCCCTGGCTGGAATAGACCGGAGCTTGGAGCTCTCCTTCTACTCAGTGGGGCCCGAAAGGCTGGGGATGGCGGGATGCACTTCGGACCGGGATCAAGTTCAGCGAAGAAAAACCACGCTGGGAAAGGCCTCCCCACAAGCCTTGAAACCCCGGCAGGCTGTCAGCCTCCCAGCTTATCCAAATCCCAAGCAGAGGGCCAGCTCCTGTGGGGACCCTGGCCCATGGCAGCCGGTGCAGTTCTGGGGCCCTCCCCGTGGGGTGAGATGAGAAGCAGATGCCCTGAAAGTAGAAGGAGCAAAAACCTCAGGGTTGGCTTTTCTTCACGGCGATTTAATCATCCCTGCCTCTTAACGTTTTAACTTTGATGTACTGTTTTTATAGTTTAATATTTTATTGTGTAGTGTCCAGAATCCCTCTGGGAGAGCGATGAGAAAGATGATAGATAGATAGATAGATAGATAGATAGATAGATAGATAGATAGATAATAGGGAGGGAGGGAGGGAGGGAGAGAGAGAGAGAGAATAGGTAGGTAGGTAGGTTGGTAGGTAGGTAGGTAGGTAGGTAGGTAGGTAGGTAGGTAGGTAGATAGATAGATAGATAGATAGATAGATAGATAGATAGATAGATAGATAGATAGATAGATAGAGATAATAGGGAGGGAGGGAGGGAGAGAGAGAGAGAATAGATAGATAGATAGATAGATAGATAGATAGATAGATAGATAGATAGAGATAATAGGGAGGGAGGGAGGGAGAGAGAGAGAATAGGTAGGTAGGTAGGTAGGTAGGTAGGTAGATAGATAGATAGATAGATAGATAGATAGATAGATAGATAGATAGAGATAATAGGTAGGGAAGGAGGGAGGGAGAGAGAGAGAGAGAATAGGTAGGTAGGTAGGTAGGTAGGTAGATAGGTAGATAGATAGATAGATAGATAGATAGATAGATAGATAGATAGATAGATTAGAGCGCACGTACAAGAGATGATAGATTGAGACAGATAGTAAGAAAGAAAAAGAAAAAGAGGGAGGGAGAGGGAAGGGAAGAAGAAAGAAAGAAAGAAAGAAAGAAAGAAAGAAAGAAAGAAAGAAAGAAAGAAAGAAAGAAAGAAAGAAAGAAAGAAAGTGAGTGGACAGATGATACACAGATAATAGATTAGATAGATAGTGATATATACACAGAGAGAGAGAGAGAGAGAGAGAGAAAGAAAGAAAGAAAGAAAGAAAGAAAGAAAGAAAGAAAGAAAGAAAGAAAGAAAGAAAGAAAGAAAGAAAGTTGACAGATGATACACAGATAATAGATTGATTAAATATATAGTGATATATACAGAGAGAGAGAGAGAGAGAGAGAGAGAGAGAGAGTGGACGGATGATACACAGATAATAGATTAGATAGATAGTGATATATACACAGAAAAAGAAAGAAACAAAGAAAGAAAGAAAGAAACCAGGGGGGAGGCTCCCTCCCAAAGGGGTCGCAGCCTCTGCCAGGGCTGTCAACTCATGCTCCTTCCTTCCTTCCTTCCTTCCTTCCTTCCTTCCTTCCTTCCTTCCTTCCTTCCTTCCTTCCTTCCTTCCTTCCTTCCTTCCTTCCTCTTACCTGCAAAGACCACGGAGCAATAGGCATCACTGATATCCGTGTCCGGCGTCTGGACCTGCAGGGCATGGAGGATGAAGACGCGGAGCATTTTCTGGAGCAGTCCGGGATGGTCTGGGGGAGCCGCTGGACGTCCGCTCCCTCTGCCTTCAGGCCAGTCACCCTCTGCGCGCAGGGCCAGCTGAGCTGCTCTTGGCACAGGGCTCAGCCACAGTGCAGGAGCTCTTAAAGGGGCAGCCACACGGCTGAGCGGCAGAGCCCTGCCCCCACCAGCAACCCAAGGCACCAGGGATGCTGTGCTCCGTGGGTCGGGCCCTGGGAGGGGGGAGGGGGGGGCTGGGCTAGTTTAAGAGCAAAGGAGTTGGACTTGGATTTGGAGGAGGATCCTGGCTGGAATTCACACTTCCATGCGTGCACAAATGCAAACACACAAACATTCCGACCCAGCCCAAACACCAGGCAGTAAATAGAATTGGAAGGGACCTTGGAGGTCTTCTAGTCCAACCCCCTACACAGGCAGGACACCTTCTACCAGAGGTGATATTCAGCAGGTCCTGACCAGTTCTGGAAATTTGGAATAATTGGGAGAACCGGCCAATGCCACCTCTGACTGGCCCCGCCCCCCTCTATTCTCCACCTCCCGAGTCCCAGCTGATTGGCTGGGTCTTCTTTGGTTGCCCTGTACAGGAGAAGGGAGCTGGAAAGCAGGTTAGTGGGATGGGGAGGGAAGGGGGATTTTGCAGTATCCTTCCCTTGCCACACTCACAGAACCAGTACTAAAAAAATGTTTGAATCCTACAACTGCTTTCTATCATTCCAGACAAATGACTGTCCAACTTCTTAAAAACCTCCAATGTTCGAGTACCCACAACTTCTGGAGGCAGGCAGTTCCACTGGTCAATTGTTCTCACTGGCAGGAAATTCCTCCTTAATTCCAGGTTGCTTCTCTCCTTCTCAAATTTCCACACTTTCATCCAGGCATATATGCAAACACACAAATATATACATACATTCGGGTCCAGCCCAGCCAAGAGGCAGTTAACAAGTTTGTGTTGTAACAAGTTAACAAGCTTGTGTTGTATGTGAGAAGGCATCAGTCATCAATGTGGATGCTACATCTTTCCACTATGCTAATGCTCTGAGTCACTTAACAAGATAACAGGGTTGGAAGGGAACTTGACCTTGGAGATCTTCCACTCCCTGATTGAGTAGGAAACCCTATGATGGATGGATGGGGAGACGATAGATAGACATGCAGGCAGGCAGGCAGATGATAGAGTCCAGGGGTATTCAAACTTGAGAGCTTTAAGTCTTGGGGACTTCAAATCCCAGAATTCCTACTCCAGTCATGTTAGCTCAGGAATTCTGGGAGTTGAAGTCCACAAGTCTTAAACTGGCCAAGTTTGAAGACCCTTGTAGATATATGATGGATGGATGGATGGATGGATGGATGGATGGATGGATGGATAGATAGATAGATAGATAGATAGATAGATAGATAGATAGATAGATAGATAGATAGATAGAAGTGGATGGATGGATGGATAGACAGACAGACAGGTGTAGATGATAGAAATTCAGGGGTCTTCAAACTTGACAGCTTTAAGTCTTGTGGACTTAAACTCCCAGAATTCCTCTCCAGTCCATGTTAGCTCAGGAATTCTGGGAGTTGAAATCCACAAGACTTAAAGCTGCCAAGTTTGAAGGCCCTTGTACTGAAGGGACAAAATGTGGGTACATGGAACCTGGGGACCAGGCTGTTCCCCCAAGAAAACCATCTCTGATCAAGGAGAGATTCAACCTGGAAATAAGGACAGGTGTGGTTCTGCTGAGCTGGCTGGTGCTGGTCAGAAAGGGGCCTGGAGATCTTTGTACAGTCCCTTCCTAGCCCGAGGGTCCTCAGCTTGTCTTCCAGGGCAGCCTCCTAGAAGAGAGTTACAGGTCGTCCTCAACTTACAACAGTTCATTTAGTGACCGTTTGAAGTTACAATGGTACATTGGAAAAAAAAAAGTGACCCACGGGCAGTTTTTCACACTTAAGAGCCACGGGGGTGCAGTGGTTAAGAGTTCAGTATGCCACCTGACACGGTGGCTCAGTGGCTAAAATGCTGAGCTTGTTGATCAGAAAGGCTGGCAGTTCAGCGGTTCGAATCCCTAGTGCCACGTAACGGAGTGAGCTCCCGTTCCTTGTCCCAGCTTCTGCCAACCTAGCAGTTCGAAAGCGCGTCAAATGCAAGTAGGAAAATAGGGACCCCTTTGAGGGGGAAGGGAACAGCGTTCTGTGCGCCTTATCAGCGTTTAGTCATGCCGCCCACATAACCACAGAGACGTCTTCGGACAGTGTTGTGCAGACGGCAGCAGAGTCGGGGAGGAACACGGTCCAGTCCGGGAAGGACTCGGATGAGGGTCCTGCGTCCGATGGAGAAATGGGGCCAGGACCATCTGGGAGTGGTGTGCTGACTCTGGAGCCTCCAGAATCTGGCAGCAGTGAGGCAGAGGAACAAGGGGAGCCTGTTCCCAGTGCGTGTGTGCGCAGAGCTTCCAGAAGGCAAGAGCAACTGAGACCAAAGGGGAGACTCAGGAGTAAGGCTTGGAGGGGATTGCCCCTCCCATAAGTTATAAAGGAAGTTGAAAGGGACAGGAACCTTTGCAGGAAGCAACGTCGTTCACTCTGTTCAGATTAAACCTTGAAGCTCTGTGTAGACTTCATTTGACTTTTTAGTTAATTTGGCACTTTAGCTGTTGGCAGCAATTCAAAGGGAGAGAAAGGTGGGTACTTATCTCTAGGGATTGTTTGGGACTCATTACTGGCTGGGAATGAAAATAATTCCCAGCGTTGAAATAACAGAAGAGTTGTTTGGGCTAAGCGTGTGCTTAATTACGGTCTCAGGAAGCCTTGGTCAGAACAGACAGCGCTCATGCTTTGGCTTTGTAACGGAGATGAGCACTGGCCCCAGGAACCGGAAACGACTAGCACATATGCGCAAGGGGAACCTTTACCTTACTTTACTGCAGGTTACTTCTGCTGAGTGCCGGCTGCCTGCAATCTCACCAGGCTCAAGGTTAACTCAGCCTTCCGTCCTTCCGAGGTGGGTAAAATGAGGACCCAGATTGTTGGGGGCAAGAGGCTGACTCTGCAAACCGCTCAGAGCGGGCTGGAAAGCCATGTGAAGCGGTATACAAGACTTAAAAGTGCTATTGCTATGATCCTTGCGGCATCCTTGTAGTCACATGATTTACATTCGGATGCTTGACCACTGACTCATGTTTATGACGGCCGCAGCATCCTGGGGTTATGTGATCCCCTTTGGCGCCTTCCTGACAAGCTAAGTCAATGGGGGAAACCCAGGTTCACTTAATGACCACGTGACTTACTTAACAACTGGCAGTGATTCGCTTAATAGGGCAAGAAAAGATGTTTAATGGGACATTTCTCACTTAGCGGCGTAAATGCTGGGCTCAATTCTGGTCATAAGCAGAGGACTACCTGCAATGGAGAAGAACACGAGTCCAGTCTTCAGCATGATGGGAGAAGACCCAACTGGCGGACTGGCCAGAGAGATTTGAGCCTCGGCTGCCGTGACTTCACCTGTTGAACCAGCAGTCCAGCTGACCCCTTGATGGCCCACTGGCTCTCTGGAATCCCAATGGGTTTTTTTTTTTCCCCCAAAAAAAGAAGCTTCTTCAGTTCTGACTGGATGGTGGGGAATGGAAGGATTGATACTCCTGGACTGCCATCAGTCAGAAATGGTGTAGGGTCTCCTGCTTGGGCGAGGGTTTGGACTAGATGACCTCCAAGATCCCTTCCAATTCTGCTATTCTGTTATTCCTTTCAGGCTGCTGGTCATTTGCATCCTTTTTAGAGTCCTTGAGGCCACTTGGAGGTTTATCTGTGTCCTCAGGGTCAGCTGAGTGGTGCAAATGGGTGTGGAGCCTTCTCGGCTGCAGGATGTTGTGTCCTGTGTCCCTTCCCTGTTGATGACAGGCAGACTGTTGGGGATGAGCCTGCATCTCAAACTGAAGTGCAAAAGGATGCCAATGACCAGCTGTGTCTGCAAGGAAGAGCTGAAGCAGCTCTTTGAACGAGATGCAAAACGTCTTCAAAAGCAAAAAAAAAAAAAAAAAAAAAAAGCACCTTTGGTTCATCTCTAAAGGTTTTTAAGAAGATACTGGACAGCCACTTGTCTAAAATTGTACAGGGTCTCCTGCTTGCGCAGGGGGCTGGACTAGGAGACCTCCAAGGTCCCTTTCAACTGTTATTCTTTGCACCCGTGCCCCAATCTGTGAGAAATCCTCCCTCTTTTCTTTCTCCCAGCAGAACACACGACTGGGAAGCTTCCTCTGAAGCTACCCAGACAAGAGTTTAAAACAACAACAAAAACCTTCATGTTAAAATCCTGTGCCAAATTCCTGGCCATCAAGTAACAAAACAAGACAAGCTGCAGCAACCAAGTAGCTGAAAAAAAAGTCTCCAGCTATTTGTAGTTCGAACGTTTGTGCGAGGCGATAAGACGTCAAGGGAAGTGTTGTGGGCTGTTGGTCTTGGCAAGAACATTCAATCCATTGCTAAGGGTCTGCTGCTTGAGGAGGGGGTTGGACTAAAAGACCTCCAAGGGGATCAGCAACCCTGTTATTCTACCTTCTAAATGTTCGCCCTTATCCAATCAACTTCTGGCTCCCGTTTGGGGAAGTGGAAGCAATTTATCCTGGAGTTCTGCTGGCTAAGATAATCTAGCATTTGATGCCGTGTTGTTGGGTATGACCAATGTGCCAGCTATGACGACCAAATGCCAGCCAACGCAGGCTTAATAAAACTGCTGAGCAGGAAACCCCATCCATTTGTCCCCGGCGGAAACTCACAGGGTGCACAACTGACGCCCTAAGAACTTTATTCTGCAAAGAGCACAAGGGTGGCCATTTCTACCACTCGGAAGCAAAACCCCAATCTGTTGGTTCTACAGTAAGAATTTATTACTTCCAACATTGTTGTGGAAGGAATCAAAATCACTACACAATTTTAATAGCCTACTTCTTGAAGGAACAGAAGTGAATACAACATGAAAATCTTCAAAAGGAACCAAGGTTAAAAACAAAAAAAACAAGAACAGAACACAAAGAAGCAACTGGACCCTAAACAAAATTCTGCAGAGGCACTTCCCATCTTCGTATCACGTTAAACTCTCTTCTTCCGTACCTTCTTTTCCTTTCTGCTCTGCTGGGCTCTTGATTATGAATTTCTGAAAAGAAGTTGTTATGACAAATTATAAGAGGGTGAAGCGTTTATTGCCCCCCCCCCTCCAATGGCTAATCACTTTACCCATTTTGAAAAACTCATTTTTTTCCCTATCACTTTTCCAAGTGTGGCAACCAGGTCTATACACAAAACTTCAGGGCTCTAAGGAAGGAGAATATTTGTAGCTCAGGACTGACAGGAGAGGTCCTGGGTGCTCTGAGCTTGGTGGTTTCCTTCCAGACGTTCCATGTTCCAACTAGGACACGTCATCAGTGCCAGGAGTGGCATTTGCGGGGGGGGGGGGGGAGGAGGACAATGACTGTGGGGTCCTTGGAGCTCTCTGAGCTTGGTGGTTTCCTTCCAGACGTTCCATGTTCCAACTAGGACACGTCATCAGTGCCAGGAGTGGCATTTGCGGGGGGGGGGGGGGGGGAGGAGGACAATGACTGTGGGGTCCTTGGAGCTCTCTGAGCTTGGTGGTTTCCTTGCAGACATTTCATTACCCAACTAAGACACATCATCAGTGCCAGAAAGGAAGGGGGTTTGCAGAGGAGGAAGGACTGTGAGGTCCTTGGTGCTCTGAGCTTGGTGGTTCATGACCCAACTAGGAAAGATCATCAGTGTCGGAAGGGAGTGAGGGGTGAGGGTGGAGGAGGAATTGTGGGATCCATGATGCTCTCCGAGCTTGGCTTCCTTGCAGACATTTCATGACTCAACTAAGAGACATCGTCGGTACCAGAAGGGAGTAGGGTTTGCAGAGGAGGAAGAGGAGGAGGAAGGACTGTGGGGTCCTTCGTGCTCTCTCTGAGCTTGGTGGTTTCTTTGCAGACGTTTCATGAGCCAAACTAGGTAACATCATCAGTGCCAGAAGGAGTGTGGTTTGCAGTTAATTTATATTCTTGTGGCTTGCCTAGTCAATGTTGGTGGGGGCAGTCTTAAGAGATTCTCTGGTTGGTCTGTTTGCTGTTGGCTTCTTTGGCAGTTTCCTGATTGGGGTATTATTTACTCGATTGTTGGCCTGATGTTAACCTGGGAGTTCATCTATGCTGACCTGACTGCTGGTCCACATTAATGGTGGTCTTATTCTCAGTCCCTTCTGCAAGGATTCCCAGAATGGAGCCTGCTTTTTCAAAAATGCCACAGGGTCATCCTGCTCTGGCTGGAGAATTCTGGGAGTTGGAAGCCCGCAAGTCTTAAAGTTGCCAAGTTTGGGGACCCCCTAGACCAGGGCATCAAAATCTTTTTCCTAATAAGTGTACACAGCTTAGACCTCACCCACGGATGCCAAGGACAGGCCTTCTTCTTTTCCAAAACGATTCACGTACTTGAACCCCTGACCCAAACTGGGTCGCTAGTGCTGACATTACCTAATTTGGCTACTGAAGCCAAGCACAGAGAGCACCAAGGACTGCTCATTGCAATTCTGAGCTGCAAATTATTCTCTCCTGTGGGGGGGGGGCGTGGTCTCTGCACACCCTCTGCAGCTCCCTTGCCCTCTGCCCACTTCGACGCTAGAGCGAGTTGGTTCTCCGATTAGTAAGGATTTGGGAAATGTTTTAAGAAGCAACCACTCGCAAGCTTCTGTTGACGTATAAGATTTAATAGCTGCCAGTTGCTGTAAGGCTGATGCAATATAAGGCTGATGCAACTGAAGATGAATTAGCATTGGTATTGCCTTTTTAAAGATTAAGTAGGGGTCCACAGAAGTCTTACCATTTTAAGAGGTGTTTATATAAGACTGGCATTATAGAGGGCGTGTTTTCTCTCCTTGAATCCTGTATCCATTGCAGAGTTCTCAGTGTAGAGTTAAGAAGATTGATTGCTAGTAAAGTATTTGCCTACCATGTATATTTCTGTATATGTCTTGTATATAAACCATTGTTAAATGTCTAAATCTCTCTGTGCTGCGTTTTGCTCCTGGGCTGACTCATAATAGCAGCCACGCTGCAAACACTCTGACAGCTTCTACAGTAGTTGTGAAAGGACCTGCAGTTCACCAGTTTAGAGAAGGCAGCAAGAAAGAAAATGAGGAAATTTCTGGTTGAATACATGGATGAGATAGGGGAATTACAGGTAGACCTCGACTTACAACACTTCATTGAGTAACTGTTCGAAGTTACAATGGCACTGAAAAAAGTGATTTAAAAGTGAAGCCAGATTTGCTTAACATCCCATGTTATTAACTTAACAGCTTCAGTGATTTGCTTTACAAATGTGGCAAGAAAAGTCGTAAAATGGGACAGAATTGACTCAACACATTTCTCACGTAGCAACATAAATTTTGGCCTCAATTCATGGCCTTAATTCGAGGACTATCTGTAGTCAAGTTACTGGGATCCTTTGAATCTTCTCCTTGATCATCCCTACCACAAAGACCCTGGGAGAATCTTTTGTGCTGGGATCTGTGGAATGGGACCCACTGGGTTTTGGCCAGCGGCACTCTTCTCCAAGGCCACTACAGAAAAGACAGGATTTGCACTCGGTTGAAAACAGTGACCCTGCTCCTCAATTTCACCCGAGGGGGAAGGGCTCCTTGTCCAGATGGAAAAATGGTACCTCCATGTTCTGCTGGTGAAGCGGAGTCTGGCAGTGGCTCTTCATAGATGCTTCGTCCACACAGAAGCAGGAGCAGATCTGACAAAAGTAGCCAGCTTTGGGGACAAGGAAATCGAAATCTAGAATGAAGACCACAAAACAAAAAAAAGTATATATTAACAAGGACCATTTCAGTTCATCCTTTCTTCTATCTATCTATCTATCTATCTATCTATCTATCTTTCTTTCTTTCTTTCTTTCTTTCTTTCTTTCTTTGTCGCTTGTATCTTTACAATTTATATTGACCGTTTCCAAGTATGATTTGATTGCTTCTTTGTACCCTATGACTATTATTAAGTGTTATACCTTATGATTCTTGACTCTTGATGACCTTTTCTTTTATATACACTGAGAGCATTTGCACCGACAAATTCCTTGTGTGTGCAACCACGCTTGGCCAATAAAGAATTCTATTCTATTCTGTTCTATCCTATCCTATCCTATCTCTCCCTAAGATAGAAAGATAGAGATAGATAATTCTCTCTCTCTCCCCCTCTCTGATAAGAGACAGAGAGTGATCATTATCTATTCATCCACTCCCCCATCCATCCATCCATCCAAGTTTATTTGCTTCCCATCTCACCACAAGGCTATCTAAACAGAGCAATAAGTGTCTTGATGCTTAACTTTTTATCGCCTCCCTAATTTTTCTCCTTTTCAATTATCACTTCAATTATTTCCTGAATCAAGAAATACTGCACAGGGATACACAAAGCGTCATTATCTTTCTATTTTTGCTTCCTGGCTTCATAGCACACTAACTACCTATGGTCTTTTTTTGGGAGGGGTGTGTGTGCACGCAGAAAACCAGCTCTTAACTGCTCAGACATCAGTACCCAGTTCAAAATACAGCAAAGACCATCGAGCAAGAGTTGAAGCCATTCTAGGCAAGCGACCTCCGCTGAACCCTCAAAGGTTTTCTTTTAGAATCTGCTGTCCCAAAGGCCTACTACCTTTTAGCTGGCTTGGAATCGACTTCTCTGAGGAATCTACTTTTCTCTGTTTATTTTCTGGTTCTTCACTTTTGGATTCCACATGATCTACAACAACAACATTCGGATTAGCAAACATGGTAACTGACCCCATCGTGCCACATTCATGGCTTGTAGCTGAAGAGTGGCTGCCCGTCCTCCCGCCCGCTTGTAGGAGATGACCAGGCTGAGCCCAAAGGAGGGGTCAAGCGGGTCATCAGTCTGGAGTCCCTTCGTGACCATAAGAGACCCAAGCCCAGCCCACCTTGACTTCCACTGACCCTTATCTACCACCAATTTGCCTTGACCGTTAATATTTCAGATTCTTGTAGAATGTTATCATGTAATAAATAATTTTCATTTGAACCGCCCTGGCTCCTGATTTCCTATGCTTGATGCTGCCTTTTACCTGCTTCTCCAATCTTCAGACTTATTTATTTTGTTTATTTATTTAAAAAAATTATATGGCTGTCCACTCAAAAAAAATAAAAGCCCCAAATGCAACAATAACAAAAACAATAAACCCCCATATCCCAATCAAGGGACTATCACTCAGACAAATAAGCTAGCAGTAAAAACAAAAAAACAGCCCAAGGAATCACCAAGGTCACCCCTATCAGGGGTGACAGGGCAGCCACTAGCATGTAAAATCAGAGCAAACCCAACAGCAATCAGTCAAACAAGCCACTTGATGGGCTCCCTCCCACTCCGCGTTCCCATTGGCAGAACCTGGACTTTAGGGCTTTGCAAAAGAGGGCCCAGTCTAATCCCTCCGGAGATGATGTTCCACAGGGAGGGAGACACCAGGGAAAAGGCTCTTCTCCTTGGTCCCACTAGATGGACCTTCTTAAGGGAGGGGACCTGTAACATCCCCTGCCTCCCCGCTCTGGTGGATGGGGGAGGATGTCACTGGGAAAAGAGGGTCCTTCAAATAACCTGGTCCCAGGCCATATAGGGCTTTGATTGTGACCACAGGGCCTTGAATTGCACCTGGAAGCAAATTGGCAGCCAATGCAGCTCCTGTGGGAGAGGCAGGACACACAGGGAACCCTGGACCTGCACAAAACCACACGGGCTGCTGCATTTTGAAGCAAGTGGAACTCGCGGATACTTTTCAAGGACAGCCCCGTGCAGAATGAGTTGCAAGAGATGCTGCCCCGCTTGGGGAGATCATTCAGAGACAGCAATGGCTGCAACCACAAGGGTAGAGCCACGATGCCAAGGTGCTCCTCTCCCTCTCCCTGGTTTTCCTACCTCTGCAAGGCTTTTCACAGGGCTGTGAAAGAGCAGCCTCAATGTCCTTTCCCAAGACAGTATCAGAGCTCAGCTCAGGATTCTGGGCAGCTGGTTTGGATGCTGCCTGTGTTTCTCCAGCTGCCATGCCCTCTGTGGAAATCCCTGGGCTCGGCGATGGTGCCGCTCCAGCATCTCCCTTCCTCTCCTCCTCAGAAGTGGTGGCTGAGCTTCCTTCCACCTCCATTTCAGTGACTTCAGCCGCAGCATCCTCTCCAGGCCTCACTCCATCTGTCACGATGGAAATCTCATTAGATTTGGGTGTTATATTTAAAGTGTTTATACAGCCACCCGTTTTTCAACCAACTCTACGCGGCTCCCAACCCAAAACCATATGAAATCTCTTTGGAAGAGGGTATCTGTATTTTTGGGGCTGAACTGAGGGGTACTTGGTGCAGGAGGAGTCCAGCAGAAACCCCAAGCCAAAGACCTGGTCAGTATGGGGCAGTGCCACTCCATCCATTTCTTCCTGCCAGAGTTCAGCCGAAGCCTGCTGTCCTCAACCAGGCCCCCCAAAGCCTCCAGGGCTTCACTGGATTTGTCCACCTAAAATCTGGAATGGCCAAAACCTTTGTTTCTGCTGAACCGTGACAATTCCAAAATGGATTTGGCTGAAGTTCGGGACATGACATTTTGTTTATCTTCCTTTTTTCGGTTATCAATCATGTGCAAATAAAGAGGACGCTTCGGAGCTTTCCAAGTGTTGGTTCTCTATTAGTTTCTCTCAACTGAGGTATTACAGGTAGTTCTCAGCTTAGGGCTGCAATTGAGGCCAAAATATCTGTTGCTAAGCGAAACATTTGTTGAGTTTTGCCCCATTTTACAACCTTTCTTGCCAGAGTTGTTAAGTGAATCACAACAGTTAAGTTAGTCACATGGTTGTTAAGTGAATCGGGCTCCCCATTGACTTGGCTTGTCGGAAGGTCACAAAAGGGGATCAGGTCGTACGAGTCAGTTGCTGAGGGTCTGAATTTTCATCACCTGACCACAGGAGATGCTGCAAGGGTCGTAAGTGTGAAAAACAATTATAGGTCACTTTTTTCAGTGCCATCGTAACTCCAAACAGTCACTAAATGAACTGTTGTAAGGACCCCCTGTATACATTGGGAGGAGGCAGGATCTTCTATTTGAGGCATCAACCAATGCCAATAAGGCACATCCCAGCTAGACAGCCTTTTTCACGGAGTCCAATTCCTACCCACCCACCCACCCCAAAAAGGAGGGGGGCGGCAATGTTTCTTTACAACAGCAATAGCCCTTAGATTTATATACCACTTCACAGTGCTTTAGAGCCCTCTGCCTTCTGCCCCCGACAATCTGGGTCATTTTACCGACCTCGGAAGGAGGGAAGGCTCAGTCAACCTTGAGCTGGTCAGGATCGAACTGCTAGCAGATGGCAGAATTAGCCTGCACTGCTGCATTCTAACCGCTGGGCCACCACGGTTCTAAATCTGTCCCTCTCTACCTACCAATCTACCTGCCAACATACATACATACCGACATACTTAAATAATTTAATTTATCATCTCTCTATAGCAGGGGTCTCCAACCTTGGCCCCTGGAAGCCTGGCGGACTTCAACTCCCAGAGTTCCACAGCCAGCAAAGCTGGCTGTGGAACTCTGGGAGTTGAAGTCCGCCAGGCTTCCAGGAGCCAAGGTTGGAGACCCCTGCTCTATAGCAATAGCCGTTAGATTTATAGTGCTTCACAGCCCTCTCTAAGCAGTTTCCAGAGTCAGCCTCTCACCCCCAACAATCTGGGTCCTCATTTTTACCCACCTTTGAAGGATGGAAGGCTGAGTCAAACTTGAGCCGCTCAGAATTGAACTCCTGACACTGGGGCAGAGTTATTGCCTGCAATCCTGCATTCTAACCCCGTGCCACCAGGGCTCTTTTGCCCCCGGAAGTTCCTTCTCTCACCTGCACCCTTACCAAGCGATTGGTCGTCCTCCTGGGAATCGCTTCCCTTGCTGCAAGGCTGCTCCTTCTGGCTCGCATCTGGCTCTGTGAAGAGAAGGGGAACCTTTAGGTTTTCGGCCTGCTCCTCACCGAGCTTTCACTGCATCTTGGAGGGCTTCTCCACCCCGAAGGCTGATCTGCTTCTTACCTTTCTGCAGCTGCTTGCAACCCGAGTCAGACTCAATTACTGTGTCTGTTTGCTCCACGTCTTTTCCTTCCTCCTTTTCTTTACACTCTAGCTCCGTCTTCTCCCTATCTAGGTCTACCTCCTCCCCCACGGGGTTCTCATTTTCAGGACCCCCCAGCTGGGCTGAAGATGCTTCACCCTCCAGAGGTTCACCCTGAACGCTTTTCTTCCGTTCTGGCGGGGGGTTGACCGGAATTTTAAAGGTGTCTGGTTCCGCAGAAGACTGGATCTTCTCGTTGGCTTTTCCCTCCGGTGCTGTTTTGATCGCTCCTTCTGAATTGCGGCTGGTGGACGTGCCGGGTTTTTCTTCCTCCTCCTCTTCGCTGCCCACCTCGTCGACGGTGACAAAGCTAAACTCTTCCTTCAGACGGTTGAAGTCTTCCAGGAAATCTTCGTCGTCTTCGGTCACTTCGTCCAACGTCATCAAGGGCTGGTCGTCGCTGTCTTCGTGAATCTCGTCCACCGTGACTAAAACACTGGGATCCTCTGGGATCTGGGAAGAGAGAAAATCCCCGGCGTCTTCAACCCCTCCTTTCTCATCTTCCTTGCCTCTGAGCATCTCTTCCTCCTTGAAATGGGAGAGCTGGTTCAAGGGAAGCTCTTCCACCTCTCCGATCTCATCCACCGTCACTAAACGCTCCGTTTTCAGATCCGGCTCGCTCTCCCCTGAAGTAAAAGGTTCCTTGGCCGTCGCCTGGAGAGTAACGTCCTCTTGCTCGGAGATCTCGTCCAAAGTGACCAGCGACTGTGGATCTTTCATATCTTCATTGATCAGCTCTTCCTCTTCGTTGACTTCATCGACCGTGACCAGTCCCTGGGCGTCATCAGTCATGGCTTCCAAGCTCAGAAGGTCCGCTTGACCCATCCCACCTTCGTCTTCCCCAATTTCATCCAAGGTCACGAAGGAGACCTCGCTCTCGGCTGTGGGGCCGTCTGGCCCCTTGCCTTTCTTCTTCTTGGAGGTTGGTTCGCAGGGAAGGTTTTTCTTTGGGGGGTCCTTCCTTTTGCCCCTTACAGGGTTCTTCCTAGGCTGAGAGGCCTCAGCTTCATCAACAACTTCATCCATGGTCACAAACTCATCCAAATTAAATGGAAAAAGCTCCTCATCCTAGAAAAAGGGAGAGAGAAAAAACAACAACCCCCCCCCTGGTTTTACACCAATCGATTTGTAAATGACGTAAAGGCACACGCGTCATTGTGGCAGGTATCAGAAAAAAAGAAAGCATGCAGGCAACACAAGAGTCAGAGGATGCTTTAGAACAGGAGCGGGCAAGTATCAGGACTTCACAACCTGTGGACTTCAACTCCCATAATTCCACAGGGTATAGAGTTGCCATAGCTGCCCACCCTTGCTTTAGAGGGCAATCTGGAACGAAAGAGATCTTTCATAGGTTCAAAGAAGCAGAAAAGCAGCTGGCTTGCCTTTTTGGAGTCAATTTCTGTCTCTATGTACCTACCTATCTATATACACACATACACACACCTAAGTCACTTCCACCAACTGCAACAATTCACTTTTCAGCAAAAAACATTTTCCCTAGAAACGGTTAACGGTGAAGTTAAAGGAAGAAGGCTCATTAAAGTATTAGGGATAGGTAAAAATTTGCGTTCCGTTTGGGGAAAAGTTTAGGCACAAAGTCAGTAACTCCTTTAAAAAAAGACGGCCAAGAGTCGAAGTCCACCAGTCTTAAAGATGTCAAGTTGGAGTCCCCTCGCCTAAAGTCTTCCCCATATACCATTCTCCTGGGTTATAGGAACCCTGTTAATTGGCTGGCTTACCTCTTTGGCTTTAGGACTGCTTTTAGAACTTCTGGTATTCCTCTCAGCAGACACCTGGGGAGGAGAAGTGGGAAGATGGTGAGCAAGGAAAACAGCGGCCTCGTAAGCACAATTAATCCTCAAAGAAGTGGCATTCTTAACACGCTACAAGTTGAGACTGTGCCAATTGTTTTTAAGACCCGAGTATTCAGCGCACCAGTGATTTTTATGGGTAACTTATCTGACTTCAGGATCGAGTCTACGCAAAAGCAGCCGGGATGCCGTACGAGAAGCCGCACCTCACAACAGGAGAATCTCAGGAGCCGCCAATGTAAGGAACGAACACTGTGTGTCCGTTTGGAAATTTGCATTGCGAAGAGCCGGCTCTTTCCTCCCTTCTGCCAAACGCATCCAGGTTAAGCCACTTCCAGATGCACCTCCCAACCGATGCTGCATGGCACCAAACCGGTTTGGTGGCGCCGAGTGCAGCAGCTGCGTACAGGGAGGGGACGGGGACTCGCTCAAGGACTGGAAGAAGCCTCAAGGTTAGGGACCAAGCCAGTGCTTTAATCCCCTCCTCACCTTATTGCCGCCGGTATCCCGCTTGAGGTTGGAGGGTCTACTGTCTTGCTCTCGACTCTGCTTTGGACTCCCCTTGGTCTCCGCCGGGGGGTCCTTGTCTTGCTGCGAGGAGCTCTTCCCACCGCCTAACACAACTACCGCCAGCGAACTCATGTTTAGCTTAGACTTGGCGCTATCTGGGATGTTGGACCGGCCGTTTGCAGGCCTTTGCTGACTCGTTGGTTTCGGCACCGGTGTCTTCGCAGCCACTCCTTGGCTCTTGCTGGCTGGCTTCTTCTCTTTCCTTCGAGCCGAAGCTCTCATCTTGGATGGGTTCAAAGCCTTCGGGACAGAAGCGACCTGTGCACTGGCTGCAGTCTCTGCCTCCAGCGTGCTTGCTTTGCAGGATTCCCCGGCTTCGGCTTGTCCCAGCCCTTTACCCTGAAGTGTCTTCGGCACAATTTCCTCGGGGTTCTGTATCTTGGTGTTCTTTTCTGGGGTCCCTTCCAATTTGACTTCTTTGGTGCTTGAGACCAAGTCTTTTGGGAGCTTCTCCAGGATCACCTCAACCCTGGCCATCTGCAGACGAGGCTTTTCCTTTACATTTGCCTTCGTTTCCACCACTGCTGGCTTGGCTGCTACCTCCGCACTCGCTTGAGAGGGGGCAGAGTCTTCCTCCTCCAAGTCTTCCTCCATCTTCACCTGAACCCTGGGAGCCAGTGTCTCTGCTAAGCCTACGGTGGTTTCAGCATTATCTGCTTCCAGGGAGGCCAACCTGTTACTGGACAGAGTGTCAGTACTTGGCATTTCCTGCAGGGCAGCTTCTGTAGAGCTCGGCCCTAAGCCTGCCCTTTTCTCTTCTTCCGTGGCTGAAGCCGAGAGGGTTTCTTCTTTTGAGGCACTGTGAAATTCTTCTTTCCCAGGAGCTTTTTCTTCCTTTGCCTTCTCTCCGTCAGGCGGAGAGGCCTTTTTCGGCAATTCCTGGCCAGAATGATCAGCCTTTTTTTCTTCCTTTTTCAGAGCGGAGGACAAAGCGGAGGCTCCTTTGGGTTTCGTGTCTGAAGACTCGAAATCCTGGCCTGCGCTTGGCGCTCCAAGCCCAAAGTGTTTTTTTAACGCTTCCAAGTCTTCTCCCAAGTCTTCCGTCTTCAGGGGCTGCGAAGCTGCTTCCCCTACCATCTTCTCGCTACCCAAGTGCTCAGTCTCTGTGTCTGGAATAGCATCCGAATTGGAACCGTGGTCTTCCGTGGCCTCCGTGGGAGGAACAGCAGATGGGGCCACCACTCCTGATCCTTCGGGAATTGTTTTCAAGTCAGGGCTAAATGTATTTAAAAAAACAGAACAAATCAAGCTATGTTGAGAACGCCACAGTTATCAATTACCTCTTGATGCCAATGGCTGGGATCTCCTGAAGCAGTAATAGCTTAGGATGGGGAGATCTAACTTATTCTACTAACCTCGGTTTAAGCATGTGTGAACGCTTCTAACTTAGCTACCCTTATGGCAGGCAACCCTAAAGGGGTCCTTCAAAGCTCACTACACAGATGCCCTGTTGACCCCAGAGCTGAGAAGATTAGAACTTAAGGCAGGGGAAAGGAAAAAAAAAACCATACAACTACAGAGAACTTGTGCTTGGGTTGCGAATGAGTTATTTCAACTGAGAACAGAAATGTTAATAGTTTGTCCAGAGGACCAGCAGGCTGCCTGTCCCTAAGCAGCCAAAATGAGTGAGGACACTTCCACGGGGAACGGAAATATCCACATGCAAAAGGTTAACCTCAAGGGGATCCCAAGTGCCTAACAGCTCCCAAGGAAAACTGAATTATAAGACAAATGTATGGGATAATACTACAGAGGAACATTTTCAAAAATATAAGCAGTTTCCACAGCCTTGGCTGAGAGTCTGTTTTGTTTATTCGCTTTCCAACTATTTTCATTTTCTCTGAAAATCTCCAAGGAGATCTTCCATTCCTCCACCCCCCCACTTTGGGACAATCATCTGCCATTATCTTATGGTTCCAAGGAGAGTGTAGATTATTTAGAAAAGGGGGCAGGAGTCTCAATATCACTACAATAGATGACAAGACCTCGAAATTGGATCATGGACAGGAATTGTCATTTGTAGGGTCTGCACAAGAAACACAAACCACACAGGATAGCAGACAGCTGTGCAAAAAAACCCACCCACCCCCCTCCCCAAACCCTCAGTTGTCCTCAGAATCGGTAAGAGAAGCAGGCATGAACTGATTGCAAACTTCATAGGCCTTTTGTCATCACGGGAAAGGTTCTTGTGATCTTCTGCAAAAAATGGTAAGAGGGCAGAACCCTGCAAAACAGGGCCAATTTTAGAAGATCAACGTTTGGTCACTAACACAGACTGCAAAACTCTGCCCTTTCAAAAGAGGTCTGGCTTTTCCAGCAGCCAGCAAAGAAGATGGAGTAAAGAGAAGTCAGGCTGTCTTCGTTCTGGATGAGATTCCAAAGTCGAATCAAAATCTCTTCAGCCTTTGGAGCTGTGATCCTCCATTCAACGCTACTAATATTATAGGCATACTGTTCAATCCTGAGAGATTCCCTTCCCAAACTAGTATCTTACAAAATATAGTTGGATAGGGACTGCAAAGAACGAATTAATGATAAATAGCAGTCCTGCAAAAGCAGGTTTCTAAACCAAAGATTTCCAAGGATGAGTGTAAAATCCCCCCCCCCTTTTCTTTTTCTTTTTTGCTTTTCACCAATAAAGCAAATTACGCTGAATTTCTTTTCTGCTGGGAAAGGGCTGAAGAAGCTGTTCAAGGTCATTCAATCTCCTTAACCAAGGAGGGTTATTATTCATAAGCCACTTACCGAGAATATTTCAAAGAGCTTTCAAGGAATATAGGGATTGGACATAATTCGCTCGGGAGCAGAAGAATGCTATTTTACGTCAAGAAAAAACAACTTGGTGGTTTGGATGCCTCACAAATCCAAAGTCATTTAGCAATAAAGGAAATATGTTGAAGAGATATGGAAAAATCGGGAAATAAAAATAAAAGTTGCAGGAAGTTCCTCTTGATTTCAGGGAGCGTTAAAGAGTTTATTCCGCAATCGTGTTCTGACACTAAGGCAGCCCCTCTCTTTGGACTATTGAAGAACTGAATGAAAAGGACAATCCACAGAGAGCAATGAAAGGCCAAGCTGTTTAGAAGTCAAAGGGCAGCATCCAACTGAACAGAATAAGGGATTTGGAAGGGACCTTGAAGTCTTCTAGTCCAACCCCCCACCCCACCCCTTGCTCCAGCAGGAGACCCTCTACCATTTCAGACAAGTAGCTGTCCCAGTCTCTTCTTAAAAGCCTCCAGTTCTTCTTCTCCACTTTGCATTCGGTTATTTTGTTCTGCTTTCTTTTTGGGATGGGGGGGGGGTGAGGGAAGGAAATTTGCTGCAAAAATGTTGAGAGAGAGATGGGACAGAAAAAAATATTCAGGACAGCTGCCCTCATCAAGAAGAGAACCTGCTCACATTTGCATCACCCATTGTAATTGCTGGCAAATGCTGGAAAGCTTTCATCAAGCATGCCTGATTGACTGCAAAGCCATAAATATGGTTCTCCGAGGTTTCCCAAAACACTATTGATAAGAATAAGGCAAAAATAATAATAATTAAGCTTTCTTTCTGCTTTCCAAGCTTCAAAGAGTTTCTTGCTTTCATCTCTCATCAGTGTCAGAAGCACCATTTACAATAGGGGTGCCCAACCTCAGTAACTTAGCAAAGCTGGCTGGGGAATTCTGGCAGTTGAAGTCCACAGGTCTTCAAGTTGCCAAGGTTGGATACCCCTGCTTTTTAGCGAACACGAAGGTTCTTCCATTTTAAGTTGAAATGCCTGTAAAAAAAAAGTTTAGAAAGTAACAGCTTTGAGTACCTAATAGCTGTACTGTTCCTTCCCTTTGACAGAACAGGCAGGAAAAGACAATAAAACATGAAGCTGTTTATGAAGAGCCACCATGGATGTAGCTGCCCCCCGGTTTAACCCAGAAATTCAAACATTTTTTGATGGGAAATACCAAGACCCAACTTTTACAGAAAAAGAGACCACAGTGCTCTCCACAGGCAACGTGCAGTGACCATCAACAACTCAAGAGGCTGGATGTGCAGAAGTACTCTAAAAACAGTATTTTATTAGTTGTAGTAAAATAAAATACACAGAACCTGCCCCAAGTCTACATCATTATATAGTTAGTGAACACTACAGATATTGTTTCAAAGGTTCTGGTTGCCTGAAGTACATTTATTTTAAATGTGTATCTACAATGTATAGAGATAGGTAAATTATATTTATGTATCTAGAGTAAGCTAGGAAAGAGATGGGTTTGGGGTTACAAAAGACATTTTGAAAGGAAAATGTCCCTTTGTTGTGCATTAAAATATCTTTGTCCCCCTTACTGGTCTATTTATAAATATATAAATTAAGTCCCAATGTGACTATTTGAACTTTGTGTTACCTCTCCATGGTTTGCAGTGTTTCAACCTTTGAATGCAATTTAGCAGTTTGTTTGCAGAATTTAGAGGGTTGCAGCCCAGTTTGTGATCTCCTGGACTGAATTCAAATGGCTTGATAAAGTCACATATCCCAGGTCCCAAGTCAACCAACTTAAAAAAACAAATCACATTAGCGGAAGGTGTGATAGGGCACTAGGATTTAAAAAGCACCGGCATTCAAAAAATGTAGGTCGGATACCCACAACAACAGGTGATGGTGTCACTTCTCAGGCTCACCTGTGTCCCAGGAAAAAAGACAACTGAGACACATAGAACTACTTGCATGCATTGAAAAACCCATTTATTCTTTCAACTGCTGTAGATTCATGCCAGGTCCAGAATGAGGCAAAGGAATAAGGGAAGTGGAGGGGATCGGTTCTAAAAAGCCAGAATTCAAGGCTTAGCACAAAAAGCAAAATAAATGAGACTTCTGTTTGTTTTATTCAATCATAATTTAAATCTCTCCCATCCCATCCCCACACCTACCCATCCCCCCCCCCCAACACACAAATACATGCACACTTTGGATATCAATGAAAAAATACCTCTCTTGGCCTGCTTCTTGCTTTATCGTTTCTTTTTTTACAGCATCAGCCTGTTAAAAAAAAGTTCAGCTTTTTGATATGCAAGAAATAGTATAACAACGCGACTGCCTACATGGAAAAAGCTGGAAAACCATTGTACATCAGTTAACAAATCCTGGTTATAAATTCTGCAAGCTACATTCCATTCTACCCTCACTTGCAACCCTGCCCAGACGGCAAATTTCCAGCCAGCTGTTCCTCAACCATCCTTCACGTGGCAACAACCACAAAATATCTAACACCTATACACCAACACGTTGACATTAAAAATTACAAACCTTCTCTGTATTCGGAGCCATCCTGAATTGGTAGGGCTGCAAAACTAATCCGAAATAAAGAGGCTAAAATAGATGAAGATGACTTACAGCTGTAGGTTCTATTCTGGGCGAGCGCGAGACAGTCAATTCCACTTCTCCCAAACTGTAAGGATACTTTTTTAAGAAGCGACACATGGACGCCGCGGACTCGGCACTGTTCAGCTGGAAAATGGCCTTCAAAATTCAAAGGGGCAGAAAATCAACACAGAAGGACCTGAACTTGTGACAAAGGCTGCATTTCTCCCAAGGGAATCTTGAAGGGGGCAACAGCCCCTGGAAAGGAGGGCTTTGCGTGGGCCTGATACGGCTCTGATAAAAACCAGCGCAGCTTTTCCAACTCTTTTGAAGTTTTTAAATACAACCTGACGAGGAGCATTCCTTGAAGCTGAGGGAGTTAGTCCTCGACTTACAACCATCCATTTAGTGACCGTTTGAAGTCGTAACAACACTGAAAAAAGTGGCTTATGACTCCCTTTTCACACTTACGACGATTGTTAGCTTCCTCGGGGGTCAGGTGATCAAAATGTGGACGCTTGTATTTATGGTGGTGACAGTGTCCTGGGGTGGATGGGGGGGTTCGTGTGATCTCCTTTTGAAAAGCAAAGTCCACAGGAGAAGCCAGATTCACTTCACAACCGTGGGGCTAACTTAACAACTGCAGTGATTTGCTTTACAACCATGGCAAGAAAGGTTGTAAAATGGGGCAAACCTCACTTAACAACTTGTCTTGCTTAGCAGCAATGGAAATTGTGGGCTTAATTCAGATTGTTATGAAGTTAGGCTATTGTGTAAGGGCGAGCTCTGTGATTGCCAGGCACAAAAGAGCTGGCGATGCATATTTGTTGCCAAGAGCCCTTGTACACTGGAAATCTTCTCAACTCATGGTTGGTGCCTGCTTGGAGTCAGATATATGTCAATGGAATTGGAGGGGGTAGGTGTTGGACTTATGATTGCTTATGGCTACATAGGATTCTAGGCTGATTCCCTTCTTCACTCCACCTCTTGCGGGTTCTGCCACCCTTTCTCCTACAGATATTGGGCTCTGCCTTGTAGAAAGGAAGGGTCACCTTGTTCTTGTTGGTTATCACCATGTAATGATCCACTCGTCCAAAGCGAAGGCCAACGCAAAGGATTTCAAGCTCAGAGTAGCCCTCATCTGGCAGGTTGCCCAGATGCACAAACTGGGTGTACAGCGTCTCGGTGTTCACCTGGTGCAAAGGAGATGCAAGTACATGAAGTGGGCAGGGGGTCCTTAATGCAACTCAATTGATCTTTTCAAAGGCTCCATCCTCAGAATATAATCAACAGCCCAACTCTTTCCCATCTCCCTTGGTAGCACACGGCTCAATGGGAATGTGCTGCATCTCTTTTCCGTGACTAAAGACGTCATTGGCGATCATCACAAAATTATTTTTGGAAGTCGTACCGAGACAGAAGACTCTCTACACTCCACTGCCCACCCTAAATTGGTATGCTAGATTTCCTACTGCCTGTATTCTCAAAATGCAACATTCTTGGACAATTACATTTTTGGTCGATACTTTCCAAACACATGATGTCAACTCATAAAATATTTCTATGGTCTTTTTAGAGATGCCAACAGAAAGGGAGGGAGGGAAAGGGGTTTGAAAGAGCAGTGCGGCAGCTTGGAAATCAAAAGTGCATTCCATAAATAGTGTTTCAAAGATAAGTCACTAGGTGACCGAAGTTTCTGTCGGGCAAATATCTAACTGGAGAACATGATGATTCTTTGCTGTGGATGTGTCTCATTGGAGAATATGAATTAGGATACACCCAGGGGGTGGGGAAAAACCAGGATCAAGGGTGACAATGAATGATGTGTCCCAGAGTCGGCTACACCCAGGCAGTGCCAGCATGTTAACTCCCAATAAATCCTTTTGAAGTTTTGGAAGTTTAGCTCGAGACTCAGGATTTAATTGGTGGTAACTGCACTCTTCACAGGAAATGGACTATTTCATAGTCATCGTTCCCCCCCCCCCCCAAAAAAAAAGAATCTGTTTTGCTATTTTTGTAACCCCTTTCTCTACCCCAAGGGCCCAGACTGATTATCAACAATGTATTAAGGAACACCTTGTTACTTACGCTTGAATTTGCATCTTTAATCATCGCAGTAAATATAACTTCCTAAAAAGAAAGGGTCAAGAAAATGTAGGCAATCAGAAGACGGCGTCTATCAATTTACAAACTCTCATTTAATCACCCATCTTCTGCTGGCAATCTCCTTAATTTGTCAACTTCCAGGTCCAATTCAGAGTGCTGGCTGTCACCTTCAATGCCCTACCTGACCTGGAACTAGGTTCTTTAAAGCAGGGGTCTCCAACCTTGGCAACTTTAAGACCTGTGGATTTCAACTCCCAGAATTCCTCAGCCAGCTTTGAAGTCCACAGGTCTTGCCAAGGTTGGAGACCCCTGCTTTAAAGGACCCTCTTTTTCCACCAGAGTGGGGAGGCAGGAGATGTTACAAGTCCTCTCTCTTAAGCAGGTCCATCTGCTGGGACCAAGAAGGGCCTTTTCCATGGTGGCCCCTCCCTGTTATTTGAAGGACCCTCTTTTCCCAGTGACATCCACCAGACCCTCCCGAACAGGAAGGCAAGAGATGCTACCAGTCCCCTCTCTTAAGAAAGCTCATCTGCTGAGACCAAGAAGAAGGGCCTTCCCTGTGGTGGCTCCCGCCTTGTAGAACATCATCCCTGCAGAGGTAAAATTGGCTCCTACTTCGACACTTTTTCCTAAGACCTTGAAGATGTGGTTCTGCCAAAGGGCTTGGGGACCCCAGGCTGATACAGAGCCCAACAAGTGGCTCATTTAATTGTTGTCATCAGAGAGGTGTGGGAGAGTATATTTTTAAAATTGATCTTCTATTGGGCTTTCCTGTAAGTTGCCCAAAGTTACTGAGAGTGAGTTAGTTGGCCGTATAAATTTTCTTAGATACCCTTTTCCATACTTTTCCCTCTAACTCACCTTCCCATTTTCCTGGGACATATGCTACTCCCCAAGAGTACCACAATGTACAACTGTTGAAAGCTGCCCTGAAGCCTTAGTGGACACTTAGGAGCTACCAAACAATTTTGTCCTCTTCAGTTGTTGCAATTCACTAAATCTAACTAGATATTTAGGAACAATGATGGAGTTTGGTAACGAAGAACCTTCTAGTTCCGCCTTCCCCAACCTAATATTCTAATGATATAAATCATTAGCCACTTTTTGTTTAATTTATTCTTCAACAACCATTTAAGAACAGTCGCCTTGTGGCAAGATGGCTGGCAAATAAATTTAATAAATAAAATGTACTGACCTCATTTAGATCCTTCAGCTCAGGGACTAGAGAAATGCAGAGCTGGTTCCTTTCCACCCACATTGGGAAGCAGGTATAAAATTTCACCATGGAATCAGCAGATTTACGACTTATTTCTACATATGCCTTAAAAAAAAAACCTTTTATCAATGACCTGAAACCAAATGACTTCTTTGTTCCAACTGTTGGCACTGGGTGGAAAAATTAATCATTTTCAAACATTAATTAATAAAGAAAGAACAAATATATATATTTTTCCTCTTCTAACCCCTGTACAGATTTGTTCAATACCTTCTTATGTGAAGACACAATTAAAATGTCTTTAACTTTCCCAAAGGGCTTGGTTAAGTTTCGGATCTCCTCCAGACTGAGCCCAGTCTCAGGGAAACTGGAAATCATCACAACACACATCTCTTCAGGATCCTGGAAAAATAGAAATGGAAAATCAGAATCTTTACTGGGAAGGCTGAATATTCTCTTGCCATTTCCTCCTTCCCACATTCAGGACCCACGAGGAACCCCTTGGTCTGTCCTTGGAAACTTCTCTGTTGTCTTGAGCAGCGAGATGGGAGACCAATAAATCTGATAATTAATTTTTTAAAAGGCCAGCCTTCCTTCTCCTGCTCTTTTTGGCCCAGCAGGGAGAGTGTTGAGGCTACTCTCTCCTGAAAAAGGGAAAACCAGGCATGGAGGCAAGTAGAATAAATCCCCTCCTCCAGCCTTTCTCGCTTCAAGAATTCAACCTCAAAATCTGAATCAGAAATTCAGAAAATAATCCTATGCAGTATTTCCTCTTCTGGAATGAGACAACATTTAAAAAAGAACTTGCAGTAGTATGAGAAGTTCTTAATGAGGAATATACAATGATTCGTTTAGTGACCTTTCAAAGTTGCAACAGAAACAGAAATGAGGGACTTATGACTAGTTTGCATATTTATGACTGACGCGGTGCATTCCCCATGGTGTCATGCCGGTCAGAATCTGATTCGGAGGGAGACCAAACAGCTGAGAGGGAGTGGAAGTGTGGCTGTGGGAGAAACTGGGGAAGGGCAAAGTCCATCTGGGCAGAGCAGGGGAGAGGGAATTCAGAGGAAGACCCAGGCTGACCCCCTCTTCATCCTAGGGCACGCAGGGAGGAATGGAGAAGGGAGCAACGTGAGTTGTGTGGCTTACAGGGGAGGAAAGGGCCCTGATTCCCTTCATTAGCTGGAGCTGGGGACAGAGTGTTTAAAAAGGGAAGCTGCACACAGCAAGTTGTTGGGCGCAAACTGTGAATTTATCTGGTCTCCTCATGGCTTATCTGTATTCCTGGCGTCTTTCCAACTGTGTGAGTTTTGCCATGCTTTCAAGTCTGAAATTCCTTCTCCTGCTCTGTCAAGTTAATTACTGCAGCTTGGTTTATTTGAATTTTTAGTTACAGTCTGTATGTATCTTGTTTTGGACCGGATTTTCTCAAGTTAAAGGCTGTTCCTGGGAGTTTTTCCTCCAGCCGAAGATAACCTGGACATTGGGGGCAAAGTTGGAGATTATAAAGGGACTCTTCTTGCTTATGTGACTGTGTTGCCTTTGTGCCACGCCTTGCTCATCACACACTCACGTGATCAAAATTCAGCTGCTCAGCAACTGACTCGTATTTATGATGGTTGCACTGTCCTGGGGTCACATGATTGACAAGCAAAGTCAATGAGGAAGGCAGATTCACTTAACAACCATTATTATACTAAGTTAACCACTGCAGTGATTCACTTAACAACTATGGCAAGAAAGGTCATAAAGCAAGGCAAAGCTCACTGAACAAACATTTCACTTAGCAACATAAATGTTGGGCTCAATTGTGGTTGTTAAGTCAAGGACTACCTGTACAGGAACTGTTTGAAAAACACTTCAAACAACACAATTGTAGAGTTAAGTTATAAATGATGCATTTGTGCCAACAAGTTAGGCCCACTCAAGGTCTCCTAGGACAGTGGTCGCCAACCAGTGAGCTGAGGACCACTGGTGGTTCGTGAAAAAAATTTGGTAGTCCGCAGAGAAATGTCACCCCCAAAGCAATTAATCCAGGCTGCACGGGAACACAAGGCTGTGCCACCCACATGGCCCGCGGGAACACAAAGTTTGGTCGCTAGCATTGCAAGCAACACAAGTAGTGAGGGGAGGGGGGAAAGGGCAGAGGGGGGGAACTTGCCCCACTCGCCTTCTATTTTTGGCTGCATGCAAAGAAAGCAGCAGAAGTCTTACTTTCTCTTCCCCAAACTCCGCCAGAAATGAGTCTTTGGGACTCTGCAAGGCCTCCTGCTCCAAGAGGCTGAGCCGGCATGGCAAGTCTCACAAAGATTCATTTCTGCCAGAGTTTGGAGGAAGAGAAAGACAGACTTCTGCTTCTTTTGCATGAAGCCCAAAGTCTCTCCTCTCTCCTCTCTCTCTCCCCCTGAGAACGGAGTTGGAGACAGTCTCCTACGATCCCAAATAAAGAATGATCAATCGGTAGGAAAACAGGGTGGGGAATTTTCCGACAGACTTTTTGGGGGATTTTCCCAGGGTCTCTGCTGCTTTCTGCAGAGACCCTGGGAAAACATCAGCAAGCCACTATCAGTCAAAATTCGTATTAGTGGTCCGCGGGATTTAAAATTATGAGGTTGGGGGTTCCCGAGGTCTAAAAGGTTGGCGACCCCTGTCCTAGGATATTTGAGATTTTCTCTGCTTCTTTCCACTGATTACCACAAAAAGACATTCCTGCCTCTCCTCTTTGGGGAAGGGAAGGTTGGGACCCAGTTATCTCCTATGGAGGGCCACCATTTACTGAATTGGGATAAAATATGAAGGGTGTTTTAGGAGTCAGTGTTAAGGACAGCTAGGATAACAAGCCAGCTGGAAATGAGAAAGGAACAACAGAGCAAGAAAGGCTCAGTTTAGTTTATGGTACAGGTAGTCATGACTTGACTTGGGACTGGAATTATGGTCATAAGTCACTGTGGTCGTTGAGCGGGTCCACCATGTGACCGCAACCTATTTTACAATCGTCAAAACAAACACCATGAGCAGTAAGCAAACTTTATTGTACTCAGTGGGGTTTTACTGGCTGGAAACCAGAAGTAAACAGCCCAAAAAAAAAAAAAAAAAAGGTCATCAATCATGGTCACGTGACTGCTGCAAACAGCTGTAAATGTGGGTCAACTGCCCAGCTCCCAAAATGACATCACATGGCCCTGAATAGGTTGGCCGCAAGGAAAGAATATCAGGTCTCCTGGCTTTGGTGGGGCTTTCTCACTGCTTTGAAGGAGGAGGAGGTGGTTACCTTGCCGGAAGATTCAACTGCTTCAGGACTCTCAACAGCTTCTGACTTATCTGCAAATTTAAAAAATTAAACAATTCTTACTGGTTGAAGAGAGAGAGAGCTATCAAGAATCCGGGTTCCTTCGGGGTAGGAAGGAACCCATCCTATATTCTGTTCATTCCGTAGCTGTGATTCTCAACCATAACAACTTGAAGGGGTGTGAACTTCAACTCCCAGAATTCCCCCAGCTTGAATTCTGGGAGTTGGAAGTCCACATATCTTAGAAGCCTCGAGAGACACAATTCTACAGACTAGTGCTTGTTACCCTTCACACCCTTTTAAGATGTGTGGACTTCAACTCGCAGAACTGCTGGCTAGGAAAGTCTGGGAGAGGAAGTCCACAAATCTTCAAGTTGCCAACGAAGAAAACCAGAGTTACAGGTGTTCCTCCTACCCCTCTCCCACAGAAAAGTATTTGCATGCCCACACACCCCGCTACCCCCCACCCACCATGCCTGAGGGGTGGTGTCCCAAACCTCGGGCTGTCAGTCCAAAGCTCAACCCAGGAGAACCTCCAAGCCAGCTGCCCTCTGCCAGCTGCATCTCTTCTCGCAGGGAGACAGGCAAACAACCATGTTTTCACCCATTGCTGCCCACCCTGTCCCTCCCACCAACCAAAGGAAACTCAAAAGGTAGGGTATCCCAGCCATGCTTGCGGGGAGGGAGGGGGGCTGGAGAGACAACGCTCTCTGCCAAGGGGGGGCAGAGGGAACAGCTCCGAAACTCTGGGAGGACCAGCCTCAAAAAGCCCACCGTTGAGGAAAGGATACCTGGGGCATCTGCTGCTTTGCTGGCTTCCTTGCCCTGAGCTTCTCCAGCTTGGCTGGGCTCCCCGGCATTCTGCTCCTTGGGAGACTCCTTGGATTCGGCTACTTTCTTGGCCTTGAGGGGTTCTTTGGCGTCAGACTCCCCCACTTTCTTGGGTTCTGCAGCCTTCTTGACCTTGGACTCCCCAGCTTTCTTGTTTTCTATGACCTTCTTGGCCTTCAGAGGTTCTTTGGGCTTGGCATCTGTGACCTTCTTGGCCTTCAGAGGTTCTTTGGCTTTGCATTCCAACGGCTTCTTGCCCTTCAACGCTTCTTTGTCCTTGGGTTCTCCAACCTTCTTGGTCTTCGGAGGCTCTTTGGCCTTGGAGTCCACCGGTTTGGGGGGGTCGGCAGGCTTTTTTGCCTTGGGAGGATTTTTCCCCTCTTCCAAGGGTGCGGGGTTGGCCGCATTGTTCTCTTTTACAGGGCCGGGTTTCTTGCTATCTGTCGGTTTCTTGGGTTTGGGGGCTACCTTGGTCTCCCCACTTTTGACAACTTTTCCAGGTTTCTTGGTGTCGGTTTTAGCTGTGGATAGATAAAGCACTGGTTGTTATGGTTACAGAGATTCTTGGAACAATGAAACTAAGTCGGTCCTGTTTTTCATACTTATCAACTTTAGTCAAAAAAAAAAAAAAAAAAAAACAACCTTGACTGAAGTCCATGCATTTTAAAGTTTTGAAAAAGCTTGCATTAAAAATATATTGATGGATGCATGGTCTACCAAGATTAAAATGTCCACCATAAAAATCTCATATGCTGCTCAGAGGGAGATGCAACTTGAAGCTGAGGAGGGATTTCCTGACAGTGAGAACAATTAATCAACGAAGCAGGTTGCCTCCTGGAATTGTGGGTGCTCCTTTGCTGAAGGTTTTCAAGAAGAGACCGGACAACTATTTGTCTAAGATGGGTATAAGGTCTCCTACGTTGGAGAAGACCTCCAAGGTCCCTTCCAGCCCCATTAATCTATTATTTTCTTCAGGACAATCCCTTCTTACCGTTAACAAAATAATCAAACATCTGCAAAATGAGCCACTTCTGCAAATTTGCAATAGTGGCGAATATCTGTAGCTCGGGTGGAGGATGAAGGTGGAGGTTATGAAGCCCAAATAAGCAGAAGAACAACAACACTGAACATTCCCTAAACTCCACTGAAGATGTTCCTTAGCCTGGTAGCGAGACTTTCGGAAACCAACCCACAAGCTCGGAGAATGAACCTCCACCCTCACTTCTGCAAACGTTGGCCACTCTGTATTTATCCAAAAAGCCTTATCCTCTAGTACTAATTGTATAAGTCACCACTCTGCAGGATTGGCCTCCCCAAGAACATCTCCTATCAATCTCTATGTAGCCCCCTTTGGTTTCAGCCTGCTTCCAAGCAGCCCTGAGTCACCAGACTGCTTGGTTTGGGTTTAAAAAAATACCAGACATCCATCTCTATTGGGGTTGAAGATTCAAGAAAACACACAGGCACAAGAGAGAGAATAGCTTAAAACATAAAAAACTCACAGGCAGAAGACAGCGAAGTCATTTTTTTCACAACAGGTGGGACTTGCTCTTTCCTAAAAAGAAGAAAATAACGGTTGAATTAATTTCCATCCACCCTCCCGGAAGCTCACATCAAAAAAGCCGACCGGGAGCATTTGAGAGTCCAGAGTAACTAATGGCCTTACTTATTATTCGGGGCAGAATCCTTGGTATTCTGAGCAACTTTCTTCTCATTTCCTTTGCTCTGAAAATAAAAAGAAGTGATGTTTAGGCTCTGCCAAAACAAAAAACAAAGAAAATGCAGCTGCTTGTTTAGAATTTAATGATGGTACTATTTTGAGAAGGTGCCCCTTGATTTCTGCCAAAACAACACAAAAAAAAGTATCTCACCTATTCATCCATTCCATAGGAAAACAAAAAGCAACTCTTGGATTTTTGACAGCTAAGCCAATCAAAGTATATCTATACTGGGGTGGGCAGCTATGGCCCCTTGATGAGTTTATGCTGGCTCAGTAATTCAAGGAGTTGGAAGATCACAGGTTGTAAAGAAGCCATAGCTGCCCACCCCTGCTCTATACACACAGTCCTTGACTTTCAAACACAACCGAGTCCAACGTTTCTATTGTTAAGGAAGACAGTTAAGTGAGTTTTGTCCCATTTTACAATTTTTCTTGCCACGTTTGTTAAATGAATCACTGCAGTTGTTAAATTAGTAACATGGTTGTTAAGTGACTTTGCTTTTCAGGTCGCAAAAGGAGATCACGTGATACTGCAAACCATCATAAATATGAGTCAATTGTTAAGTGGTTCCGAATTTTAATCATGTGTCCATGGGGATACTGCAATGGTCATTAAGTGTGAAAAACGGTCGTAAGTCCCCTTTTTCAGTGCCGCTGTAAATTCAATCAACCATGAAAGGAATGGTTTTTAAGTTGAGGACTATCTCTACAAAGCTAAACTGCTGTGGGATGTTTATCCTGATGAGGGATCTGGCATTCTGATCAACCTATGGATCCCCCTTCCAGTCAGGTATCGGAAACCACAATGGGCAGGCTTTCCAGTTCTGATTTGTTCTGAGTAGTACCAGCCACTGGATTTGACACCCAGGCGCTAAGGAAGGCCACCTGGAGCTATTAACCCTGCTTGAGCCTTCAATTTTATGTCCTCGCATACCGAACAGCCCGCCTGGGTTCTACTGCAGCCAAAGGAACCAGGAAAAACCCACCCAGCAAGTGGGAAACGCATAAAGCTCAAGAGTAAATACAGACAGGATGTGAATAATGTGCCAGAGCAAAAGCATCAGCAAATTCCATGCCGGGAAGATGAATTATAAATGTTAAGGTGTTTTTTTGCATGTTTTTAAATGGTAAGACCCTGAAAAGGGAAGGCGGAACAAGATTTCATTCTTCGTGCAGGTTGCTTTCGACTTACAACGGTTCATTTAGTGATTCTTTGGAGATACAACAGCATTAAAGAAGCAACTTATGACTGTTTTTCACACTTATGACTGTTGCAGCATCCCCGGTGATTAAAATTTGGATGTTTGGTGACTGACTCAATGTTTATGACGCGTGCAGCATTCCCTTAACACCTGGGTTATTCCCTTAACACCTGGGTTACTAATTTAACAACAGCACCGATTCAATTCACAACCGTGAAACAGGGCAAAACTCAAAACTGTCTCACTTAGCAACATGAGCTTTTGCGCTCAATTATGATCGTATGTTGAGGACTACCTGTGGCACCAGAGGGACACAGGTGGGTCACAACCTCTGCTTAAAGAGGACCGTATATTGGTAGATTTAAAAGAGTTTGCGTGGAAGAGTATCATAACTCCCGGAATCAAATGTTTAACAGAATTTCTGGCAAAGCAAAACAACTGTTGGAGAAACCACGAAATCTGGTGGCCTGTCCAAATTGCCATTCTTATTAAAGCAGAATTCAAGACCATGTAGGACTATTTTGAGCAAAGGAATGTACCCACAAATACTTTCCCTTTCGCAACAGATCTCTGCTTTACCTGAGTAGAAGCCACTTTGGGTTTCTCTGCTTTGGGCTTTTCTGCCACGCTTATCTTCACACGCTTGCCATTAATAAGGACAGGAGAGGTTTCATTGTATTTGACAGCTGCTATTACTGCTTCCTTGTAGTTCATTTCAAGGTAAGCCTACAGAAAACAGAAAATATTTTATTGAAGATCCCACTCATGTTTTATTTCAGTGACATACGAGCATCCTATTGAAAGAACAGAAATAACTAGCAATAATTAAAATGCAGTATACAAACATTAGTCAAAATGAGATTTATCAATGCAACAAAATATAAAACTAGTATCTAAGATATTGAATCTGTAACAAGCACTAAAAAAAAAATAGCAATCATGGGGTCTTTTGATGCTCTGAGTTTGGCTGTTTTCTTGCGGACATTTCATTACCCAACTAGGTCATATCATCAGGGCTAGGACTATCCATACTTCTGTATTTTCAATTGTTTGATTACTGTATTTTTCGGTATATAAGATGCACTTCCCACCACCCCAAAAAAGTGGGTGGAAATGTCTGTGCACCTTATGCAGCAAATGCTGCCGAAACCCTGCCCCACCGGCCCCCACCCTTCAGCCTCTGCCTCCCAGCAAACAGCCTAGTCAGCTTCAGCACAGCCTGATTAGCAGAAACAGCTGATTGCCAGTTGGAATTGCCTGATGATCAGCTGTTTCAGGCTGTAGGGATTGCTATTGCCTATTGCCATCTGCGGACGTCCATTTTCTGCCTCCACGCGCCCTTTTCCACCCGTTCTGGGTGGTGGGGATCAGTATGCATGGAAAATGGGGCACTCGGAGGCGGCAATAGGCAATGGTGATCCCTGCAGCTTGAAACAGCTGATTGTCAGAAGGCAATTCCAACCGACAATCAGCTGCTTGTGCTAAATCAGGCTGTGCTGAAGCTGACCAGACTGTTTGCTGTTTGCTGCAAGGAGGCAAATTGCTGAGAGGCAGTGGCAGATTTTTTTCTTTTTTTCCTCCCCAAAAGGTAGGTGTGTCTTATACTTCAGAGCGTCTTATAGTCCGAAAAATAGGGTATTTCTTCTTTTTTGTATTTTGTATTAAACTGTATACCCTGAAAGTGAACTAGGACTAGCTGTGCATGCATGCAATAGAAACAATCTTGAATTTTCCTGTGCTAATATAAATAATCCAAACATATCCACCCTAATGTATCTTTGAAAAAAAAAAAAAGGTGAATTTCAGCAAATTTAAGTGTATTGGAAATGTAAGAAGCTGCTTACCTCCTTCTTAGAACGGTTAACTAAGATGTCACTAACTTTTCCAAAAGGCTGAACTATTTTCTTAATGTCTTGATCCGTAAAACCATCTTCTGGCAAGTCAGATATCTGAAGAATAGTCCCCAAGATCCTGAATTTACTCCAAAACTGCAAATAATTTTTTAAAAGTAAATTTACATGATTTCTCACATTTAGTCTCTTGTATACAAGTACCAAGAAACACAATAAAAAAAACTAAGCGGTTATAGCTAACTTAAAAAGAAACCAATAGCAGGACAACAGTGGTTAAAATCTACAAAGCATATTTTCTAAAAATCCACTGAAAGAACCTCAGATAACATTGGTATATCTGTGTTTCCCCCCAAAATAAGACCGGATCTTATTTTCTTTTGGGCCCCAAAATGAGAACTAGGGCTTATTAGGAGTGTCTTACCCCCACCCCCCCGCCACGTACGGGAGGCCCACTACTTCTGCTTGCTTGTGACAAGGCAGGCTGTTTGGCATGTCAGTGCTGCAGCCATGAGGTGGGAGTGGGGTGGAGTTGCCCCACATCAGCTTACCTAAGGGCTCTCACAACCAGGCCATCCACACCCCAACACCTGCCTCGCCTCACAGCTACGGCACCAACACACCACTTGGCCTCTTGCTCTGTTATAGCTGCGAGCAAGCAGAAGTGGGCCAGCAGCTATGTGGGCTCCTGCTACTACCATGAGGCAGGTGTCGAGGCGTGGATGCCTGGCTGTGAGAGCCATGAAGTGTGGATGGCCTGGCAGCTACACCATCACCCCACCTCGCCACCACAGCATCGTAAACAACTAGAGGCAATGGGTGGCTAAGCTGTTAAGTAGGGCTTATTTTAGGGGTAAGGCTTATATTAGGCACATGCATAAACCACTGGGACTTATTTTTTGGATAGGGTTTATTTTCAGGGAAACAGGATATATATATATTCCAAAGGTGCTTCTTCAAGAGGCAACTAGACTTCCTTGTTTTTCTTTGAAGACGTTTCACTTCTCATCCCAGAAGCTGCTTCAGCTCTGACTGGATGGTGGGGAATGGAAGGATTTATATTCCTTGCAGACCGCAGGTCATTTGCATTCTTTTAGAGAGTTGTTGAAGCCACTGGGAGGTTTGTTTGTGTCCTCAAGAGTTATCTGAGTAGTGCAAATGGGTGTGGAGCCTTCTTGGAACTGCTGAAAGGACTGTGTTGCTTAAAAGGTGCCACTAAAACAAATGGAACCAAGACTAAACAGCATGACCAAATGCAGATGACCTACCTTGTTGGCCAGAACTTCCGCTTCATTTACTGGGGCTCCCAAAGGCGGTTTCTTAGATTTTCCCTCAGCTGTGGTCTCTTCTTTGTTGGAACCCCCAGGAGCTTCAGGAACCTTAGTTTTACTTTCAGAGGAGCTGTGTTGGGAATGTCCTTCTTTCTTGGACAGTTTTGGGGAAACTCCGGGCTTCCTGTCCTCAAAATCAGCCGATGCTCTTTTCCCTCCTGAAAAGCCCTGGCCAAAGGCTTGTTTGTGAAAGTGTTCAACAATGCGAGGTCCCAAACATTTCATCACTGCTTCCAAAGCCTTATCTGGAGAAGAAAAGAAAGATAGCATGAGGCTTTTCAACTAATTTTTCTGCCTTGTTTTATTTTAAAGGCTCATTTGCAACGAAACAAGCCCCCCCCCCAAATGTTTAGGCAATGAAATAGCAGAAAAATAATCTAAACAATGATCTTATAACACCAAGGAAACATTTTTGAAATGAACATAAATTGTATTAAAGATGGGGGGCGGGGGGGGGGGGGACCTACAAATCCCTACTCTCTTGAGAGGGAGTGATTGGGAAGGGTCTGGAGCACGCCCAATATGGAAAAATGAGTGAGAAGGGAGCATGCTGGCTGGGGAATTCTGAGATTTGAAGTCCACAGGTTTTAAAGTTGCCTAGGTTGGATACCTCTTAGTTCTACACCAGGGGTCTCCAACCTTGGCCCCTGGAAGCCTGGCGGACTTCAACTCCCAGAATTCCACAGCCAGGCTGTGGAACTCTGGGAGTTGAAGTCCGCCAGGCTTCCAGGAGCCAAGGTTGGAGACCCCTGTTTGCTGGCTGTGGAACTCTGGGAGTTGAAGTCCGCCAGGCTTCCAGGAGCCAAGGTTGGAGACCCCTGTTTGCTGGCTGTGGAACTCTGGGAGTTGAAGTCCGCCAGGCTTCCAGGAGCCAAGGTTGGAGACCCCTGTTCTACACCATTTAAAGCCTTATAATAACCAGCGTGCATAGCAGCCAGCATCCTACTGGGAGACAGTGCAGTCCATGAAGGGAGAGTACGCCACCCCTGCTTTGTAGAGTGCCATGTAGCTTCCAGATGATCTTCAAGAGAAGCTCTGCGTACCGCTTATGGATGGAGAGTATTTGTAACTCAGGGATGAAACGAGGGGTCCTTGGTGCTCCCTCAGCGCCATTGTTTTCTTGCAGACATTTCATGACCCAACCAGGGAACGTCATCAGTGCCACTGATGAATGGTGAAGCTACCAATGATGAATGCACTGATGATGTGCCCTGGTTGGGTCATGAAACGTCTTCAAGATACAACCGAACTCAAGAGAGCACCAAGAACCCCACATACAGCTTATTGCAGTAAGCCAACAAAGAGTTGTATAAGGTAAAAGTTAACTCCATTTCCTCCTTGGCCCCTACCCGAATTGTTGAGTAAATTTTGAGGAATTCCAAGCTGTTGTGTGTGTCTACTTCCACTTAGTGCCATGGTTCCGAATAATGATCCTAATCAAGTCAGAACTCTTGAGACTGGAACTCTTCTCAAATATTCTCTTTATTGGGCACACCATATCGGGCACGGTCAAATGTAAAGCCAACTCTAAATATTTCCCGTGGTTCAGTATAATTAAAGAAGTAAATGATTTCCTTCCCCCCAAGTGTCACAGATCACGTTGCCCAACTGGGTAATGGGCATGCTCTTCAGGCACTCTCCTCCTTTCTTGCTCAGCACTTGAGATGACCTTGGCTCTATCAGCCTCTGCCTGTGTTGTGTCTAGCACACTGTAGAATAGCATTCCAAACCTCCTATCCTCCCCCCATATCTGTGTGGCAACTGAGAAAGGGGGAAAAATGCCTCAGCCAGAGTTGTTTTGAAAGTTGACATCCTCTTTTAGTATGTAAAATGGGGCTTTTTAAAAAATGAATGCTCTAAATTTGCAATGAAAATGACTGCATGAGGCCAGCACGCAATTAAAGACCATTTTCCCACTCCAACAAGTGTACCTAAATACTTTCTCTCTTAAAATGAGTGCTGCCTTTAGTCCAACTTAACATTACATTTGGCTGTTTGTAGGCAAGCAAGCATCTATAAACAACCACCTTACCTGGAGATCGAATATATCGTCTGGAACCCCTCTCTCTGCTAGAAGACCTTCGAAACGAAGAAATGGGGTTATAAGGTCGCCATGGAGACCTTGACCTGTGTCTGAAATTAGGCGGTGGCCGTGGACTTCGACTTCTTTGCCTGATTGATCTGTGCCTGGGACTCCTGGATCGGGACCGAGTTCGACGTCTGGCATGCCCAGAACTGGAGCGCCTTGAACGCCTGGGACTAATGCTGGCAGAACGCCGCCTGGGTGTGCCACTTTCATTTCTATCGACCTCACGTCTATGGACAAAGAATTATATATTGGCTGCTGGCTTTGATTTAATGAGAAACTTCTCTAATTACAGGGAGTCCTCATTTAACACCTATTCCTTCAAGGACCACTTGAAATTATGAGGTGCTGAATAACAAAACAGAGGTACCTTGGAGGTCTCCTAGTCCAACCCCCTGCCTAGGCAGGAAACCCTACACCACTTCAGACAAATGGTTGTTCAATCTCTTCTTAAAATCTTCCAGTGATGGAGCTGTCACAACTTTTGGAGGCAAGCTCTTCCACTGGTTAATTGTTCTCACTGTTAGGAAATTCCTCTTTAGTTGCTTCTCTCTTTGATTAATTTCCATCCACTGCTTCTTGTCCTGCCTTTAGCTGCTTTGAAGAATAGGTTGAACCCCCCCCCTCCCTTTCTATGTAGCAACCCCTCAAATATTGGAAGTCTGCTCTCATGTTGCCCCAATTCTTTTCTTTAGACTAGCCAAAGCCAAAACCTGCAGCTAATCCTTCTTTTCACTCGACTAGGCAAACCCAATTCCCGCAAGTCTATGGAGATTTGCAGTCATCCAGGTCATGGTTGTCCCAAAGGTGCTTTTTTCAAGAGGCAAATGAAAAAGAAAAACCAGAAAGTCCAGTTGTCTCTTGTAAAAAAGCACCTTTGGGCCAATTCCTGCAACCGTTCTTCGTATGCTTTACCCTCCATTTTCCTAATCAAGGGCCTTATGACCAACAGCTCAACATTCTGCCCCTGGTGTTTATGTGAACAAGGTCTCACACACACACCCCCTACATTGACAACCAACTTTTAATTACCCACCTATCCCTGCCACCAGTGCCCCCATCACCCAGCCTCGCCCACCACACAGCCCGCTGTGCTGCATATCACTGTTGTACCACCTGGGCCTGCTTTGTGCTACCTACTTTTGTCCCTGTGTGCCACACCAAGGCTTCTCTCACACCCCAGACAACTGGTCTTGATCTTGCAAACCAGGAGCTCCATTTTTCAAGGTGAGTCTGGGGGTGGGTAGGGAGAGACCCTAGTTGTGCCCTCCGGAAAGCCACTTCCTAGCCAGCAAAATGAGGTCCTGTCTGGCAGGCAGAGGCTCTGCCTGGAGCACAAACAGAGGCCCTTGCCGGGGCACGAAAGAGGACCTGGTAGCACCAATTGGGAAAGGAGGTGCACTTTTGCAAACTTTTCCCGTAACAACATATTGCCATGCGACCATTATGATTTTTTAAATCCTTTTCATTAATATGCCATTAATTCACTCAAATGTCTTGGGAAATAAGCAATAGGCCTCAAGTTGCCTGTGAATGAGTAGACGGCAAATATAGATTTTCCAAACAAACAGATAAACAAACAAACAAACACCATCACATCCCAAGAAAACATCATGTAAGTTACCTTTTTTGTGATGAATGTGATTCTGGATTCCAGTCAGGATATCTATTTCAAAAATAAAACCATTAATACAAGAATCCTGGAAGCTTTTATATTCTTTTCAAAATGTATTACCTTGAACCCAGTTGTCCCCTTCAAGTACTGTCCCTGTTTTCACTGTCTGCCTAGCTGTGTTTCCTGCAACGTTCTCACTGCATGCATGCTGAGCTTCAGAAAGCTGTAACCGCTGTGCCCAGATCCTATCCACCTGTTCAATGTTAGGTTGAGAATTTAAACTCATTCCTTCCTACTGGTCCCACAGTTACAGGTCAGTATTCTGGCAAAACCCACAGATCCACATTTTGCAAGATTTGATTTAAACTTCACAATAGTTTTCTACCTACATAAGCATCTGACCTGTCCATGAACCCCTAGCTGATTTACATGTTGGCTCCACTCATGTGAAAAAGATCCTACTTTGATTTCTTCCAACTTCCTATGACCATGAATTATCCCAGGCCTTGTAGGGGGATCTTCCTTGCTTGATCTCATAATGTCCCATTAATTGCATGCCCAAAGAATGGAACAAACCTTTTCAGGGGGATCATACTGCAAATGTTCCAGTGGATTTCATTTAAAAATAGACAGGATCAATGATGTAAAAGTTTCACTGCATAAATTATGGTTTGCTTAATTCAAGTATTAATTGAAATGTTCATGTTAAAAAAGATGGGGACCCACAGCACCCACAATTTAGAGAAATCAAATTAAAAACTCTTACTGTTGGCGAAGCTGGCGGCAGCTTTCAAGGTGAGTGGAAGAATTCTGATGCAGAAGCCAATCCTATAGAGAACAAGCAGCCAGGAGTCAAGATTAAACTATGGACTGGGAAGATCACCAATTAATAACTTTACACCCCACCTTTGTTCCAAGAAGATAAAATAGATAGAGCTGTTCACACCCCTCCCCCAATTACCGCCTCTAATTCATGCTGAGTTTCTTCAAAATTCAGGAATTCTCTCAATTCTTCTGCGAAGGTGGGAAGGCAAAGATACCCATGTTGGAAAATCCATTCTATCAGCCTGTGCATTCCCTGTTGATTTCAGCCTGCCATCACAGCTCACTGATCAGCTATATGCTGCACAGGAAAGAGCCGTGGTGGTCTGACATACTTAACCTGCAATTTTATGCAGCCTCAAAAGAAATCAATGTATTAATAGAAACACTGCAATTGCCAGAGAGAGGAGGGGGCAGAGGGAGGGGAAATAGGCACTGTTATCCTCAGGATGCATTCGGATCCTCTGGACAGGAGCAGCAATGCCTGGGGCTTCATGGCTGGAACAGAACTACAAGATGAGTGGAAAAGTGGGGAAAATGTGGCATTTTGAACACAATGATGATGTGTGTCTTTTGGGCTACTAGGAGCACCCTACCTTGATCTGTGGAGCCCCAGGAAACATTAGTTTCTATGTTCCATCATTACTATTATCAGTTATTGTCAATTCATCCAAATCACAGCTCCAGACAAAGTCCTTATTTCTGACTTCCCCAGAATTATGACATTCCCTTTCTGGGATCTCACGACACATCCCATTTCAAGTGGCTTTTCCTACCCAAATGGCATTTATTATGAGCATTTCTTTAAAAAAAAACAACCCTCAAAAACATGCTTCACGGGCCACCTCTTTTAAATAAATGAGACATATGCCCTCTTAAAATAAGCAGCAATTTATACCTGAATATAGGAGAGCCAAAATAAAACCAGTAAATTTATATTGCCATTTTGCTTGGCACAGAGACCAAACAAAACACGTAGGAAGGAACTCGGGATCCATTAGCTGTGTTTAAGATCAAAACAAGAACAAGCCACTTTCACACACAAAGCTGACCTATCCCAGCACAATGAACTCCAAGGAAACCTACATTAGATCTGCACCTGTTTATTCCCAAATATTTTGAAAGCTTTGTACTTTCGGATTAGCAATGGGATCTGTCTTATAAAATCAATGCTTGTGGAAGAACTGAGCACTAATCCTGAACCTCGCTGACAAATGTAAACACCTTATGAAGCCACTGAATCCGGTCAATTTACTTCAGATTATCTGAGCCCAGGCCAACACAATAAAATAGATTGTAGTTCAATCCTACAGTTTAGGACTTGAATATTTGATAACGTTTAACATTTTAGAGTGCATCTGGCACTCTGACTGATGTAAACAACCATCCTAGGCTGCAAGCACTTTATATGCCTGCATGTATGTACAAATTAAAGACAAAATAAAAACTAGTGACTTTGTCTATTAAAGCTATTTTAAGAATTATTAAGAGGCTGAAAACACAAATTTTGAAAGAAAAACTAGAACTAAGCTTGGATTTGTCACTATTTTGTCTAAAGAGCATTATTATATTCTATTTTGTTGTGGTTATGTGCCAAAAATACATTCTAAAAACATCTGCAATGATGCTCTTTAGTTCCTGTTTTATCCACCCCTTGAACTGTCAAACAATGAAAAATATTGAGCCTTAATAGTGCTTTTGGGGGGAAAAATGCTGCTATACTGGATGGAGATTCCAGACAGGGCCTCGTGGAATGATAGATTTCCAGAACCCTACACAGTATTTGGTATATGCACCTACTGCAGATTTTCATACGGGGATTGTTGAGCACATTGAAAATAACTTGCTTAACAGAAAACCAACACAGTAAGCAAACAAACACAGGAAGATAACAGTTATGTACAAATTGTGATCAGTGAGTGTCTCACTGCTGTGCTAAAAAGTCTCCGAGATTGGTCCAGAACATTTTAGAGGCATATGCAAAACTACTGAAATCAGAGAATGGACAGCTAAAGACCCACCAAATCTGAACAGATTCCAGGTGTGACCCAAGATGCTCTCGATTTAACCTGGAGTAAAACTTCAAATTCCTAAAACAAGTTAGTTCTAAATCATCATTCTCCAGGCTTCAGATAATCTAAAATGTGTTGGAATTTCAGCTGCCATCCTCTCCAGTCAACATCTCCAAGTTTAAATAGAAGTCTAGGCATCAACCTGGGAAGTAATATTTTGTATTTAAACCTTGTATGGCTTAAAAGGGTGAAGGAGTGTTATGAATAAAACAGAAAAGAAAGCATGCAATCCAACACTGTTTGGACAATGGTAGTTAAATGTCTAACTATTGCTGCGCTCTTCTTTAGAAAGAGACAGTAATTGAAAGACATTTGAATCAGATACTCGTCCTAAATTCCGGACATTTTAAAAGAATAAAACGTATAGTATAAATATCCATAAACTTGACCTCCAACAGAGAGAGAATATATTCTGTGTAAATTATGTAATCCGATGGGGGGGGAGGGGAGATTTGACTCACCTTCAAATGTCTACATTCTACATTACAGAGAGAACACATATGTGGAAATATTCTCGGAGATGCAGCATAATAATCATTCATCATTGAGGGAGTCGGCAGCCTCTTCATTTTCTGGGCATCCATCTTGGAAAAAACTGGGAGCCAAGAGGCCTTCACGACCCCAAATGGAGACTTTATAGGGCCTTCAATCTCTTTCCGAAAAGGTTTTGTGGCAGGACCTGGTTCAGGGGGAGCGCTAGGGCTCGGTCTGGATTCCTCATGAATCCTCTCACGCCGGTTCATACCCCCAAGCATTTCAGGTGCAAAAGGAGGAGGGGGCCCCTGGTTCATAGGTGACATCATGGGCCGAGCTACAGACGGGGGAGGCAAAGCTTGCCGAACAGGTGGGATCGCAGGCCGAGGTAGGGGTGGTGCCACAGGAGGCATGATGGGCTGGACTGCCGGAGCTACCCCAGTTCCTGTGGAAGGAGCACCCAATCCAGGCATCTTGTTAGGCGTGTCCATGGGGAAAAAAGACGGAGTGTTTGATGTGCTTCTTTGGAATCCCATCTGCCGGATTAATTCCTCAACGGCATTCATCTGTTTGCTGGTTATTCTGACTGATGGGACCTCCTGGGTCTGGAATCCTTTCAGACTGTCTTTAGGGGGCCCCTCCGAACCGTAGACCTTCACCTCCAGGGGACCTTCATCGTATCTGTATTTGCTCTCGTGCCCGTAATCAATTACTTTGCTCTTGACCATGGAGCCGTGGCCATCGTCGCTGCGGAAGTTCTCCTTTTCGCTGCTCTGCAGAGGCAAGCTTGGCACCTGATGACCCATTTTCCTCATACGGATGTCCCTTAAAATCAAAGGCATGTTTTCAGGGGTCAGCTGATCATCTGGATAACGACTAAGTTCTTCCAGGTCTTCATTGGACAATCCAAAGCTTGCCAAGATACTTGAGACGCTCTCATTGGTATAGCGGCTCTGAACAGGTGGGGGATAGTCTGCCATCCTTCCTGGGATGGGCTGATTCTGGCTATTATTTCCAGGGGGAAACGGATTGTCCCAATGAGAACCACATCCTTCCATCTTCTGCTGCTGCTGCTGCTGCTGCTGCTGCTGCTGCTGCTGCTGCTCCATATTCATTCTCTCTGCCGCTTGTCTTGGGTCCATTCTGCGCGGAGGCACCTGAACGTTTGGCCTTGGAAATCCTGCCCTCATTTCTGATCCCATGAACCTTTGGGGCATTCCATCAGAATTAGGTGGGAACTGCCTCTGATGACCACCTGGTCCAGGTCCCGGCCTCTGAAAAGGCCCACGCGGGATTGGATCAGGCATGCTAGGCCCCCTTGGCCTTGGCGGCATGTTTCCTCTAGGGTTAAACATGGCTAGTTTCAGGAATGCCTCATTTAACAAAGGAGAGGAGGCTATAGAATAGTTGGAAGCAACCGAGTTCAACTGATGAAGAGCCAAGTGGATCTTAATCTGAGCCAACTGTAAAGGAGGCAGGCCCAACAGAAAGGGGCTGACAATGCCAAGGTTCAGAGAATTCACAAGAGGTGCAACATTTTCCAAGAACACCATAAAGCTGAAAGTTAAAACACACAAAAGTTAATTACATTTATTTTTAATCTACTTTTTAAAGCAGTTTTTACTGCTTTTGAGCATATTGTTGGGAAACTTTGTTTCCTTTAAAAAAAATTATTCATTCAGCAAAGTCACAACGATTCAGCAATTCCTGATTTCAGAATTCCAGAATTTCAGCAATTCCTGATTTGTTTGTTTTACTTCCATGCTATGTACTTGGGTTCACACATCACAGAAACAAAATTTGTGAGATACACAGGGGATGAATTCACAGGACTAGCAAACCAAAACCAAACAAATCACATTGCAGCCACCCAGAGTTACTTTGGGTAATCAGATGGGAAACATATAATAAATAAAACAGCTAATACAATGTGTACAGCCTAAAAATCTTCATATTCAATTCAACTGAACAACAGGCTTCAAATGTTGCAACTTTGATTATTTTATTATATTCTTTCTGAATAAAAAAAAATCATAATACAAAAGTGTGCATATAATTGAACCTTCAATCCCTCTGCATTTACTAGAAAATTATACATACAGAATTCAGTACACATGCACTAAACAACACGGTAGCACCAACTGTATCTCCAATGTGGTAGCAGTGATATTCAAGCAACACTAAACACAGAACTATCGTTCAATCATGTTATTACCTGGTGAACATTCTAAAAAATAAAATATTTCACAAGAGTTACTTTCCTTTCATCATACTGTGTTTTATACTGAACTGGGGAAATACAGCATTATATTGAAAGTGGACACAGCAAGGAAGGAAAGCAAAGGTATGCTTTCATTTATGTGCCTTCTATTCTGGCATGCTTTGCTCCGCAGCAACCACAGTGGCCAACTTTTTCCATGATGGCTTAGCAGTATCAGGGAGATTTTTCCCCCTTCATTCTGACATGCTATTTAAAAAAAGCAGCATACTGGGGGAGCAGTTTCCTTTTGTTCACTGGTTTCTGGACTCTCTGATTAGCCCTGAACAGTGGTTGCTACGCTTCCACCTGAAAGTCATATGACAGCAAGCAAACTGAATACACCAGGTTAGGCAGAGTTATACTGGTGGGCAATGACTCACAAGTAACCCTGGTTCTGGTGAACCTGAAATGGCCAAGACAAGAGGCAGGCAACGTGATTCCTGCTTTTTCCAGAAAGCCACAGCTAAGGAAATCACTGCTCTTTAGAAGACTATATGCGGTACGGTTGTTCAGTCTTACTCTTCATTTATTTAACTATTACAATATGATGTAATGTAATTGGGGCTTGCTCTGGGTACAAACAGGGTACTCTCTCTTTTTAACAGAAGGGCAAGAGGTGCCCATGAAATTTGAATGCACATAATTGATTTAATCTGCCCTCTATATCAGTGTCCACAGCTTGCATAAATTAGGTCAACTGTCTGGACTACCAATAAAGAATATTTGTAGCTCAGGGTTGAAATGAGGGGTCCTTGGTGCTCTCTGAACTTGCTTGTTTTCTTGCAGACATTTAATTACCCTAACTAGGCAACATCATCAGTGCTAGTAAGGAATCCTGTTTGCTGTCAGTTTATATTCTGGTGACTTGTTTGTCTGTGGGGATGAGAGTGGTCTCAGAGATTCTTTGGTTTTACTCAAAGTTCAAAGTAATTTTTTTCTGAGGCTCAAAGAATCAAGGTTTTACTGCACTTGTCAAGCAGATTATAAACCAAACATTCATTGTGTGAAACAGAGTTAGCAACTGGGCTACAACTTGAAAAAAATGGGATCACACTGAGCACAAAATCATAACATTAAAAAAAAGACTAATAAGAAAAAAAATTCATCCTCGGTCCACAATCATATAGACTTGGGGAGCAGCTCCAAAGATCTGGGCTCATCCCAGCCCCATCTCTGGTCTAAATGCTCAACACTCAAAAAAAGCACAGGAAGATTTATAGATGCATTCAGTGCTTTAAATAACCTAACTACTGCAAAACATTCAGAGCCTTAAATGTCAGCTTCTGTGTTTGACACCGATACAATTATTGCAAGATGACCGTGGTATTTTGCCCCAGAGGTATACTGGCAGCTCTATTTAGAGACTTAAGAATGCAGACTTAAGAATGCAGCAAGGATGTAGAGGAGGACAAAAGGACTTGGGCTATTTGTGTCAGTCTTGGTTTTTCTTTGAATCAAATGCTGCATTTTCCCAAGAAATGGGAACCTTGTGCCAAGACCCCAACTCCTTCTAAGGGGTTGATAGTAGGGCATTTAGGCTTCTGTGAGCTCCAAACCCTCTTCTTCCCTTTCAATCCCATCACCACCCCACAAAGCAGCACAGGCAGCATTTAGAGTAATCCACTCTAAATGCAATTCAGGTGCTCATAGATTTCAACTCTGGTTAACTATCAAGCTGCCTGTTTTTTTTAAAGCCACAGAGCTTCATTCAGATCTATTTGCAAACTGTATCAGTTCTTACAAGCCAAACCAAATTTGCCGTGCCTCCACCCCCCTTTCCTTCTACAACAGGCAGCAATGTCAGATGCTTGTGTTCAGTAAGAGTTTGTGGGATTACAACACTGCTCTGCAAAATAAAAGTTCTCAAAAATAAGAGACAAGTACAGGAACATTCACTTGTGCAAGAACATTCTGCAATTTTGATGCATTTCATAAGCAGCTCACTAAAAAGCAATAGGGAATGGGAAGAAAACATTCTTGGTTATGGATCAAAATGTTCAATAGTGTGGTTGATACAGATCCAAAGATATTAGTTGTCTTTATACAAGTCTTTGAACAACAAATTGGAATCTGTTCTGAGATGGTTCTAGAGAAACTCCATGAACAATGTGTTCAGCAAGTTCTACCTAATGAGGAAAAAAAAAAGACTTTGATGCTTCTGACACCTTAACCGAGCTTTGCATTGGAAGAATTATGGAATTCTCAGAATGCTGCATCCTATTGCCACACCTCCAAATATGTCCTGGCTCACAGTTACTAGTGTACTGCTAGCTACAGAATCAGAACAAGACCTACCTGTGAAACTCAGACCACTGGTCAAATCAGGCACAAATACAATTTTTAATTCCCCAAACAGAAATGGCAAGTAGAATTATACTGGTCTCTGCACCTTCTATCAGAAGAGATCAATTAAGAAGAAACTGGACAACCATTTGTCTGAAATGATATAGGTTCTCCTGCTTGAACAGGGGGTTGGACTAGAAGACCTCCAAGGTCCCTTCCAACTTTATTCTTTGTTATTAACTGCAAACCATACCTAGCGCTTGGCAGCCACAGATTGCTTTGGATTGCTCAGTTATTTTCCTGGTATTTGCTCAAAACCACCTGCATTTTCCTCTCAGCTTACCCCTCCCCCACCAGAAGAAAAAACAACAACATAGGAGTAACTTGTGACAGGAAGACAGATCCTGGGCTGACAAACTGATAGAAACCTAATGCAGTTATTGAGCCTGAAAGAGAAAAATGTACATTCGTAGAATTAATTATAGGGCTGAAAGGGACCTTGACCATCTAGTCCAACGCCCTACCCAAGGTATTTTCTTGAGACTTCCAGGGATGGAACAATTCTGGAAGACCTTGTATTGCTGGGCTTTTTTTTTTTTTTCTCAAATGTGGGTGCAAAACAAGATGGAAAGAGTGGAGAGGGTCAGGGCAGAAACCATAATGCAAAAAGGGAAATAAAAACAGTATCAGCCATAAAGCAGCTAGGGTGTGTGTGTGTGTGTGTGTGTGTGTGAGAGAGAGAGAGAGAGAGAGAGAGAGAGAGAGAGAGACTGACTGACTGACTGACTGACTGACTTTTTGGCTTCATGCAAGGAAAGCAGCAGAAGTCTTTCTTTCTCTCCCCCAAACTCTGCCAGAAATGAGTCTATGTGAGACTTGTCGCAGCGGCGCAGCCTCTTGGAGCAGAAGGCCTTGCAGGGTCCCAAGGACTCATTTCTGGAGGAGTTCGGGGGAGAGAAAGAGACTTCTGCTGCTTTCCTTGCATGCAGCCAAAAGCGAGGTGGGGGAGGGCGGGGAAGAGAGAGAGAGAGAGAGAGAGAAAGAGAGAGAGAGAGAGAGAACAAACACGGGTGTCCACCTGGGTCATTTTTAAGATCTGTGGACTTCAACTCCCAGAATTCCCCACCCAACTAACCCCAAAGAACGACATGGATGGAGGAATCCTCCCTCCCACCCCAACCAAAATATGCCTTTTTACCCAAAAACCCCCCATTGGGGACTCTGCTGCAGCTTTCCTCTCCCCAAGACTTGTCACTGCTCAAAATTCACCCAACAGCAAATTCTGAAAGAGTTTTACACACATAATAGCGCCACGAAGCTCCTCCTCTTGCCCTGTCAGGAAACGCCCCTTCCCCCTTTTGGGATGTGGGGAGGGAGGCATTTCCCAAATATGAAACAGGGGCAGGCTTTTTTTTTTTTTTTGGGGGGGGGGGGGGGAGGAGAGCAAAACCCAGGACCTCCCCTCAAAAAAAAAAAAAAAGGAAGAAAATAAACTGTTCTCTTTTGCCAAGGGTCCCAAGGCTCGTTTTGACAGGAAAATGGGCTGCAAATAAATGTAATAAATAGATGTAAAAAATAAATGTAATTAAAGTAATAAATAAATGTAATTAAAGTAATAAATGCAAAAAACAAATGTAATAAGTAATAAATGTAATAAATGTAACAAACGTAATAAATGTAATAAAAGTAATAAATAAACGTAATAAATGTAAAAAGGAAATGTAATAAATAATAAACGTAATAAATAACCCGCAATAAATTCATTTAATAAATAAATGTGATAAAATAAATCGGATAAAATAAATTAAGGTTTAAAAACGGCACAGGCCACCCCGAGGAACTATGGGAGGTCTGACGGAGCCTGGAGCGCCTTGCCCCGTCTCGGCCAGCGCACCCGACGGGCACCAGGTGGGTGGGGAGGAAAGCCCCAAAACCGAGCCGGGCGGCCCCTGCCAGGGAGGCCTCCCGTCATCGTTGTCTCCCCCCCTCAGCCGCCATTTTGCGGCCTTTCCAGCCCCGCCGCCCTCCGCCCGCCCGGGATGGCCTGGGGGAGAGGGGGTGGGGAGGCGGGGACCGACCGCAGCGCCCACCTCTTCTCTGCTCCTGGGCTCCCCTTTCCCCGGCCGCCCGCGGAGGCCTCGCGTCGCCCGAGTCGCGGCACCGGCGCCGGCCGCCTCAAAGGGAACCGCCGCCGTTACCTCAGCGCCACTGGGGCCGTCTGCGCAGGCGCGCTGCGCGTGCGGAGAAAAACGAAAGGGCCCTCCCCGAGCGAGAGCGACGCCGCGCACGCGCTCACTTCTGCGTGCCCGGGACTTCGGGCGCGAGACGCGCGGAGCGCGTTCTGCGCCTGCGCCGTCGGCTCGAATCCGTCTCAGTGTGGCGCAAAGCGGAGGGAGGGAGCGGTGCGGGATTTTAGCGCGGATCGTGCAGTGGAAGCGCGCCTTTTCAGGATGGGACGGGCAGACGTCCCCTTTGCACCTGGCAAAGGCCTGGCGGGGTCTTGCGCGCATTGAAAAGAAAGCCAATCCATGCACGGGACCCAAATCTGCTGAATTGCAGCTGGAAATTGTGCAAAACTCCTTCCGTCTAGACTGGCCATACATACCCAGTTCCTGCAACGGTTCCTCAAGTGTTTTGACCTGGAGACTAAAGCATGTCAGAAAGATTGCAGGAGTTGGGTTTGGCTAGTCTAGGGAAAAGAAGACCAGGGAAGACAGGATAGCAATCTTCCAATATCTGAGGGGCTGCCACAGAGAGGAGGAAGGAGTCAAGCTATTTTCTAAAGCACCCAAAGCCCAGACGAGGATGGAAACTGATCAAGGAGAGATTCAATCTGGAAATAAGCAGAAATTTCCTAACAGAACTGTTAGGGATAACATTGTTTACCCTAACTGGTTTAGGTAAAATAATAAATATGTAATCATAGTTTATAAGTTAAAGTGTCTGCAACTTTAAATATAGGAATGTAATTAAGGGAGTGGTTGTGAAAGCACTTTAAAAGAAGCAAGAGGACTACTTGCTCTCTCTCTGGCTTTAATGATCCCTAATTACTGCATGGACTCAAGACTGCTTTACTCGAACTGGAGAGATAAACAAAGGACTGATTTGTAAGTGAACTGACATAGGATATTCTACACGGACTTTTGCTAACTGAATATCCTTGAATGGACTGACTAAATGATACATGACTAATGGACTGTTATTTTGACTATGCTATAAATGGAATAAACTATATTTTGATAGCACAAGCGTATCTGTTATTTTTACTGTATGTTAACAAACATACAAGCTTATCTCACTCATTTATCTGTGTGCCTATCTGACTAAAGCTGCACATTATGTTTCGTTTGTCTCCTTAACCCTTGTTGGGGAACACAGGCTTAACAAGAACAATTAAATCATCGGTTGCTCTCTTCTTTGGAAGAGATTGAGAAGACCAGACTTCTCTCTAGAACACTAAAAATCTCCACAGACTGTTCTTATCCTGGACATTCATATTTCAAACTGTTACCATCAGGGAGGCATTATAGGTGTCATAAAATGAGGACTAATAGATTGAGAAACAGTTTCTTTTCCAAGGCAGGAACTGTCTTCAATCAAACAGTGCATTTGTGATTTAGTCCTATTATTATCATCATCATCGTTTTTAAATACTCTGTAGTGATGGTATTGTGGTGTTTGGGGCACTGTGCTGGAGTAGCTTTCAAATTTCATTGTATTCATGGAATGCAATGACAATAAAGGTATTTATTCTAACCACTGGAACTCCTTGCCCCTGGAAATTGTGGGTGCTCCATCTCTGGAGGCTTTTAAAGAAGAGCCACTTGTCTGGGAATGGTATTGGGTTTCCTGCCAGAGCAGGGGGTTGGACTAGATCAGGGGTGGGCAAACTACGGCCTGTGGGCCACATCTGGCCCGTTGGTCTTTTTAATCCAGCCCGCCGAAGATTGGTACAGAATTAAGGTTTGATGTGAATGATTGAATGATTGCATTCATTTGATTTTGACTTGTAATGACAGGCATTTTGACACCAGGTGGCGGCCCGTCTCAAATTTTAAAAGTCAATGTGGCCCCTGAGCCAAAAAGTTTGTCCACCCCTGGACTTGAACCTCCACCCAAATTCTGATCATGTGACCATGGGGCTGCTGCAATGTGGTAAGTGTGAAAAGCAGCATGTGTTCAGTGTATGATGAAAACATGATCAAGAAAAGTAACCTATGCGCAGGGGTGGGATTCTACCGGCTGTCTAGAACCAGTTGTTAACATTCTCAGCAGTTGGGAGAACTGTTTGTTAGAAGAAATTACTGGTCTAATCCTATAAGGAAGACAGGAAGGAAACATTCTAGTGTTGCTTACAGAAACTGCCTCTCTGTTAACCCTTATTCCATTCTTGGCAGGACTGGACTTCCTGTCTCAGGAACATCTCTGCAGTTTTTTCCCCTCCTTTGCTGGTACTTTGCTTGGGTGGAGCGATCATTCAAAGTTACAATGGCACTGAAAAAAGTGACATGACCGTTTTTCACACTTATGACTGTTGCAGCATCCCCACAGTCATGAGAGGCCAGGTGAGGAGATACGTGCCTTGATGTGAGTGATATTGAGTTGGCCACACCCAGCCAATAACATGACCACCAAGCCATGCCTACCACCTAAGCCACGCTCACAGAACCAGTTGTTAAAAAAATTGAATCCCACTCCTGCCTATGCACACAATTCACATACAACCAATCATGAGCCACTTTTCCCAGTGCTGGTGTAACTTCGATTGGTCCCTAAAGAAATGGTTGTAAGTCAAGGACCACCTGTGTAGCCAGGCTAGAGTGGCGTTTTCCAATCTTGGCTACTTTAAAAGTGGGTGTACTTCCATCTCCCAGAATTCCCCGGCCAGCTTGGGAAGAGGATGCTGGGCAGAAAGTCTGCACCCCATTGTTCCGTGCAGAATGGAAAACTCTTGTTCTGGAAGAGAAGTCCGTGGAAAGGATGGCTGACATGAGTGGCCACAGAAACTGAACAGATAAATACAGGTAGTGCTCAACTTACAACTGTACCTTCAATGACCATTGGAAAAAGTCTGTAGAAATTCTCAGTCCTCCAGGTCCTGGTTGTCCCAAAGGTCCTTTTTCAGGAACTGGGCTTTCTTGTTTTCTCTTTGAAGATGTTTCCCTTCTCATCCCAAAAGCTTCTTCAGCTCTCACAGGAGGGTGGGGAACGGAAGGATTTATACTCCTTGCAGACAGCAGGTCATTTGTATCCTTTTAGAGGGTCGCTGAGGCCACTTGGAGATTTAAACAAAAGGAAAAAAAAAACAGAAAGTCCAGTTGCCTCCTGGAAAAAAAGCACCTTTGGGACAACCATGACCTGGAGGACTGAGAATCTTGATAGACTTTTAATTATACAATTTGGGATGAACACTCTGAATGGTGTGGGAGCAGGAAAGGATTTCCAAAGGGGAAAAAATTGCAGGCTGCAGGAACCATTTGCAGGTGACTGAGGAGAAGACATAAAATCTCCAAGTAGCCTCAAGGACCCTCAAAAAGGATGCAAATGACCAGCTGTCTGCAAGGAATATCGATCTTTCCATTCCCCACCATCCAGTCAGAGCTGAAGAAGCTTCTGGGATGAGAAGCAAAATGTCTTCAAAGAAAAAAAATAAAGTCCAGTTGCCTCTTGAAAAAAAAGCACCTTTGCGATGACCGTTGGAAAATTACAATGGCACTGAAAAAAAGTGACTTAGGACCCCTTTTCACACTTAAAACCATGGCAGCATTCCTATGGTCACACGATTAAAATTCAGATGCTTGGCAACTATGGTCCTATTTATGATGGTTGATGTGATGACCCAGGGTGTGGCACAAAAGCAACAAAGTCACAAAAGTAGGTAAAGCCCCTTTAATACCTCCAACTTGGCCCCCAATGTCCAGTTATCATCGGCTGGAGACAAACTCTCAAGAACAGTCTTTAAATGGAGGAAATTCAGTCCAAACCCAAAGTACATATAAATTATAAATAAAAACCAACACAAACCAAGCTGCAGCAATAAATAGAAGGGCAGGACAAGGAATTGCAGATGTCAAAGGATAACGAAACACACACAGTTGGGAGGACACCAGAACCCAGATAAGCCTCCACAAACAAAGATCTTGCTTCCAACAAGGTGCTGTGTGCAAACGCCCTTTTTAACCCACCCCCTCTTTATCCTGGGGCATGCAGGGAGGAAAGGATAAGGGAGCAACATGAGTTATGGGGGAGAAAAAGGCCCTGATTCCCTTCATTAGCTGCAGCTGGAAAAACAGGATAAAAAGGATGTTTGCACACAGAACCTTGCTGGAAGATAAGCGTGAATTATCTTTGTTTGTCGAGTCTTATCTGGGTTCTGGCTTCCTCCCAACTGTGTATGTTTCGTTATCTTTTGAAGTCTGCAATTCCTTATCCTGCCCTGTCTCATTAATTGCTGCAGCTCTGATTTTTGCTGGTTTTTATTTATAATTTATATGTACTTTGGGTTCAGATTGAATTTCTTCCCTTTAAAAACTGTTCTTGGGACAGATTTTTCTCCAGCTGATGATAACTGGACATTGGGGGCCAAGTTGGAGGAATTAAAGAGACTTTACCAACTTTTGTGACTTTGTTGCTTTTGTGTCACGCCCTGGGTCATCACAGCAGGTTACTGGGGTGGGGCAGGAAGGGGATTTTGCAGTAACCTGTTCCCAGGTGTAAGGGGAGAATGGGGATTTTACAGTATCCTTCCCCTGCCATGCCCACCAAGCCACACCCACACAACTGATAGTAAAAAAAATAAAATTTGAATTCCACCACTGGCAGCGTTCCCTTGCCTCTCTCTGATGGCCTTGCTGGCTTTTCCCCTGAAGTGCTATTTTTCAATGCCCGAAGAGAGGGGAATGCTGTTAGAAAGCTGACCATAGAGGCAGGGTGACCTCTGAGGATTAACTGTGCAAAGTTAATTCTCACTGGCTGCTAAACGCTGCGTAATAAGAACCTTGGAGCAGCTGGGCCAAAGGCAGAGGATGCCCTTCGCTCTTCCACGTCTCAGCACCCTTGCATGAAACTCGTTTCCCGTCTCCTGTTCCTTCTGGATCTTCACTCTCCTCTGACTACGGGGTTTGCACCTGGATCACTCCCAGAATTCCTCCTCCTGTCATGTTAGCTCAGGAATTCTGGGAGTTGAAGTCCACAAGTCTTAAACTTGCCAAGTTCGGAGGCCCTTGATCCTGGCCCAAAGGAGCGGGATGCTTCCGCAAAAGTGCATTTGCAAAGCTGGCTTCGCCATTCAAAACGAGATGAAAATAAGTATTCGTAAACACCCCAGTTAAGGCCACCCCTGGAATCCTGCCACCGATTTTGGTCACCAGACTACCAAAAAAAAAAAGATGTTGAGACTCTGGAAAGAGTACAGAGAAGAGCAGCTAAGGGGGATTCAAGGCCTGGAGACTAAAACATAGGAAGAACGATTGCAAGAACTGGGTTTGGCTAGTCTGGAGAAAAGAATTAAGGGTGACATGATAGCAGTCTTCTAATATTTGAGGGGCTGCCCCAAAGAAGAATAGAATAGGCTTTTCTTTCTATTATCACCTGTATCCTGCACTAGTCAGAAAGAGGGCTATGAAAATGTTTACAGACCCCTCACATCCTGGACATAAACTGTTTCAACTCCTACCCTCAAAACGACGCTATAGAGCCCTGCACACCAGAACAACTAAACAGAAGGACAGTTTTCCCCTGAACGCCATCACTCTGCCAAACAAATAATTCCCTCAACACTGTCCAACTATTTACTAAGTCTGCACTACTATTACTGTTAATCTTCTCACCATTCCTTATCACCCATCCCCTCCCACTTGTGACTCTATGACTGTAACTTTGTCGCTTGTATCCTTACGATTTATATTGACTGTTTCCTAGTCTGATTTGATTGCTTATTGAACACTATATATTCTATTTACTATATACCCTGTGACTATAGAACCCTGTGACTATTATTAAGTGTGGTACCTTATGATTCTTGACTCTTGATGAATGTATCTTTTCTTTTATGCACACTGAGAGCATTTGCACCAAGACAAATTCCTTGTGTGTCCAACCACACTTAGCCAATAAAAATTATATTCTATGTGTTCTGTTCTATTCTATTCTATTCTATTCTATTCTATTCTATTCTATTCTATTCTAATTCTACTCTATTCTATTCTAATTTCTATTCTATTCTAATTCTATTCTAATTCCATTCCATTCTACATTCCAATATTTATTCTATTTTATTCCATTCCATTCCACTCCACTCCATTTCATTCAGATTCTTTATTGGCCAAGTGTGAGATGGAATGGAATAGAGTAGAATATGGAATAGAATGCAATACAATACAAATCAGGGGGAGTGCCGTCCTATTCTGCAGGGCAGACCTCACAACCACTTACCTCTTGAAGGGCTCGGGGGGCTTTACTGAGCCTTTGCCCCCTTGCATCTTCCCATGGGGAGGCCGGTGGGCATCCGGGCAGACCTTCTCTGGCTGCGGGGGAAAGTATCTCACGGGGATCCCCTCCAAGCCGTTCCGTCCATGGGCAAGAGAAAATCCGACAAAAGCGAGGGGCCAGATGTAACTTGACTGGGACCCCCTTTTCTAAGCTGCAGGGGTGTCGGGGGAGGGAAAGCAAAGGGCCAAGTACTCCCTGACCTTCGTCCTCCTTTCTGGATCAAAGTTTCTCCAGCCTCCCTCCCTGGCCCTGTGGTTCTTCTGGGGACTTGAGTGACAGCCGAGGAGGCGAAGGGAAAATGACACCTCAGTCACCACCCCCTGTCATCTCCTCAGCTTTCCCTGCCAGGTCAGGTGCTAAGCCCCGGCAGGCAGGCACTCACGACCAGCTGGCTAGCTCAGAGGTGGAGATGGGGGTCAGGCCAGAGGAAGACTCCTGGCTCTGGGGTCAGGTCTGCTTTCAGAGCTGATTCAGATCACCAGGTGGCACCCTTGTTACGCTGCTCCAACTCAGAATAGAGTTCTTTATTGGGCAAGTATGATTGGACACACAAGGATTTTGCCTTGGTGCAAATGCTCTCAGTGTACATAAACAAGAGTCAAGAATCATAGGGTTCAACACTTAATAATAGTCATAAGGTTATATAGTCATAGGGTATATAATGAATATAATATAGTCATAGGGTTCAATGAGCCAGCAAATCATACTTGGAAACAGTCAATCTAAATCATAAGGATACAAGCTACAAAGTTACAATCATACAGTCACAAGTGGGAGGGGATGGGTGAAAGGAAGGAAGGGAGGATTAATAGTAGTAATGCAGATTTTGTAAATAGTTGTTGTGTTGAGGGAATTATTTGTTTAGAGAGCGATGGCATTTGGGGAAAAAAACGGTCCTTGTGTCTAGTTGTTCTGGTGCGCAGTGCTCTATAGCATCGTTTTGAGGGGAAGGAGTTGAAACAATTTATGTCTTGGATGTGAGGGGTCTGTAAATATTTTCACAGCCCTCTTTTTGATTTGTGCAGTATACAGGTCCTGGACTGAAGGTAGGTTGGATGTAATTGTTTTTCCTGCAGTCCTAATTATCCTCTGAAGTCTGTGTCTGTCCTGTTGGGTTGCAGAACCAGCCCAGACAGTTATAGAGATGCAGATGATAGACTCAATAATTCCTCTGTAGAACTGGATCAGCAGCTCCTTGGGCAGTTTGAGCTTCCTGAGTTGGTGAGGAAAGAACATTCTTTGTTGTGCTTTTGTGAAGATGTTTTTGATGTTAGGTGTCCATTTTAGGTCTTGTGATATAGTAGAAGCTAGAAACTTGAAGGTCTCTACTGTTGATACTGTGTTGTCTAGTATTGTAAGAGGTGGTCTTATGGGAGGGTTTCTCCTAAAGTCTACCACCCTCTCTCCAGTTTTGAGTGTGTTCAATTCCAGATTGTTCCTGTTGCAGCAGATTTTACAACCTCCTATCTGTATGCAGATTCGTTGTTGCCTCGAATGAGACCAATCAAGAGTCTAGTTCTTGACTTACGACCAAAATTGAGCCTCAAATTTCTCTTGCTACGTGAAACCAATGGATGAACTTTCTTGCCCCTGTTGTTAAGTGAATTCCTGCAGTTATTCAGCAAGTCACCAGCTGTTAAGTGGATCTGGCTTCCCCCTTGACTTTGCTCATCAGGTGATTGCAAAAGGGAATCACACAACCACCACCAGTGAATTTATATTGCCACCTACTCACCCCTGGCGACTCGAGGCGGCTTACAGAATGTAAAGCCATATTTAAAATAAAAAATAAAAACAACAAAAACTAACAGAAATAATCAAATAAGTGGGACTTATCTCTGGGGTGGATGAGTCTGCCTACTGAGGTGGACTGGTTGCTTTCGTGGTATAGAGACAATAACCTGGTCCACAACACCAATAAGACCAAGGAGCTGATAGTGGACTATATAGAAGGAACAGATCAGACGTCCAGCCCTTGCTTATCAACGGAGACCGAGGGGAGCAAGTGGCCAGTTTTAAATTTCTGGGTGTTACCCTAAAAGAGGACCTGACCTGGGGGGCCCACACTGCAGCCCTGATCCAAAGGCCCCAGCAGAGATTATACGACCTGAGGCTTCTTAGAAAACCACTGAATGAAAAACTGCTGGTGACCTTCTACCGCTGCACCATAGAGAGTATCTTAACTTACTGCACCTCTGTATGATTTGCCAATTGCACAGGGGCAGATAGGACAGCACTCCAGAGGGTTAATGTCATTGCCCAGAGGATCATGGGTTGCCCTCTCCTCTCTTTGGAAGAGAGCTCCCTTAAGAAAGTTCAAAACATTCTCAAAGATCCATCTCATCCTGGGAATTCTTTTTTTCAACTATTACCATCTGGCAGACGGTACAGAATAATAAAAACAAGGACAAATAGGCTGAAAAACAGCTTCTCTCCCAGGGCAGGAGCTCTTTTGAATTCTATTGTATAGTGCAGTGTTGGTGTGGTGTCGGGTTTCCAGTTCAATGTGTGGAGGGTGAAGGATGTGTGTTTGTGTTTATTTTCATGGTCATAGTCATGATGTGCACTGAAGATGGTGTTTGATTTCATTGTACGAGATGCCATGACAATAAAGTAAACTAAACAAAGTAATAAAATACAATAGAACAAAATCTGGAAAAATAAATAATCACCCCTCAACTCCCACCCACCCTGCCCCGACAACAGCAGATCACACGCGCCATTTGATGGGCTCTATCCCGCTCTGGGCTCCCCAGGCCCGCTGGCAGAACCAGGTCTTAGCACCTTCCAGAAGAGAACTAGAGTGGCGGCCATTTTAATCTCTGAGGGAATGATGTTCCAGAGGGAGCCACAATGTAGAAGGCCCTTCTTCTGGGTCCCACCAGGTGTATCTCCCTCGGGATGGGACCTTTGCCTCCCCACTCTAATGGGTCAGGTAGATGTGAGCAGCAGGAGACAGTCCCTCAGATCACCTGGTCCCAAGCCATGGAGGGCTTTAATAGGTGACAACCAGCACATCTTGAATTGCAACCAGAAGCAAATCGGCAACCAGTGCAGCTCCTGCAGGAGAGACATGTGCACACATGTGCACACCGGGGTCTGCACAAAACCATGCAGGCCGCTGCATTTTGCACCAACTGGGGCTTCCGAATGCCCTTTCAAGGGCAGCCCCATGTAGAGGACGTTGCAATAATCAAGATGGGAAATGAGTAAGCACATTGCTGCATAACTGCCATAATTTGTTCCAGTGCTAAGCAAGATGGTTGCTAAGTGATTTTGCCCCATTCGGCGACCTTCCTTGCCACGGTTGTTAAATGAATCACTGTCATTGCTAAGTGAGTCAGACAGTTGTTAAGCGAATCTGGCTTACACCGCTAATTTTGCCTGTCAAAAGGTCACAAGAGGGGATCGCACGACCCCAGGACGCTCATAAATACGAGTCAAGTTGCCATGGAGATACTGCAATAGTCTTAAGTGCGAAAAAGGGAGTTGTAACTTTGAACGGTCACTAAAACAAACTGCTGAAACTCAAGGACAGCTGCCAAGTGAGTTTTGCTCCATTCTACGACCTGGCTTGCCACAGCTGATAATCAAGTCACTTGGCAGTGTTCATCAATCTGGCTTCCCTCCACTTGACTTTGCTGGTCAGGAGGTTGCAAGGGCATCAAATGAACCCTGGGATGCTGCAACCATCATAAATACAAGTCAGTTGCCGGGCATCCGAAATTTAACGGGGATGCAACAGTCGTTTAGGGTGAAAAAACGGTCACAATTGTTTCCAGTGCTCTGGTTGTAACTTTGGGTTACTAAACGAACGGTTGTAAGTCGAGGACCACGTGTAACGTCTGCAGAATCCTAAAATCCCAGGATAGGGTTGGAAAGGGACCTCGTGGGTCATCTAGCCCAACCCTTTCCTTGGGCACTCTGCTGCACTTGCCGCCAAACGCCACCAGGGGTCGGCAGTCTCCGCTTCTCCCTCCCTCTCAAGCACCGCCCCTGCAGCATTCACACGACGCCAAAAGACCCCAGACGCGTGTCCCCGCTTTTCCGCACCGACTCGGGATCCCCCTTAAATCCACTCGGTACAGAAACGACGGGAGAGCCGCGTTCACACCAACTAGGGAACTCGACCACTTTTACTGCGTTCGAGGAAATATCTACGCATGCGCCACGGGAGAGTCGGTAGCTCATTGCGCAGGCCCGGAAGTTTTTTTTTTTTTTTTTTTTGAGACGGAATCCGACGCATACAGTACCGTGCCATCCCCGTCTTCGCACAAGGCGCATGCGCAAAGCCTGGAAACTGATTGGAAACGACAGGGGACATAGGATGATATCGCCGACCAATGGAGCATAGTTCTTCGACGCCTCTTGCACGTATTCTTCTGTCCCTGCCGAGGTTTTTTGCGCATGCGCTAAGAAAAAAAAACCCGAATCATTTTTAACCAGCAGGTGTCAGCAGAGAGCACTGTGACAATCAACGCAACACAATTGAATTTGAGTTTTGCCGCACTCCACGAACCAAACAGAGGGCTGGACTGGAAGATCTCTAGGGTCACTTCCAGCTCATTCACTCTATTCATTTGTTAAGTGAATCCCTGCATATTAATCGAATCCAGTTTCCCCGTTGATTTTGCTCTCAAAAAGGGGATCCCGTGACCCCAAGGACACTCAGGTGTCTAAGGGGAGGCTTCAACGGTGGTTAACTGTGAAGAATGGTCCTGTCACATTTTTCACTGCCGTTGCAACTTTGAACGGTAACTTAGCGAACTGTTGTAAGTACTGTATTCGATTTTAATTGTAAGCTGCCCAGAATGAGTTGGGTGGCATATACAAAGCAGGAAAAATAAAATAAACTATCAATTCTGTTCGCCGCTCCAGGATTTGAGCCAAGGGATCACAAAGAGTAAGCCTTTCCACCCTCCGAGCCCGTTTTCTGGGATTTGTTTGCACTGTAAATTCTTCCTGGCTGGATTTCCTCGGGGTCTCCCATCCAAAGGAAACCTCGCAGCTGCAGCCACGCTCACAAGGGGGAAAACTGCTGTCCAAGCCACGTGTCGGTGCTGCGGTCCGGTCAAGCTATTTCTCGCAGGGGGGGGACATTGATAAAGTCTTTCGCCCAAGACAAAGAGCCGAGCTGCGACGGGACCGCGTTTCCCCCCCCCCAATCGCCGTCTTGGTTTAGTCCTATCTCGGATTGGCGGAGGTCTTTGTGGCTTCATCCAATCAGCACCCGGGTGGGGCGGCAAAGGTAGAGGCCTTCAGAAAGCCAATGGGTCGTCATCGTAGGGCTGCCACGTGGGAGACGCAGCCGCTTTGAAGACGGAGGGCAGAGCCTCCACCAATCAGCGCTCGGAAAGAGGGGGCCCTCCTCCTACGTCACGCGCGGCCGTGGCGAGCGCCCCCTCGCCCCCAGAGCGAGGAAAGGCATCGTACGGGTCTGCGGACCAATGAGGTGAGGGCGTCTCGACGGCCAACGGGGGGGCGGGCCTCGTCGGCGAGCGGCCAATGAGCGGCGCGCTGTCAGGGGCGGCGAGGCGCGAGCCAATGGGCAGGGAGGGGAGGGGAGGGGCGCAGTGAGGAGGGGCGTGGCCGGGGCTGAGGGAGCGCGAGCGGGCGAGTCGAACTGAGGTAGCCCAGCGGGCGGGTGGGCATCGCGCAGCGGTGGAGGCCCCGCGGGGTCCACGGCAGGTAGGAAGGGATGCGGCCGCGTCTGAGCCCACCGTGGGGACTGCCAGCTCCGGGAGGGCAGAGGGCCCCGGGGCGACCCCTTTTTAGCCCGCCCAGCCAGGCTGCGTCGGACGAGGAGGGGCAGGGCTGCCTCTGGCGGCCCCTGGAACTGTGCCTGCCTCTACCTCAGCCCCTTTAAGGGGGGGGGTTAAATTCCCAGGATCCCCAGCCTGCCTTGCTTTTAAGGTGGGTGGACTACAGCCCCCAGAACCCCCAGCCTAGCTTGCTTTTAAGGTGGGTGGACTACAGCCCCCAGAACCCCCAGCCTAGCTTGCTTTTAAGGTGGGTGGACTACAGCCCCCAGAACCCCCAGCCTCGCTTGCTTTTAAGGTGGGTGGACTACAGCCCCCAGAACCCCCAGCCTCGCTTGCTTTTAAGGTGGGTGGACTACAGCCCCCAGAACCTCCAGCCTAGCTTGCTTTTAAGGTGGGTGGACTACAGCCCCCAGAATCCCCAGCCTAGCTTGCTTTTAAGGTGGGTGGACTACAGCCTCCAGAACCTCCAGCCTAGCTTGCTTTTAAGGTGGGTGGACTACAGCCCCCAGAACCCCCAGCCTCGCTTGCTTTTAAGGTGGGTGGACTACAGCCCCCAGAACCCCCAGCCTCGCTTGCTTTTAAGGTGGGTGGACTACAGCCCCCAGAACCTCCAGCCTAGCTTGCTTTTAAGGTGGGTGGACTACAGCCCCCAGAATCCCCAGCCTAGCTTGCTTTAAGATGGGGGGGGGGAGCTTCAAGCCCTAAAATTCCCCAGCCAGATGCTTTGAAAGGAGTGGACTCCAATTCCCAAAACCCACCACCCAGTCTGCTTTAAGAGGTTGTACTCCCATAACCCCACCCCCAAAGCCAGCCAGCCTGCTTTAAGATGGATGGCCTTCAAGTCCCATAATCCCCTTTATGGTGAGTGCACTCTGTCTCCCAGAATGCCCCACTCCTCTTGCTTTAAGATGGATGATCCATGAGTCCCAGAAATTCCCAACCAGTTTTAGGGTGGGTGGATTCCAACCCCCAGAATTCCCTAGCCAGCGGGGTGTGGGATTCTGGGAATTGGAGTCCACCCACCTTTAAAACATGCTGGCTAGGGAATTCTGGGAGTCGGCTCATCAAAAAAAAAGCCCCTGAGGTTGAGAAATGCAGTTTTTTGGGGGGTATTTGTCAACCTTCCTTTCCCCATTGCAAAGCTAGAAAAATAAACCCTCTCCTCTTGTTCAAATCTCCTTCCTGTGGATAGTTATAGACTTACCTTTTAATTTAAACTCTGAATTAACTCTTATTTATTGGATTTGTCTCCTGTATTGCTTGATCCAACGAAGGCTATTAGGGGAGAATGTAATGAAGGTTGCCTGGGTTCTTTCTGTTTGGTTGGATTTGGTGGAAAAGAAAAAAAAATGGATATAGCAAGCAAAGCAGGTATATTCTGGATTTGGGTAACCTTAGTTAATGGACAACGGACTGTTTCTTTTTTGTACTGAATGTTGTGAATGTAGTAGCAGTAGTTGCTAAAGCAGTTCTGGCGTGGGTTGGCTTTGACCTATCTTGGTTTCTGCTTGGAAAGAAAGGACTGGCTGGGCTGTTTTGCAGCATTTGGGGCAATGGCGAAATGGTCTGTTTGTGGGACACTCCTGAACGGTGTTCCTGTCTGTCTTGCACCTGAAGCAGAGAGGTTGGGCCTCTTTGGCAAAGACTGGTTCTACAAGCCAGGTGTTCTGGTGGCTTCCAGAAAGAAGGATGAGGATTCAATTATGTAGGCTGGGAATGGCAAGAAATTAAGTCTTTTAGTCATCTTCAGCTGATTGCTGTTCTTTGATGAAAGAATGCCATATAGTGGCCTTCTAGCACTGATAATCTTACCTGGTTGGGTAATGAAACGTCTGCAAGAAAACACCAAGGACCCCACGGTCTGCTTTCTCCTTTAGGCAGGTTTCTGTGAAATGCCTTTTGGTAGGTAAATATAACCTTTCAAAAGGCAGCTATGGTGTTAGACAGCTGGGAAATGACAAAACATTTGCATTCTATCAATGGACTATGGCCAAACTTTCCATGCAGAAAGAGCTGTTTTTCACTAAACAAAATGACAGGAAGCTTTGGCCAAGGAAAACCACTAAAGCAACAATTTTACTGTGTAAAACAAACAGTATACCTTTTCCACTTCACAAATCCCACTCCCTTCTAGCACTAGCGGTGTTACCCAGTTGGGTAATGAAAACCACCAAGCTCAGAGAGCACTGCGGATTCCACAGTCGTCCTCTCCTACAAACCCTACTCTCTCCTCGCACTGATAATGTTACCTAGTTGGGTAATGAAACGTCTGCAAGAAAACGAAGCTCAGAGAGCACTTGGGAACCCAACAATATTAAACATTCGCTTGTGCGTCCCAGAGGAAACTGGGGGGGGGGCAGCGGAGGAGGAGGAGGAGGAGGAATTGAAGTGTGTGTTCAAGCCTTTAACCTACTAGATCCCACAAGGAAACCCCAATCCAGAGAACGAATTGAGGTGGAGTGGCAGGTGCTAAGGAAGATGCCTTTTGGGGAGGGGGGCCCTCATGTCCAATTAAGGGATGGGTGTTAAAGGTCCTCTGAATGCCTGCCAAACCAGAAAAACTTGTATTTTGTTGCGCTTGCACAGGAGAGGCCCCTGAGGAAAAAGTGAGTGCGTCGGACAGGTTTGCAAATTGGAACAGCCTGGGAGTGCCAGCTGTTCCTGGCCTTATCCAGGGGAGGAAAAGAAGGGGGGGGGAAGGTGTGGGAAAAAAATAGCAACTTCTGACTTTTGAAGGGCGAAGAAAAACATTGTGTGGAGCTTAAAATTTCACGGTGCACAATCCGGCTGTTGTTTTTCAGCCTCCTTTTGACATCTGGTGAGAGAGCTTGGGCAAAACGATTGTGTTGGATCCCAGATCCTCTCCATCTGGTTAATTCTTGCTCCTATCAGGTTTTTGCAGGAGACCCTTCCAGTTCGGTATGAAGACAGGTGATTTTTTTTTTTCAAGGGTGTTTTTATTTTATTTTTGTTTGGGGGAACCATCAAGACAGCTGCTTGCTGCCTTTTGTTCCTTTTTCTGTCAATTCAGCAAAAGCCACTCTGTCTCTTGGTGATAAGGAATGCCCTTCTGGTAATAAAAATACATCCTGAGCATTTTTTTGGGGGGGGGGGGATGTAGAAAGAAATGCCTTGATAAGAGGCAAATAAATGGATTGTACATGTAGTCCTTGATGTACAACAGTTCACTTAATGACCATTCAAAATTAACCATGCCACTGAAAAATGTGACTTAGGACCGTTTTTCACACGGCTGTTGCAGCATCCTCCCGATCACAGGATCAGAATTCAGAGGCTTGGGAGCTAGTTCTCATTTACGACGGTCACAGTGTCCCTGGGGCCAACATGATCCCCTTTGGTGACCTTCTGACAAAGTCAACTCGGAAGCCAGATTAACCGCCATGTTACTAACGTAGCAACTGAAGTGATTCACATAACAACTCTGGCAAGGAAGGTAATAAAACACATTCACTTTTTAACAAATGTCTCACTTAGCAACAGAAATTTCATCCTCGGTTATGGTTGTAAGCCAAGGACTGCCTGTAGTATTAAAATACCCACCCACCCTGATTCCCTCCATTCCTGAGGCAGGCCAGCCAGCCTCTGCAGATACCTCGGCTGTTTACTAGCAAAGCCCCAGATCAGGTTCAGAGTTTGACCCAGAACTTGTGACGATACAATCTGACGGTTAAAAACAGAACCCTTTGCGCCCCCCCCCCCCTTCCCAAAGATATAACCCTTGGCTGAGTTACTGGGAATTGGGTTTCGATGGAGGCTGTGTCTAGGATCCTGGTCTAAGCGGGTAATCTGGCTGCCTATCGTGGCTTGCAAGAGAGCAAGCCACCATGCGTGTGCGCGCGACTGTGCTTTCTTTCGTTGGTCTGTGTTACAGAACCTGAACTGGGAGCCTCCGATCCAAGCTCAACCAAGCGTGCTTGTGCCAGATCCGTGTCTGAAAATGAACGGGCTTGTGATTTTGCTGACTTGGTGGGGTCTCCATGCAGCATTTGAGAGAGGAGAGAAAGAAGGTGCAGTGAGTGAGGAGGAGGAGGAGGAGGCGATGAGAAGCGGGGGAGAACCATTTCACAGAAGCCTCTAAAACCAGCCTCACAAGCCGCAGCACGCTCTGGCCTTCTGTGTGTGTGTGTGTGTGTGTGTGTGTGTGTGTTGCGCCTCCCCTTGTCTGCTGAACGAGCAGGGAATGTGGGATTTAATCCCGGCTATTTTTACTAAGAATCGTGTGTGTGTGTGTGTGTGTGTGTGTGTGTGTGTGTGTGTGTGTGTCCCCGAACCCTTTGCCTGAAACAAGGGAGCCTCGAGACTGGTTTGAGGATTCGCTGGTTCCCAAACTACCTACAGTTAAAATTAAAGGGGCTTAAACAGGAAACAAGCTGCAATTATTATTATTTAAAGAAAGCTGACGTTTTTAGCTAGTCTACGGTCATGCTAGAAAGAAAAGGGAGGAAGGTAGAACCATTCAACCAGGGTTTGATTTAAACTAGCTCGGCCAACTAAGAAATAAAACAAATAGCCTTTTTTAAAAAAAAACCCAAATAAATAGACTTAAAAGGCAGGCGAGTAGAGTGTGACGATGTAAAAAAATGCTTCCAAGACGCGCGATAAAATAGAGAAAATTAAAGCATCTGAATAAAAGCCTCAGAAGAGTCTAACTGTCAGGCCCAGCTTGGAAGAAGAGGACCAAGGAGGTTGTCCTGGCAGACTCCCATGCTGGACAGGAAGCCTGGAGGGTACATCCTGTCGGGAAAGCAAGTGGCCAGCCTGGAGCCATTCCAGGGCCTGGGAATCTCTTCTCCGGAGGCTTTGGGGTGTCTCACTTCAAGGGGAGGCCCCACGCTGACTTATAAAGCTTCCAGCTGGAGGTTTGGCAGCTTTTTAACGGCTCAAGAAGTTACAGGCAGTGGAGCCAAAAGGGGGTTTCAAAGGCTGGAGAGTCAAATGGAAAGAGAATCAGCCCTAGGAGAGATCTCCCCATTGGCCTTCAGCAGCCGTTCCCCTTCCCTCTTCGTTAACAACCTTCAACTTCCAGTTTTTGGCTGTAGGTGGAAGAAGCTGAATCATTTTTGCCAGTGTCGGGAAGCATGGCGTGGTGTGAGGGAACTTGGCCCATAGCTTTGGGCAGCGTTGCTTGCCTCTTTAAAGACTTCTCCCTCCCTCCCAGCGCTGTGGTTCTGCACAGCTGAGAAAGTGGGGCCCAGCCAGAGCGAGGAAGGGGGGGGGCATGGGCCAAACTGGCCCTTATGGAGAAATGCCAGCCTGGGAGGGGTGGTCTCGAGATGGGTTCTAGGGGGTAAGAAGACCCCACACACCCCTGCCGGTCTTATCTGTTAGTTTTGATTTTTGTATCATTTAAAAAGGGCCGCGGTGGCTCGGGGGCTAAGACCCTGATCTTGTCGAACGGAAAGGTTGGCAGTTCGGTGATTTGAATCCCCAGCACTGCGTCCCGGAGTGAGCTCCCGTTCCTTGTCCCAGCTTCTGCCAACCTAGCAGTTCGAAACTACGTCAAAAGTGCAAGTAGAAAAAGAGGGTCCGCTTAGGTAACAGCGTTCTGTGTGCCTTCGGTGTTTAGTCATGCCGGCCACATGACCACAGAGACGTCTTCGGATAGCACTGGCTCTTCAGTGCCTTTGTAACGGAGATGAGCACCGCCCCCCCATGTATATGCGAGGAGAACTTTTACCTTTTATCATTTAAAAGAAAAAGTTTAATTTGTATATCTGCACCTTGACAGTTAAAACAGTTCATTTAGTGACTGGTCGAAGTTACAGCAGCGCTGAAAAGAAGGGACATGATCGTTTTTCACACTTACAACCCTTGCAGTGTCCCTAGGGTCACATGATCAAAATGCACAATGAGCGACTGACTCATATTTATGACGGTTGCAGTGGCCTGGGGTCCTAGGATTTCCTTTTGGGACCTTCTCACCTGCAAACTCTATGGGGGAAGCCCCATTCGCTTAACAGCTGTGTTACTAACTCAACCGCTGCAGCAATTCACTTAACGACAGTGGCAAGGCAGTTTGTAAAATGGGGCAAAAACTCACTGAACGCCTGTCTCACTTAGCAGCAGAAATGTGGGTCTTGATTGCACATCATATGGGAAGGACAGCCTGTACGCTGCCCAGAGTCACCTTGTAGAGGAGAGGAAGAGCGTAAATGTTTAATTAAATAAAATTAAATGGATCCCAAGGATAGTACTGAACTGGCACAGAGAGCCTGCTCACTCCCAGCCATCTTTGCAAATCATTGAGTGAGTAAGTCCCTGACAAAATACTTTCCCCTCCCACTCCCTGGAGAACACAGAGTTTGCTGAAGTTGGCTTCCAGTTGTTTATCTTTTTAACAAGCACTAGAGTTCCAGCTGTTTCCACCCTTCTCTGACCACACTGGTGTATCTGACATGGCTCAGAGGCTCAGCAGTGCAGCTTGGAGGGTGAGCAGTGATGCGTTTAATTCCACCTTCTTTTATCTGGGCTCCTATAGAGCAAGGGTCTACTTTTGGCAACTTTAAGCCTGGAGGACTTCAGCTCCCAGAATTCAAAGCCTGGAGGACTTCAACTCCCAGAATTCAAAGCCTGGAGGACTTCAACTCCCAGAATTCAAAGCCTGGAGGACTTCAACTCCCAGAATTCAATGCCTGGAGGACTTCAAATCCCAGAATTCAAAGCCTGGAGGACTTCAGCTCCCAGAATTCAAAGCCTGGAGGACTTCAACTCCCAGAGTTCAAAGTCTGGAGGACTTCAAATCCCAGAATTCAATGCCTGGAGGACTTCAGCTCCCAGAATTCAAAGCCTGGAGGACTTCAACTCCCAGAATTCAAAGCCTGGAGGACTTCAACTCCCAGAATTCAATGCCTGGAGAACTTCAACTCCCAGAATTCAAAGCCTGGAGAACTTCAACTCCCAGAATTCAATGCCTGGAGGACTTCAGCTCCCAGAATTCAAAGTCTGGAGGACTTCAACTCCCAGAATTCAAAGCTGGCTGGGGAATTCTGGGAGTTGAAGTCCTCCAGGCTTAAAGTTGTCAAGGTTGGGGACCCCTGCTCTAGAGGTAGTCCTTGACTTATGACCCCAGTTGAGCCCCAGATTTCTGCTGAGTGAGACAGTGGTCAAGTGCATTTTGCCCCATTTTGTGACTTTCCTTGCCACAGTTGCTAAGTGAATCACTGCAGTGGATACGTTTAATAACCTGTTAAGTGAATCACATGACCTCGGGACCCAGCAGCAATGGTCATAAAATAGATCCATATCCAAGTGCCTGAATTTGGATCTCATGACCATGGGGATGCGGCAAAGGTCGTAACTCAAAAGCGGTCCTAAGTCCCATGTTTCATTGCCGTTGTAACTAAATGAACCGTTGAGGCTGCCTAAGTTCTGCTGTGTGAGCTAATTGTCCCCAAACTTTTATATTTATATTTTTATATATACGTAAATTACGTACAAATATATATCAAAGGTAACATTCTGGGCAAAGGGACCTTTTGTTCACACACGTCATTTCTGCAAAAATGTCTTTTTTTAAGTCCAGCAGCTATGAAATTAGATATTCCAACCTTGGGGGAAAATCCTAGTGGCCTCCTATAGAAAGCATGTTTTATGGCAGTGGGAAGTGTGAGGCATACTGATGGTGCCACGAAGGACAGCATGAATGTCTAATGCAGGTTAAGGGTTGGAATTGACAACTACATGTGGAGGGGGCTTCAAATTCCAACCCAGCCAAAGCATTGAAAGCCCCTTTTGCTCTCTGCTCTTCCTGGGGTGCCAGTGTCTCCATCTAACACCAATGGAACATCGTTGTGCTTTATTATTCTTTGTAAAGCCCTGGGACTTCTCATGACCATAATTATTGACATTCACTGACTTTGGGAAAAGTGCCAAGCGGAGCAACTAACTTGATGAAGGGCCTGGAGACTGAAACATAGGAAGCATGGTTGCAGGAATTGGGTAGGGCCAGTCTAGAGAAAAGAAGGAGTGGGTGGGACAGGATAGCCTTCCAGGAGGGGCTGCCTCAAAGAAGAAGGGGGTCAACCTATTCTCCCAAGCCCCAGAAGGCAGGACAAGAAATAATGGATGGAAACTAGCCAAGGAGAGAAGCAACCTGGAATTAAGGAGAAACGTCCTAACAGTGAGGACAATTAACCAGTGGAATGGCTTGCCTTCAGAAATCGTAGGTGCCCCATCACTGGAGGTTTTCTAAGAAGAAACTAGACAGCCACTTACCTAAAATAGGATAGGTTCTGCTGTTTGAGTAGGGGGCTGGACTAGAAGACCTCCAAGGTCCCTTCCAGCTCTATTCTAAATTCTAATTCTAATCAAGGAGAGAATCAGCCTGGAATGAAGGAGAAATTTCTTGACAATTAAAACAATTAACCAGTGGAACAGCTTGCCACCAGAAGTTGTGGGGGCTCCATCACTGGAGGTTTTTAAGAAGAGACTGGGCAGCCGTTTGTCTGGGCAGGTAGTTGGACTAGAAGACCTTCCGGCTCTTATTCCGATTGGTTGATGGACAGGTCACAATTGCACAATGGATGTGTTGGGAAACGGGACGACAGGAAAACAGGTCAGGGGGTGGGGCTGCTCTGCCTGTCAGTTGATGGATAGTCACCCTCCCACAGCTGGCAAGCCCAGACCAGCCTCCCCCGAACGGTGCCACGTCTCCCTGGAGCTTGTTCCGTGGCTTTGCACGCCTGCAAGGCACTGTTCCCCACCTATAGAGCATGGAGCGGGATGCCTGGATTTGGTTACCGTCAACAGCTGCTTCTCCTCTCGCCTGAACTCAGGGACTTGGGTTTCCAAGGCTGAGGAAGGTGACAGAGGCGGCAGTTGGCTCTCTTAATCCGGGCATGGCCTCACTGTTGGCACATACCACACATGCCTTATGTAGTGTGCCTTTGAATCTCTCTCTCTCTCTCTCTCTCTCTCTCTCTCTCTCTCTCTCTCACACACACACACACACACTGTTTCTCAACTTGGGCAGCTTTAAGACCAGTCTTTGGGCTGCTTCATCATGGAAAGATAAGTGTGTCTGTCCAGTCAGGAGTATGTAGATGGTCATTGACTTACAGCCCCTCATTTAGTGACCATTTGAAGTTGAAAAATGTGACTTAAGAGCCACTGTTGCTGCATCCCTATGATCACGTGATCAAAATCCGGATGGTTGTCATTTATGACAGTTGAAGCATCCAAAGTCAGTGGAGAAGCCAGATTCACTTAACAACCCCGGGGGACTAAAATGGAGCTCAAACTCACTTAACAACGGTCTCACTTCAGCATCATCTTTTAACAACCCCATAATCCCTTGCGGGGTGGAGCCTGGGAAACTGAATGGAGCTTGCAGAGTGTTTTAATGGCCGGATGCCCTTCCTGTAGCCAGTGCGGAGTTTTGTTCAGCAGATATATTCTCATTGTGACCAGAGAGAGAAATATCTGCCTCTACTTAGGATCGAACTCACAGCCTCCTGATTGTGAGGCGAGAGCTCCACTTGTAGGCCACCGCACCACTCTAACAACGGTCTCACTTGCCAACAGAAATTTTGGGTGGGATTGTGGTCGTAAGCCGAGGACTGCCTGTATTCCCAGCAGTTTCGCCCAGCGGGGTGAAAGTCACCCCAGCTGCCCAGCTCAAGCCAGCAGGCCCCTGTATGGACCAGCAGCACCGCAGGGAGATGCTGGAGGCAGATCCTCACTGGCAACATTGCATGAAGAAGACCGTGGGAAAACACCGCTGTGTTTTTCCCACAAAAGCCACGCGGCTAGAGAATGTACAATAATCAGTGGTAAATCTCTGGTCGCTGTGAGTTGATCAACCGGTCTTTATTTCTCCAAGCTTTGCCTGATGAACAACAGCTCCCTTCTTTTTCTGCAAAAAAAAAAAAAAACCCATTGCAGATGTCTTCAACTTACGACCATATCGGGCCCCAGAATTTATGTTGCTAAACAAGGACATGCGCTAAGCGAGTTTTGCCCATCGGTCATCATTGCTGGCTGGGGAATTCTGGGAGTTGAAGTCCACAAGGTTTGAAATTGCCAGGGGTTAGACGCCCCAGCTTCCAAAGAACCGTAGATCAGCCAGAGAGAGATACCAAACAGTTGAGTAGAGAGAAAGCCAATTCCTGATGTAAAGCTAGCTCCCCCTTCCATCATCTCATCCAGAAATTGCCCTGCCTCCATTTTCTTTTTGTAAAATGGGTGGATGTGTAATCCTGGGATGTGTCACTGGCTTGCAAGGGCCTTGGACGTTAGGTTGCTGTTTCCTATATCATGCAACCTAGAGATTGCATCTAAAGAGGCTGACTCCCCTCCATCCCCCACTTGCCACTTTTTCCTCGGCTGTTGCATCACAGTATTACAACTGTGTCTTATCAGCTTTGCCTGCGGGCTACGCACAAGCCGCTTCCCCTTGGCCTTTCAAAGGACTACCTGTAATCAGTTGGAAGCTCCAATTGGCCTCCAATTGTTTCTTTCCTTTGATGGAAAGGACTTGTCATGCCTCAGTTAGAATCTGATTCTGAGGGAGAGGAGTAACAGCCGACAGGGAGTGGGAGTGTGGCTCTGGAGATTGTGGAGGAAACTGGGGAAGGGCACAGGCTGGCTGGGCATTCAGAGAAAGACCCAGGCCCATCCCCACTTCATCCTAGGGCACACAGGGAAGAAGTGGATAAGGGAGAAACAAGAATGGCGTGGTCTGGGGCAGAGGAAAGGGCCCTGATCCCCTTCATGGGTTGCAGCTGTGAGGACTGTTTAAAAGGACAAACTGCGCATAGGCCAGTGAAAATATTTCTAGTCTTTCAGTTTTTATCTGAGTTCTGGTCTCCTTTCCAGTATGTGTAATTTCGATATCAGTGGATGCCTTCAAGCCCTTATCCTGCCTTGTCTCATTCATTGCTTCAGTGTGGTTTGTGTTGTTTTTTTTTCTATTTATAATTTATATGTATTTTGAGTTTGAACGGAAGTTCTTCCTTTTCGCAACTGTTTGTGGGGGAGTTTTTTCTCCAGTCAATGATAATTGGACCTTTGAAGCCAAGTTGAAGGGATTAAAGGGACTTCCCCTGTTTTTGTGACTTTGTTGCTTTTGTATCCCACCCTGGGTCATCACATGACTGCAATGATCATAAGTTTTAGGAAGCTTATAATATTACTGTTATAGTATTACAATGTTATCATATTGACATTAAGTTTATAATATTAGCGTTAATATTAATGTTACAAACAGTGCAGAGAAGAGCAATTAAGACGATTAAGGGCTTGGAGACAAAAACACTTTTTCCCCCTGGATGCAGGTCTTAGTGGTCTTTCAAATTTTATTGTTGTAGATTTTCTCAAAATCAGCTTCAAGCACGCAGAGGTGTTGGGACTTTGTGTCTTTTAAAATTTTTCATTTGTTCTAAGCAGAGAAATTGAGAGCTAGATTTTCTCAGGGCCCAAAAAAATATTAGTTATTGTACATGCCGAGGTGGAGTTGGCTCGTATCGGCTCCAAACACATTTTATTCAAAAGCGCGAGGCCGCTTATTTTATGCCACTCAAATTTAGTACGGGATAGTCCTCCACTTATGACCGCAATTGAGCCCGACGTTTCTGTCAAGCAAAACATTTGTTAAGTGAATCACTGCAGTGGATAAGTTAGTGTAACCTGGTTGTTAAACGAAACTGGCTTCCTTGACTTTGCTTGGCAGAAGGTCGCAAAAAGGGGAATCACTTGACCCTGGGACACTGCAAAGGTCATAAATACGAGTCGGTTGCCAAGTGCCTGAATTTTGATCACGTGACCACAGGGGATGCTGCAACGGTCACAAGTGTGCAAACTGGAGTTGGTGTTGTCATTTTGAATGGTCACTAAATGAACTGTTGTAAGTTGGGGACGACCTGTAGTTGAAAACAGATGTCGGCGCTTCTTGCCAGGGCCGACTAACCGGGTTCTCTTCCTAAAATGTGCCAGGCTCAGAGTTGTAAGTGAAGCAGCTGGTGATTTCCTTTACTAAACCAGGGGTCAGCAACCTTAAACACTCAAAGACAGGGGTGGGATTCAAATTTTGTAACCACCGGTTCTGTGGGTGTGCCTAGGTGGGCGTGGCCATGTGTCTGGGTGGGCGTGGCTTTTTTTTTCATTTGGCAGCACCCCCCTCCATTTGGGGGGGGGGTCTTCTGGGTCTCAGGGAAGCCTCCTGGCAGGGGTGTTTTTGCTCCCAGAAGGCTTCCCTAGGGCCCAGTCAAGTGGAGCAGAACTAGGGACAACTCTTGGGCTAGACAAAAGTTTGCATTATTATTATTATTTTGGCAATTGGGCAGAATGATTGAGTCCCGGGCTCGAATCTCAGCTTGACTGCATGTCTGCAGGAGTCCCTACCAGGCGTCGAAACGTCAATCTCGAAAGTTGTACTTGTTTAAACCTCCCTTTGCCCTGGCACCTGCAAACCCTCCAGCCTGGGCTTCCCTTTCGAAGGCAAACTGGAGAACATCGCCGTAAAAGGTTGAAACACGCCGCTGTTTGAAAACGCTCATCTGACAGGGCTGGCCTTACTCTCCACACGCAACCGAGATACATGTGGCTCCAGAGCCATGGGTAGCCCACCCCTGCACTAAACAGTTCATCAGCCTCCAGGCCCAGAACCGCAGAAGAGGAGGTGGGAAGGATCTGAGGAAAATGCATCGGAATTCATTTCTAGGAAACGTCAAAGGGGAGACGGCGCCTTCATGTTGGGACAAGTTCACCGCCGCCTATTTTAGTGGCTCTCGCCTCGGGTATGATAAAGATCCTACCCACCCACCCTGTGTCAGAGAAACTGGGGGTGGGGGCTCAGCGAGCGCCTGGGACCTTCTCAGGACACCCAGTCAGCCGTTTTGGGGAAAATCTTCAAAGGCCTTCTGCTGCTGCTGACAGATGTTCCGTGTAGTACGTCTGGCTCAAAAGCACTTCTGTCACTTGGTCTGGCTTTATTGCATCAGACACCCCTACGTATTTTTATTTTTTATTATTTTTTGCAAAGGATGTTGGAACAGACGGGACTTTTCCATCCGGAGGAGGAAGGTGTGGGGGGAAAAACCCTTTTGTAAATGAAGCATACTTAAAGTTGTATCTCGGTTGCGTGTGGAGAGTAAGGCCAGCCCTGTCAGATGAGCGTTTTCAAACAGCGGCGTGTTTCAACCTTTTACGGCGATGTTCTCCAGTTTGCCTTCGAAAGGGAAGCCCAGGCTGGAGGGTTTGCAGGTGCCAGGGCAAAGGGAGGTTTAAACAAGTACAACTTTCGAGATTGACGTTTCGACGCCTGGTAGGGACTCCTGCAGACATGCAGTCAAGCTGAGATTTGAGCCCGGGACTCAAACATTCTGCCCAATTGCCAAAATAATAATAATAATAATAATAATAATAATAATAATAATAATAATAATAATAATAATAATAATAATAATAATGCAAACTTTTGTCTAGCCCAAGAGTTGTCCCTAGTTCTGCTCCACTCAATTCAGCTGCTCGTCTGATTTGTCTACTCACAGCCATATGCGGTTCCCCCCTCAAACCCCCTCTGTCCCCAGGGGGATTTGACATCCACTTTTGAGCAGGACACCTTAAAACAGGGGTCTCCAACCGTGGCAACTTTAAGACTTGTGGACTTCAACTCCCAGAGTTCCTCAGCCAATTCTGGGAGTTGAAGTCCACAAGTCTTAAAATTGCCAAGGTTAGAGACCCCTGCCTTAAAAGATGTTCTCGTTTAATGTTAACAGGTAAGGTAAGAACAGAGTTGAAAGGACCTTGGAGGTCTTCTAGTCCAGCCCCCTGCTCAAGCAGGAGAGACTATTATCATCCCAGGCAAATGGTTGTCCAGCCTCTTCTTAAAATCCTCCAGGGATGGAGTACCCACAGCTTCTGGTGGCAGGTCATTCCGCTTACTCTATCAGGAAATTCCTCCTAAGTTCCAGATTGCTTCTCTCCTTACTCAGTTTCCATCCATTGCTTCTTGTCCTGCCCTCAGGTGCTTTGGAACATAAATTGACCCCTTCTTCTTTGGGGCAGCCTCCCTCCCCTCCTCCCAGATATTGGAAGGCTGCCCTTCTTTTCACTAGATTAGACATATTGGATTCCTGCAACTGTTCTTTGTAAGTTTTAACCTCCAGACCTTTAATCATATTTGTTGCTTTTTTTTTTTTTCTGCTTTCTTTGCAGAATATTTTTATATTGTGGTGACCAAAACTGGCTGGAGGATTCCCAAGGCTTTATAAAGCGGTTCTAGACAAATTCCTTGTGTGTCCAATACAGAATTCTATTCTAAATACCAAAGTTCTTAAAGGGTAAATGACGAGCTATGTAGTTTCTGGAAGGCTGGATTGTGCTTCAGGAAGATAGCAAAGGTTGGAGACGTTGTGTTTTGTAGAGATTTCCCGTGGCTTTACCACAAGGATGGGCAACTCCTGTGGCCCCTTGACCAACTCTCAGTTTCTACCCTGGTGCCTTGGGTAAGTAGACCCAACGGGCTCTTCTTACCAAGAGTTCCCAAATGAGGACACCGCTCGGAATTAGGCAAGCCAGGTATCCTATTTCAGCCCAGCTATTGGTGTTCATCTGCATTTCTGAGCTTGCAACACCCTTTCCCCCATCTTGTGAACCAAGCCTCCTTCCCTCGTGCGAGAAGTGACGCATGCCTCACACCCCACAATTCTCGCCCTGTGAAACATCCGGGTTGTGGGAGGCAGCAAAACGGGTGGAGGAGCAGCCCATAGAGAGGGTGGCTGAGAAAGAAGCGTCCTTTGGAAGTGACCAGCCTCGAGCTATTTATAAGAGCTATGTATAAGTGCCAAAGCTGGAAACCTGATCCCAGGTGTCTCTCCCCCCCTCCTCCCAGTGCCTCCCCTCCCCATTCTCAATTTAAAGAGAAGGGGAGGAAGACCTCGGAGTTTGGAAACAACCAGCAAGCACAGAGCAGAGGGACCCCTGTCTCAGGAACTGGGATAGCTGGCCCAGCTTCATAGGTAGTCCTCAACTTACGACAGTTCACTTAGTGACTGCTTGAAGTTACAACAGTTTTTCATACTTAATGACCGTTGCTGTGGTCCCCGTGGCCATGTGATCGGAACTCAGATGACACAGCATACAGGGAGAATGTATTTAAAAATGTTTTACTGATGTCATTTCCTGCCAGCTAGGCTGGCTAAGATGTATAAAAATCAGTCCCCAAAATGTTGGAAATGTTTAACGGAACGAGACATATACTATCATGCATGGTGGAGATATAAAAAAGCACAAGAGTTTTGGCACAGGATTGGGAAATGTTTGGAAGAAATGATGGGATTTAAAATAGACCAGAATGTTTTTTGTTGGGAATTATACAAAAAAAAATACAATAAGGAAAAGTTATATTTGATAGTACACGTCATCAGTACGGCAAGAATGGTATTTGCCAAGAAGTGAAAAGAGAAAGAAATTCCTAGTGAAGATGAAGTAATAAATAAAATCTTGACTTGCGCTGAAATGGATAGGCTAACACTAAAGATGAAAAATAAGGATGAATCGGAATATTATATACTGTGGAATAGATTTTAAGATTGCTGGGGACAGAAAGGGAGAGTTCAAGATTGAAATGAGTTGTTAAGAGGACATCTGTGACCATGAGACTTAAATAATACCAAGAATGTTGGAAGATTTAAGTAAGGATGAATATACATATGCATATGCATATACATATATGGATCTTTGGTTATTCGGGTTTTCTCCCGCGTAAAATTGGAAGTATCTGGGCGACGTTTCGATGAAGTCTCATTCATCATCTTCAGGCTTGTGTCTTCAGCTTTGTGCTTCTCGGAGTAATGTGAGCTTGCAGCTGCTTCTTCCTTTTAACTGCTAGTGGGGGTGTGACTTGATTGGGTGGGGGCTTGGCTGTGTTCTGATTGGGAGGGAGTATGTTCTCATTGGTTGGGGGTTTTGGTGTGTTCTGATTGGTTGGAGGGTTGGCTGTGTTCTGATTGGCTGGGGGTGTGTTCTGTTCAGGTGGAGGCTTGGTTGTGCTCAGGTTAGTCTTAGTTGCCGGGGGATGTGAGCTGTGATCCTGTGGTTTAGCTTCGCATTCGTGGTCGTGCCACATCTTCATGGTGGGCGTCCGTTCACTTCATGTATGGGTCGGAGGGGTTTGAAGCGGGTAGTGATGCAGCTGCGGTACAGCTTCTGGTCCATGGTCGTGTCTCATCTTCTGTGTGGGTGTGAGTCTGCTTTCTACATGGAAGTGTGGTGGTAGCATCTTGTGTGACCCTCGTGCGTGTGGGTCTGGTGTCATTCTTCATGTTAGGTACTCATTTGTTCATGAGGGCGGGTTTCCAAATGGCTGGTAGGCGGGAGGTATCATCTCATTTATTCATGTGGGCATTTTTCTATCTCTATGGCTTCTCTGATTATTCTGTTGTTGAAGTGTTCGGTTTTGGCGATAGTTCTGGTATTTTTAAAGTCAATCTCATGTCCTGTGGCTTTGAGGTGTTGGACCAGGGAAGAGGTCGGTTCTTCTTTTTTGATTGAGTTCTTGTGTTCTTCAATGCGTGCACCTATTCTTCTGTTAGTTTGTCCAATGTATGTGGTGGGACAGGCGGTGCATGAGATTTCGTGTACTCCTTGGCTTTCTAACTTGATTTTGTCTTTAGGGTTTCTTAGGATGGTGGATATTTTTCTGTTTGTGCAGAATGCTGTCTTAATGCTGTGTTTTTGGAGGATCTTGCTGATTTTGTCTGTAGTGCCTTTTATATATGGGAGGAGGGCTTTGCCGTTCTCTTGTCCTCTGTCTTGGATTTTGGCTTCTTTTTGGATTTAATGGGTAATCTTCTTTGGAATCCATTGGCTGTTAGTACGTTAGTGAGAGTTGTGTAGTTTGATTTTTAGGTGTTGTTCATCGGCTAAGCATTTTGTTCTGGAGATGAGTGTCTCAGCTACGGAATTGATCTGTGCTGGGTGGTGGTGTGAGAGTGCATGTAGATAGTGTTGTGTATGTGTTTTCTTCTGGTAGATGGTGTGTCCTAGGGAGCCATTGGATTTTTTGTATACTAAGACATCTAGGAAGGGAAGTTGATTGTTAGCTTCTGTTTCCATGGTGAATTGTATTTTGGGGTGCAGGTTGTTTAGGTGTGTGAGGAAGTTGTTCAGTTTTTCTTTCCCGTGTGGCCAGATTATGAAGGTGTCATCTACGTATCTGAGCCAGAGTTTGGGTTTGTGATCATATTTTTCTAGAGCTTGTGTTTCAAAGTGTTCCATGTAGAGGTTAGCGATGACAGGTGAGAGGAGTGACCCCATGGGTGCTCCTTCTATTTGCTTGTATTTTTGTCCCTTGTAGGTGAAGTATGTATTGGATAGGCAGTGGTTGGTCAGATCTAGGATGTGCTTGGGGGGGTTGTATTTGTTTTGGATGGCTGTCAAGGCTTCTTTTATTGGCACTTGGGTGAAGAAGGATATGACATCGAAGCTCACTAGTAGGTAGCTGGGTTGTAAGTTTTGTTTCTTTATGATCTCGATGAACTGGAATGAGTTTCTTACGTGTGAGTTGATGGATTCTGCATAGGGCTGTAGTTGTTTGGCGAGAAATTTGGCTAGGTTTTGTAGAGGTGAGCCTATGGAGCTGACTATTGGTCTAAGTGGGGTTCCTTCTTTGTGTATCTTGGGGAGACCATAAAGTTTAGGGCATCTGGATGATTTCTCTCTGGGTATGATTCTTTGCTGGATTTCTTCACTGATGGGGGAGACTTTTATTTTGGATCTGGTGGTTTTTTCTAGGTAGGTGGTGGGGTCTGTGTTTAGGGGTTTGTATGTGGGGTCTTGGAGTAGGTTGGTTAACTTGGATTGGTAGTCAGATGTGTTGATAACCACTGTCGTATTGCCCTTGTCTGCTGGTAGGATTATTATGCTGGTGTCTTCTTCCAGGTTAAATAGTGCAGTTTGTTCTTCTTTGGATAAGTTGCTTTTGGGTGGTTTGCTAGTACAGAGGATGTTGGTGATTTCGAGTCTGATTCTGTTAGCATCATCCAGGTTGGTTTTGGTCAGGCTGGTTTCAACTCCGCATATGATGGTTTCTGTGGGGATGTGTTTGGGAGCGACAGCAAAGTTGAATCCTTTAGAAAGGACCTTGGTTTCGGCTTCGGTGAGGATCTTGTCTGAGATGTTGTGCACTGTTGTGCATCCCGTGTTGTGCACGAGATCCAAATTCAGGCGCTTGGACATGGATCTATTTTATGACCGTTGCTTCTGGGTCCCAAGGTCACATGATTCACTTAACAAACAGATTACTAAACGTATCCACTGCAGTGATTCACTTAGCAACTGTGGCAGGGACAGTCACAAAATGGGGCAAAATGCACTTGACCACTGTCTCACTCAGCAGAAATCTGGGGTTCAACTGGGGTCATAAGTCGAGGACTACCTCTAGAGCAGAGGTCTCCAACCTTGACAACTTTAAGCCTGGAGGACTTCAATTCCCAGAATGGGGACAACAACAACAACAAAAAAAAACCCAAGGAAGTCCAGTTGCCTTTTGGAAAAAGCACCTTTGGGACATAAATATTCTCCTCCCCATCCTTTGGCTTAGGCGGAGGACTAGTAACACACTGGTTAACTTGCCTTTCTAGTCTCGAACACATTCCTGCGCCTTGGAGGCTTTGAACCTGTTTCAAGTTATTTGCAGGCTGCTACAGATCTTTTCTTGCCAGATTTATATTTCTTTCACCTGGGAGCTTGAAGGGCTGGAGGCTTCTCTGTCCTCTTGTTGCTGGGAAGGGCCAGGCTGGGAATTTCCTTTCTCCCTGGGAGGCATGGACAGGCCCTCGGCTCCCAGCTCATCTCAGAAGCAAATGGGGCATTTTCCCCAAGGCCCAAACCAGAGCAGAAATTCAGAGTGGGGTTTTATGGGAGGTAACCTGTGAACAGGTTAAAGGATGATTGTTGGGTCTCTCTTAAAGTCCACTTGATGGGTTCTTTGGGCCAAGCCTTGGTTCTTGATCTATTCCAGTACTTGCAAGCAAAGTATTTTGTATTCATTGTCTGTCTTGTCTGTCTGAACTATCTATCTATCTATCTATCTATCTATCTATCTATCTATCTATCTATCTATCTATCTATCTATCTATCCTCTCTCTGCCTGCCTGCCTTCTCCATCCATGCCTGCCTACCTCTCTATCCTCTCTCTGTTTATCTATCCTGCCTGCCTATCACTTCTCTCTCCATCCATTATCTATCTGTCTCTCTCTCTCTCTCTCTGCCTGCCTGCCTATCCTCTCTGTTTATCTATCCTGCCTGCCAACCTATCATCTCTCTCTCCATCCATTATCTCTTTCTCTCTCTTTTCTCTCTCTCTCTCTCCTCTCTCTATCTGCCTGCCTGCCTGCCTACCTATCCTCTCTGTTTATCTATCCTGCCTGCCTATCATCTCTCTCTCCATCCATTATCTATCTATCTATCTATCTATCTATCTATCTATCTATCTATCTATCTATCTATCTCTGTGTGTATGTTTATGTGTGTAGTGTAAAAGTAGAAGGTTGAGGCTGTAGTGTTATTATCATCATCTGTGCTAAAGAGAGACAGAAGGCAACACTTTACTGTTCCTTTTCCCCTGTTACCCCTTCTTTTTTCTTCCCTTAGTTCCTCCACTATGTTCATTTTCCTTGTGTTTTATATTCTGAGTAACAGAATAACAGAGCTGGAAAGGACCTTGGAGGTCTTCTAGTCCAGCCCCCTGCTCAAGCAGGAGACCCTATCCCAGTCAAATGGTTGTCCAGTCTCCTCTTAAAAGCCTCCAGGGACGGAGCACCCACAACTTCTGGTGGCAAGCCGTTCCACAGGCTAATTGTCCTCCCTATTGGGAAATTTCTCCTTAGGTCTAGGCCGCTTCTCTCCTGGATTCGTTTCCATCTGTTGCTTCTTGTCCTGATACCCTTTTCTTTCTGGCAGCCCCTCAAAAATTGGAACACCGAAGATCTAAAAAAAAAAAAAATTCAAACAGTACTTGCAAGTAGAGTACTGCAGCCGCTCCAGCAAGCCCAACCCTCCCTCGTGAGGCAGACCATTGGCCCCCTCCCCAATTTCTGCACAATTCTGCAGAGCCCTTGGGCAGTTCAGGAAGCTACCCCAGCTCTCCTGGACAGTCAGCGGGGCACAGCTGTGGGATGGGTGCTTTTGGATTTGAATGTTGCCCAGCAGAACTTGACCTGAATTTAGAAGTACAGGCAGTCTGCGACGTACAGCCACAACGGGAGTGCAAGATTTCTGTTGCTGAGTGAGTTTTGACTCATTTTACGACCTTTCCTGCTACAGTGGTTGAGCAAATCATTGCTGTTGTTACCTTAGCGGCACTTTCGTTGTTAAGTGAATTGGATTTTGCTGGTCAGAAGGTTGCAGAAAGACACACACACACACACATCCTGACACTGCAACCATCATACATACAAGCCAGCTGCCAAGAGGCTAAAGTTTGATCACGCGAGCACGGGGGATGCAGACGCCCTAAGTGTGGGAAAACGGCCATAAGTCAACTTTTTTTCGCTGCCTGTTGTAACTTCAGACAGTCACTAAATAATCCATTGTAAGCAGAGCACTCTGTACAGAACAATTTAGGTTGGAGAGTGGCATCGCAGGACAGGCCTAGAACTCCTCTTGCTCTCCAACAAAATAACATTGGTGGGTCTTTTGGGGGTGGGGGTGGGGTGGGCAGTCTGCCATGATATGACCTTGAAAAAAAATGTGCTTCCAAAAAAGGTGCAGAAATCCTTTCTCCGCCTCTGCCCCTCATCTGCCACACCCGAGGTTTCACATTGCCTCTGCCTTCTTGCCAATGAACAGGAAAGAAGAAGTAAAAAATTAAATTCATTTTTCAACCCCCCCCTCCCCTTCTGTACCTGTCCCGTAAATAAATAAACCATAGAAACTTTCCTGGAGAGGCTAGGAAAACCCAAGACATTATTCCAGATGTTCAAACACAGCTGCACAACTTTTGCCACCGGGCAAGCTTTGAAGGCCAAGCCTCTTCCTTCCGGTTTCGTAACATTTGCCTGCTAAAACAGGTGTCTGAAACTCCAGTGGCCAGAACTGTCCCAGGTGGGAGAAGTCTTTTGGCCAAGGGCCACGATGTCAAATCCTTTCTGTTGAATCTGTTACGAATCAAAAATCACAGTTCACCGTAAAACAAATTTATTTTTAAATATTTGCAGGGGGGGAAAACGTAGGTATCTCAATTTGGTCACAGCTGGCAGCATTTTTCATAATCATCAGAACATTATTTGCTTGCATTAGTGGGGCTTTTTGGCTTTCCAGGTCATTCCTGTTCTGACCAAGGCTTCCTGAGACAGTAACAATCACACGCTGTTCCCCCAAACCTTGTTTTTGTTTCAACAGCTGTGAATTATATGCATTCACAGCCCGTTATGAGTCCCAAACAGTTTGTGAATAGTCCCACAGAAGTCTGCCACATTCTTTTGGGATAAGGCTGATAAGCACCCACCTTTTTCTCCCTGGAAATGCAGGCAACGACTAAATTGCCAATTAGTTATACGAGGCTAAACAGAGCACAAACTCAACACGGAGCTTCAGATTTTAAACCGACCAGAACGAACAAAGTTGCTTCCTGCAAAGGCTCATGTCCCTTTGCTCCCCCTTTATTTCTTATGGGAGGGGCCAATCACCTCCAAGCCTTACTCCCGAGTTGCCCCCCTTTGTCTTAACTGTTCTTGCCTTCTGGTAGCTCTGCGCAAGCGCTCACTGGGAACAGGCTTCCCTTGTTCCTCGGCTTCGCTGCTGTCAGATTCTGGAGGCTCCGGAATCAGCACATCACTCCCAGATGGCCCTGGCCCCATCTTTGTGTCGGACACAGATCCCTCGTCTGAGTCCTCCCCAAACTCCAGGGCTGGCCCATGTTCCTTCCCACTGTCCGACTCTGCTGCCAGCTCCGCAGGCCGCCAACCACAACAATAGCTTGGAAATCTAGGCAACAAACCCCATGAAAAGAAAAGGGTCTGGCTAAATCGAATTGTTACTCTCCACTTTCTTGCAGCCCGGAAGAGCATTTATTAAACTGTCTGTTCTTGAGTCCAAGGCATTTTTGGGAAGGCCTGGTGTCAACTGAGGTCCATTTCTGGTCAATTTCTTTGTTTCCTCCAAAGAGGAACGTCTCTGCGCCAGCAGGTCATGCCAGATTTATCCGTCAGCAGATTTATCCGTCAGCAGATTTATCTGGTCATGCCAGATTTATCCGACGGCTTCTTTGCCGTCCTTCTTTCCACCATCGCAGAAAGGCCATCTCTTGCCCATGGATGGCTGCTGTTTGGAAATGCCCCCCCCAACACACACACACACAGACAGAGACACCATTGATCCTTGCCAGTTGCCACCCTCCTGGTCTCACCAGATGTCCTTAGTGGAGCTGGCTGTAGTTGGGCCACCCTTCCCACCCCAAAAGTGGTTTTCTTAAGGCCACGGTGTCTCTGCCAGTCATGTGCTTTTGTGCATGTGATAACAGCCTCTGATCACAGTGTTCTGGCATTGGAGGGGCTGCCCCAGAGAAGAGGAGGTCCACTTAATTATCCAAAGCCCCAGAATGCAGGGTAAGAAGCAACCTGGAACGAAAGAGGAATTTCCTGACAGAACCATTTAATCAGTGGAACAGAAGTTGGGAACGCTCTGGAGGTTTTCAAGAAGAGGCTGGGTCGCCTCTGGTGTGAAATGGTCTAGGGTCTCCTGCTGGAGCAAGGGGTTGGACCAGAAGACCTCCAAGGTCCCTTCCAGCTCTCCCTATTCTCTTATTCTGGTGGTCTCTCTTCCTCTTGGTTCAGCTCTGTTGCAAGGCTTTCCAAAGGGGCTGGTCTCCCCCTCCCCACTGGAGCCCTTTCTTCTTCCTCCTCCTCCTCCTCCTCCTCCTCCTCCTCCTCCTCCTCCTCCTCCTCCTCCTCCTCCTCCTCCTCCTCCCTCTGCCTGGCTGCAGCCCAGCCAAGCTCCCTTGGGGACTTTCTCTGGCTCTCCAGCCCATCAGCGCATGAGGTTTCCATGCTCTCTCCAGCTGACGTGGTTCCCTTTCTCCTGCCAGTTCCCGCTCTGCAACCCCCCCCCTCCTTTCCCAGACAAGCCTGGGCCATATGGCAGGAGAGCTCACAGCTTTTGCAGCTCAGCCCTGGCAAAAGCCTGGGAAAGCCGATGGTGGGCTGTTCCAGAAATGGCTGCAGAATCCAGCCGTGGGTGGAGCTCCACGGAGGAAGAGGCATCTGGGGCTGGCGTGGTTTCTGCCTTCTGTCTGTCTGATGTCTGTCTGTCTGTCTTTCTCTCTCTCTCTGTGTGTGTGTCTCTGTCTCTCTCTCTCCCTCTGTCTCTTTCTCTGTCTGTCTCTGTCTCTCTCTCTCCCTCTGTCTCTCTCTCTCTCTCCCTCTGTCTCTCTCTCTCCTCTATATGTCTATCTCTATATCACTTGGCCAATAAAGAGTTGTATTCTGTTCTCTATATGTCTGTCTATATCCTATTTATCTCGGTCTCTCTATCTGTCTGTCTCTATGTCTGTCTAGCTCTATCTAATCTATCTCTATCTCTTCTCTATCTATGTCTGTCTTCTGTCTGCCTGTCTATGTATGTATCTATCTGTCTGTCTACATCTATCGATATCTATGTCTGTCTGTCTGTCTCTCCCCCACCCCTCAGGCCTTCCCCTGTCTCACCTTGTGTCAGAAATACAGGAACCAGAACAGGGGAAATTATTAATCTAATATTGTAGAAATGTAAGAAGCTCTAATAAAATAATAGCGTTATATAATTCTAGCCATGTTAGATTCATGTTCAATGGCAGAGGCATTTCTGACGAGAGGTCATCGTAAAAGATGGAGAGCAGTTTGAACAGTGCCACATTCGCAGTCAGTGCGAGTAGTCCTTGGCTTACCGCAGTTCATTTAGTGACCGTTCAAAGCGACGCAGCGTTGGGGGGGAGGAAAGGGACTTTTAAGACGGCGTTTCACAGTGACGGGCTTTGCAAGCATTCCCCATGATCGTGCGATCCAAATCCAGACTCTTGGCCACGGGCTCGTATCTGTGACGGCCGCAGTGTCTTCATCGCACAGAGTTGTGCGTAGGGAAAAAGTAAGGGAGGGAGGGGGGCATTGTGCGGCCTGAACTCACAACTCGAGTTGATCCACTTTGCTGAGAGGCTTTACGACCCAAAGGCTCTCTAAGCAATTTGAAGTTTATAAGGACTAGAACCTTTTTTTGTGACTTTAAGATGGGGGGGGGGGGAACTTCAACTCCCAGGGATTCTGGGAATTGAAGTCTTTCCCCCCCCCCCACCCCAATCTTAAAGGGCCCAGGGTTGAAAACAAGGCAGCTATTCTCCCTTCCTCCATCTGCTCCCAAACAGACACGGAGAGACCTTCTCTTCCCTCCCTCCCTTCTTCCTGTATTCCAAATCAAAAGTCGCACAAGCGCATACTTCCGGGGAAGAAATGGCCAACTCCCCACGTGGGGCCCTGCTTCCTGGGAAGCCAGCCCACCATTGTGTTATTTTTGGGGGGAGGGTGGGGGGAACAATACAAGGCCCAGCCTGGATTTGAGTGTCACTTCCCGCCTTAAAGGCCTGTCTTAATGAGGAATAGTGGGCTTCCCCAAAAAAACTCTCCCCTCTTGCCCCCTCCTCTGTGTGTGTGTGTGTCTTCTGCAGAAGGTATCCAGGAAAAAGGTTTTCGGTCTGTTGGCTTTGTGATATGGAATTATTCCTCCAGAGAGACTTTTTTTTTTTTTTTGGGGGGGGGGGTGTCATTTGGATGTTGTTCTACACCAAAAAAATCTTATTAAATTGGGATTTTGTACAGGGCGGGTTGGATGGGGCTTCAGGGAATGGTAAGGTTCCTTATCTGTTTGAGCAAAGGTCTCCCCACTTCGGCAACTTTAAGACCTGTGGACTTCAACCCCCAGAATTCCTGAGCTAACATGACTGGAGGAGGAATTCTGGGAGTTGAAGTCCACAAGTCTTAAAGCTGTCAAGTTTGAAGACCCCTGGTCTGTCATCTGTCTGTCTGTCTATCATCTCCCCATCCATCCATCCATCCATCCTCTATCACAAGGGTCTTCAAACTTGGCAACTTTAAGACTTGTGGACTTCAACCCCCAGAATTCCTGAGCTAACATGACTGGAGGAGGAATTCTGGGAGTTGAAGTCCACAAGTCTTAAAGCTGTCAAGTATGAAGACCCCTGGTCTGTCATCTGTCTGTCTGTCTATCATCTCCCCATCCATCCACCCATCCATCCTCTATCACAAGGGTCTTCAAACTTGGCAAGTTTCAGACTTGTGGACTTCAACTCCCAGAATTCCTGAGCTAACATGACTGGAGGAGGAATTCTGGGAGTTGAAGTCCACAAGTCTTAAAGCTGTCAAGTTTGAAGACCCCTGGTCTGTCATCTGTCTGTCTATCTGTCGTCTCCCCATCCATCCATCCATCCATCCATCTCCAACCCTTGTGAATTTAAAGCTGTCAAGTTTGAAGACCCCCTGGTTTTAGCCTTCCCTTGGGTAGCAAGAGAAGTTGTCCAGGTTTGCTAGAGAGGACCTCAGCCTCAATTTCTGTGTCTGCATGTTGAGTCTGGTCTCTGGGTGTTATGTGAATTTTGTTGTATGTACACTGTGTATATATGTACAATGGCAATAAAGAATTCAAATTAAATATGTTTTTTACTATAATTTTCAGGTAAAATCCCTAATAAAAATGGAAATTCATTGATATATATAAAATCCTTTGTGTGTGTGTGTGTGTGTGTGTATACACATACACATACACACACACACACACACATTTTTGTATATAAATATTGAACACAGTGCAACCATCCTGGCATTTCCTCCGCCATACTTACCAAAATAAAAACATAAATAACAAACATATTATTGATACATTACTAATTTTGTTGCCATTATTTTGATCACAAGACTCCTTTTCATCTATAAGTATCACATTTTGGGTCTATTTATCCTAGCTCTTTTTTTTTTTTTTGGTTCCAATTTCCACCTCTCGCTTCCAGCCATCTGTAAAATCTTTTCCACGTATCGTCGTCCTCAGTTTCCCCTTTATTTTTTAGTTCTAATCCATCTGATTCTGCGCAAACCAGTATTTTCTTTATTATCTCTCTTTCTAGAGGTTTATTTTTGCTCTTCCGCTGCTGGGCGTGTACCATTCTTGCTGGTGTCAGGATGTGTAGTGTTAAAGAAATCGACCTTTTGCTATAGCCCTCTGTTGTAATTCCTAATAAAAACAATTCTGGGTTGAATTCTAGATGTTGTCCCACGATGTGTTCTAACCACTTCACTTAGAAACGGAAATTCTGATCTCGATTCTGATTTCGATTCTGGTAACAAGACAAGGACAATTAGCTGTAGGCAGAGGTGGTATTCAAAGTAGGTTCTGACCAGTTCTGGAGAACAAGTAGCAGAAATTTTGAGTAGTTTGGAAAACTGACAAATCTCACCTCTGACTGGCCCCGCCAACTCCATCTATTCTCTGCCTCCCGAGTCCCAGCTGATCGGCTGGGTCTTCTTTGGTTGCCCAGCACAGGAGAAGGGAGCTGGAAATAGAGATTTTGCAGTATCCTTTCCCTGCCATGCCCACCAGGCCATGCCCACCAAGCCACACCTCCCCACCAAGTCATGCCCACAGAACCGGTATTAAAAAAATGTTGAATCTCACCACTGGCTGTAGGCTGTTTCAGCCGTGTAGCCAGCAGACTGACGAAGAAGACTCGTTTCTTGAGTTTGGATGGCACTTCTTTTCTCCAGCCCGAATTCACCTCTCCTTGTCTTCCACAGACTCTCTAAGGATGAATGGTTCCAATGTGGCCAACACAACCCCCCCTGCGGCTCCCCCGGCGAAATCCAAGGAGGACCAAGTCGTGAACGGCCACGATGAGAAAGAGAGCAACCCCTTCGCAGAATACATGTGGATGGAGAACGAGGAGGACTTCAACCGGCAGGTGATGCCACCAAGGGACACCCCACCCTCCCACCCCAGCCCCCCAAAAATCTGAGCCTCCACTCACTTTGAAAAGCACCTGGACGGAGCCAGTTGCAATGGAAACAAGCAGAGGAGATGAGGCCATAACCTGTCACAAGCTATAGGGTGTAAACTTGAGTCCTTCAACAGCAGAAGAATTCTTGTTCCATGATGTGGTTCATGGCCTGGTGTGCAGTCTCACAATTGTGGGCCTCTGGGTCTTCTCCCCACGTGGGTAGGATGCCCTCCAAGCTTTGTGGTGAGGGAAGAAGGGAGCTGCCAATTTGGATGCCCTTCCATGAGTGCAGAGCCCAGCAAACACGTTCCAGGTCGGAGCCTCTGTAGCAAGAATGCGAGCCAGGAAAGCTAGACTTGCAATCTGATCTTGGCTGGAACCTTCTTGGACATATTTCCCTTCTCCCCCTCCCCCAATGCTACATTTCCCTGCCTTATGAGGCTGGGCAGATGCAGAATAACAAGAGTTGGAAGGGCCCTTGGAGGTCTTCTAGTCCAACCCCCTGCTCAAGCAGGAAACCTTATACAAATGGTGGCTAAACTTTTTGGGCTCCTGTGCAATGTGTGTGGCCCCCCCATACCCTCTGCGCATGCGGGGGACAGATTCCCCCCCCCCCCGCTGCCCCCTTACCTGCACTACACCTCCCAGCTGATTTTCGGCCTGTTTGAGGCCCTTTTCAGCCTGCCAGACTCTTGAGGGAAGCCTCTATAGGCTTTGCAGGACAAAAAACAGGCCCATTTCGTCACTTCCGGTATTTCCAGAAATACTGGAAGTGACAAAACGGCCCTATTTTTTGGCCTGCAAATCCTGCAGAGGCCTCCCTCAAGCCTCTGGCAGGCCGAAAAAGACCCAAAATTCAGCTGAGAGGCACACGCATGCACAGTGAAGTAAGTTTGCCTGGGGCTCGTGTGCCCGCACAAATGGCTCTGCGTGCCACCTGTGGCACACATGCCATAGGTTCGCCATCACGGCCCTATACCCTTCCAGACAAATGGCTGTCCATTCTCTTAAAAACCTTCTGTTTTGGAGCATTCATACCTTCTGGAAACAGGCCATTCCACTGAATAATTATTCCAACTGTCATTAAATTTCTCTTTAGGTCAAGGTTGGTCCTCTCCTCAGTTATTTTCCATCTGTTGCTTCTTGTCCAGCCTTCAACTGCTTTGGAAAATTGGTTGGACCCCTCTTCTTTGTGGCAGCCCCTAAAATATTGGAACCCTGCTATCATGTCACCCCCTAGACATGACAGCATGTTTTTCAGAACCCTTGTAGATAATTCAAAAGTTGCTTTAGACTTCTGACAACAGCCAATGAAACATGGCAGCTTTAAGACTTGTGGACTTCAACTCCCAGAATTCCCCCAGCCAGCATGGCTGGCTGAATAATTCTGGGAGTTGAAATCCACAAGTCTTTAAAGTTGCCATGGCTTGGGGACCCCTGAATTTGGGAGGGAGGAGAAGCAGCACTTTATCCCTGGGGAATAAAAATGTGTAATGCACGGGTCCCCAAACTTCGCAACTTGAAGACTTGTGGACTTCCAACTCTCACAATTCTCCAGCCAGCATAGCTAACTGACTGGTAAGAAACTGAAGAAGCTTCTTGGATGAGAAGCGAAACGTTTTCAAAGAAAGAAACGTAAGAAAGTCCAGTTGCCTTTTGGGAAAAAAAAAAAAAGCCCTTTGGGTTAAGCGTCGGAGGATATTCTTTGTAAAGGAGGCCAAGATTTTGCCTTTGAGTGAGGCAGCTGCAGCCCTTGGATGCGGTCCCAGCAGACCCTGTCAAAACAGAGCTTCAGCCAGGGGTCTCCAACCTTGGCAACTTGAAGGCTTGTGGACTTCAACTCCCAGAATTCTCCAGCTAGCATTCAGGGAAAGTGGAACACCTGTACTGTAGGCCCCTCCCTCCCCGCAGCCACCCGGAATTTCAAAGGCTGGCTTTGGACTTCCTATAGATCAGAGGTCTCCAACCTTGGCAACTTGAAGGCTTGTGGACTTCAACTCCCAGAATTCTCCAGGTAGCATTCAGGGAAAGTGGAACACCTGTACTGTAGGCCCCTCCCTCCCTGCAGCCACCCGGAATTTCAAAGGCTGGCTTTGGACTTCCTATAGATCAGAGGTCTCCAAACTTGGTAACTTGAAGACTTGTGGACTTCAACTCCCAGAATTCTCCACCCAGCTATGAAGTTGAAGCCCACAAGTCTTCAAGTTGCCAAGTTTGGAGACCTCTGGTGTAATGAAATAGCTCAGACCAGCCACCTGTCCAGGTGCAATCCAGCCTGGCCCTCTTTTGAGAATGCACTGGGCCTGAGGCCGCTCACCAAATCGTCCCTCAACCTCTTCATCTCTTAATTTAGTAACCCACTTTCCATGCGCTTGCAGTATGCAAGTTTGAAAAACAGGAAATCTGCCCCGGTAGAAGCGCTGAGGAAAAGGCCAGGATTCAAATGCTTTGCGAAACCCAAAACCTACGAGCCAAGGAACAGCTTGTCCCTCTTGCCAGGGGAGCTTGCAAGAAGAGGTTTAAGGACAGCTGCTTTTAAGAGTGGCATCCTAAGACACCCTCCCAGAACGGGGAAACTGGGGGAGGCTGGGACCTGCTAATTACAGGAAGCAGCCACTGCAAAAGGCCGTGGGACGCAAGCTTTGGGAATCTTTGCTTGCAAGCAGCAGGGCCTTGAACTCGGCCTCGAAGGGGAAAAAAAAAAAACAACACCACAGGAGTTGTCAAACCAGGTTGTGTGTGCTTTGGCTTTTCACAAGCAGCAGGCTTATGCTGAAGGCAGATGCAGCATCTTTCCAGCCCTCTTCAGGGCCAGGTCTGAGCTGAACTGCTGCTGCAACACGTAACAACTCGGAGTCTGTGGAGATCTCTGCCAAAAAAAGTTCCCCAAAAGGCAACTGGACTCTCTGGCTTTTTACCCTTGAAAACATTTAGATTCTCAGCCAAGGAATATTGGGAGTAGGATTCACACCCTAACACAGAATGTTCTCATAGGGAATATAACGATAAAACCAGAAACTTTTCTTTGGGGTTTAAAACCACAACTGCCTGAAAAACTGCTGGTGACCTTCTACCGCTGCACCATAGAGAGTATCTTAAATTACTACACCTCTGTATGGTTTGCCAATTGCACAGGGGCAGATAGGAAAGCGCTCCAGAGAGTTAATGTCATTGCCCAGAGGATCATGGGTTGCCCTCTCCCCTTTTTGGAAGAGCTTTAGAGCTCCCGCTGCCTTAAGAAAGTTCAAAACATCCTCAAAGATCCATCTCATCCTGGGCACCCTTTTTTTTTGAACTATTACCATCTGGCAGACGGTACAGGATAATAAAAACAAGGGCAAATAGGCTGAAAAACAGCTGCTATCCCAGGGCAGTAATTCTATTGAATTCTACTGTATAGGGCAATATGAATGCAATATTAGGAGTTTTCAATTCAATGTGTGGAGGGTGAAGGACGTGTGTTTGTGTTTATTTTCATGGTCATGACGTGCACCGAAGATGGTGTTTGATTTCGTTGTGCAAGGTGCAATGACAATAAACTCAACTAATGGAAGAAGATTTTGTGGGGTGGGGGTGAAATTGGATCTTTGATGTGATATAGGCAACACAACTATGCGCAAAAATGGAAGGAGGCTTTGATTCCCGCCATGGGCGAAGGGCTGCCAAAGTGAATGCGGTTAGCAGAGATGGCTAAAGTGTCTGCTTTGGTTAAAGGGGAAAAGACACACACACACACACACACAATTATTTTTGTTTCCACTTGGAAACCACTTCTGGAGTTTGTGCTTGAGGTGGGAGAAAGTTGGAAGTTAGATTTGGGGCTTTACCGATTAGATAGGTTTGTTGTTATAGGAGTGGCACACTGGCCTAGAGGGCTCTCACCTTAAAATCAGGAGGCTATGAGTTCGATCCTAGGTAGAGATACATATTTCTTTCTCTGGTCACAATGAGAATATATCTACTGAACAAAACTCCGTATTGGTGACAGAAAGGGCATCCGGCCATTAAAATACTCTGCTAGCTCCCTTCAGTTTCCCAGGCTCCACCCCGCAAGGGATTATGGGGTTGTTGAATAAAGGGTGATGATAGGTTTATTATAGAAATGGCTAGTTTATACTGTTACATAAAAGTAAAAAGTTGAGCTTTGTTGTTATAATCTTATTTTACTGCACCAAAGGGAGTTGGAAGTCAACATCTTTTCTTTCTTTCCCCCCATTTTTTCTACATTTCTCCCTTCCCCTCCGCCCCCCCCCCCCGACTATTTTCTTGCGTATTTATATTATGAACTAAAACTCTTTTAAAAAATTTTTCACTTCTCATGCAAGAAGCTCCTTCCGTTCTAACTGACTGGTAAGAAACTGAAGAAGCTTCTTGGATGAGAAGCGAAACGTTTTCAAGGAAAGAAACGTAAGAAAGTCCAGTTGCCTTTTGGGAAAAAAAAAAAAAGCCCTTTGGGTTAAGCGTCGGAGGATATTCTTTGTAAAGGAGGCCAAGATTTTGCCTTTGAGTGAGGCAGCTGCAGCCCTTGGATGCGGTCCCAGCAGACCCTGTCAAAACAGAGCTTCAGCCAGGGGTCTCCAACCTTGGCAACTTGAAGGCTTGTGGACTTCAACTCCCAGAATTCTCCAGCTAGCATTCAGGGAAAGTGGAACACCTGTACTGTAGGCCCCTCCCTCCCCGCAGCCACCCGGAATTTCAAAGGCTGGCTTTGGACTTCCTATAGATCAGAGGTCTCCAAAGTTGGTAACTTGAAGACTTGTGGACTTCAACTCCCAGAATTCTCCACCCAGCTATGAAGTTGAAGCCCACAAGTCTTCAAGTTGCCAAGTTTGGAGACCTCTGGTGTAATGGAATAGCTCAGACCAGCCACCTGTCCAGGTGCAATCCAGCCTGGCCCTCTTTTGAGAATGCACTGGGCCTGAGGTCACTCACAAATAGTCCCTATGCTGGCTGGAGAATTCTGGGAGTTGAAGTCCACAAGCCTTAAAAGTTGCCAAGGTTGGGGACCCATGGCTTAAACAATCTTTGCTCTTCCCTGGACATCTGACCTCGGAGACTCTTCGTCTTTTATTTTCTTTTTTCTTTTCTTTTTTTTGCTGCTGCTGTTAGTTTGGGAAGGAGCAGGAATTTCCCAGATTTAGGATCCAGGGTTTCCCAGCAGGGCAGGGCTGGCTTGGCCTACTTCTGGAGAACCGGATGGCCGAGTTTACGCAATGCCCTCCACTCCTCCCCTCGGTTGAGATGGGTTTGGCTGGTGTGTGATTCAAGATAGGAGCCAAGCCTTCACCCTGAGCCAAAATAGGTTTGCCTGGGCGTGCTGCCCCTTCGGGAGACAGCAACTACGCTTCTTAAATCCAGCTGTCATATTTGGTGTGTTGATGACTGCAGACTTAGAGACGGTGTTTAGCTGGAGGGTGCCATGAGTGGCTGGCAGAGGATGGCTTCCCCTGTTACACAGTTTTGGTCTTTGGGCAGCTTTCTGGCCTCTGTTCTAGTCCTCACCTTCCTGCTTCTGCTTTTTATCCAGGGTCTGCTGGCTCCCCTGCTCTGGAGTGGAGTAAGAGAATAAAAGATTGGAAGGGACCGGTCACATAGTCCCAGCCACATCAAGAGCCTCCTATTTCAGAACACAAGTAAACAAGGCTGAATCTGGTTATTTCTTGTCTAGGACAGAAGAACAGAGTTGCAAGGGACCTTGGAGGTCTTCTAGTCCAACCCCCCGAACAAGCAGGAGACCCTATGCCATTTCAGACAACTGGCTGTCCAGTCTCTCCTTAAAAAACCTCCAGTGTTGGAGCAGCCACAACGTCTGGTGGCAAGCTGTTCCACCAGTTAATTGTCCTCACAGTTAGGAAATTTCTCCTTAATTCCGGGTTGGTTTTCTCCTTGGCTAGTTTCCATCCATTGCTTCTTGTCCTGCCCTCGGGTGCTTTGGAGAATAGGTTGACCCCTCTCTTCTTTGGTTAAAGAAAAAGGTTCCCCTCGCACCCACGTGCCAGTCATTTCTGGCTCTAGGGGGCGCTGCTCATCTCCGTTACAAAACCGAACAAGAGTCAGCGCTGTCCGAAGACGTCTCCATGGTCATGTGGCCGGCATGATTAAATGCCGAAGGCGCATAGAATGCTGTTCCCTTCCCACCAAAATGGCCCCTATTTTTCTACCTGCATTTTTTACGTGCTTTCGAACTGCCAGGTTGGCAGAAGCTGGGACAAGTCACGGGAGCTCACTCCGTTACGGGGCGCTAGGGATTAGAACCACCGAACTGCCGACCTTTCTGATCGACAAGCTCAGTGCCGTAGCCCTTGAGCCACCGCGTCCCGTGGGACTCCCTCTTCTTTGGGGCAGCCTCTCAAATACTGTTAGGCTGCCTTCATGTCATGCCCGGTCCTTCTTTCCATTAATTTCTATCTGAAACTGGTGAAAAGAAGGAAGTTTCTCTCAATCAGACAGCCCAGCAAAGAGTCTCCCCCTTCCCAAGATTTTGGTGGAGAGGTGCTGTGAAGTCACTGACTTGGCACTTACAATCCCCCATGTCCCTGACTCTGGGCACCCCTTAACTGGCTCTTCCTCCACTGTGCCACCATCAACAAGAGGTGATGGACTTGAAAAAATGCCAAATGGGTTTAAAAATCCCATAAAGTGCTGCTGGAATAAATCAAAACGGGCTCCGGGAAGGCTGTTTTCCGTGACTGTTAGTTGGGAAAGCCAAAATGCAATGGGATTCAGAAAAGAAGGGAGTGACTGAAGGTGTTTTAGCCTTCTTTTGTCGTTCTGTTGCTGAAGTTGAAGGATCCGACTCTTTGCGACCTCACAGGTCACAGCACGCCGTATTTACAATGGTCTTAGGGTTTCACATCAGGGGTCCCAAACTTGGCAATTTTAAGACTTGTGGACTTCGAGAATTCTCCAGCCAGCAAAGCATAGCATAGCATAGCATAGCATAGCATAGCATAGCATAGCATAGCATAGCATAGCATAGCATAGCATAGCATAGCATAGCATAGCATAGCATAGCATAGCTGGCTGGAGAATACTTAAAGTTGCCAAATTTGGAGACTTCTGCTCTTCATACATTGTATATAGATAATCCTCCACTTACGACCACAATTGAGCCCAAAATTCCTGCTCTTAAGTGAGTTTCGCCCCATGTTACGACCTTTCTTGCCATGGTTGTTAAGTGAATCTGGCTTCCCCGTTGTCGCTGCTGGTTGGAAGGTCGCACAAAAGGGGATCACGTAAACCAGAGGTCTCCAAACTTGGCAATTTTAAGACTTGTGGACTTCAACTCCCAGAATTCTCCAGCCAGCAGAGCAGAGCTTAGAGCTTAGAGCTTAGAAGAGCATAGCATAGCATAGCATAGCATAGCATAGCATAGCATAGCATAGCTATGAGATGTTGGAGTTTTCTTGGGAAAAGCATGCAAATGTTACAAGACCAGAGAGGTCTCCAAACTTGGCAACTTTAAGACTTGTGGACTTCAACTCCCAGAATTCTCCAGCCAGCAGAGCAGAGCTTAGAGCTTAGAGCTTAGAAGAGCATAGCATAGCATAGCATAGCATAGCATAGCATAGCATAGCATAGCATAGCATAGCTATGAGATGTTGGAGTTTTCTTGGGAAAAGCATGCAAGTGTTACAAGACCAGAGAGGTGTCCAAACTTGGCAACTTTAAGACTTGTGGACTTCAATTCCCAGAATTCTCCAGCATAACATAGCATAGCATATAGCATAGCATAGCATAGCATAATAGCTGGATAATTCTGGCAGTTGAAGCCCACTTAATAACTGGTACGAACTGCAGTGACTCACTTAACAGCGGCGGCAAGGAAGGTGGCAAAATGGGGCAAAACTCACCTAACCACTGTCTCGCTTAACCCCAGAAATGTTGGGCTCCCTAGTGGTCACAAGTCGAGGACTGGCCTGTATTGGATCTGTTTGCAGAGAAGTTGAGACCCCCGCTTGCGAGGATGAGGGCTTAATAGGGCGGGTGAGATGCGCTTCTTGAGGCTGGCTAGCCTAGTGGGCAGAGGAGGAGACTGGCCTGCATGTGACCCCAGCCCTTCCTGTGACTAAACCTCTTTTTCCTGTCTCTCCTTCCCTGCCAGGTGGAGGAGGAGCTTCAGGAGCAGGAGTTCCTGGACCGTTGCTTCCAGGAGATGCTGGATGAGGAAGACAAGGACTGGTTCATTCCATCCCGCGACCTACCTCAAGGCATCGGGCAGCTCCAGCAACAGCTGAATGGACTCTCAGTCAGCGAGAACAGCCACAGCCACATCGCGGAGGACATTTTGGTAAGGACGGGCGCCAGGGCAGCCGATTGATAAGCGGCACTTCTGCATTTTTTTTTTAAAAAAAAACTCTTTCATTTATTATTTTATTGTATTTATTAGAGTGACCCACTAGAGGTGAAAGACGCTCGCCTCCCCCCTTGGGAGGTTGAGAGTTCAATCCTAGGCAGTGGCTGATGTTTCCATTATCAGAACGCAAAGAAAAAAAAAACATTTGCTGCGAACTCCGCATAGGCATCAGGAAGGGCATCCGGCCAGCAAATGCTCAGCTCCAGTCACCCCAATGAAAACGGATTAAGGGGTTGTAAAAAGAAAACAGATGTATTTATCATTAAATTTATACAAGGGGCTCTTGGTGCTCTCAGCTTGGTTGTTTTCCAGAAATGTTTCCTAATCCAACCAAGTAACACCATCAGCTGATGACTGATAAATCCTCCGGCAATGAATGCACTGATGCTGTCAACTAGTTTGGGTCGCAAAACATCTGCAAGCAAATTACCCAGCTCAGAGAGCGCCCAGCACCCCCTCATTTCAACGCCGAGCTACAAATATTCTCCTTTAAATTTGTGTGCCACTCATCTTCCTGTTAACACGATTGTGGGCATTTTACAATATGATAAAAGGTGAATAGAATAGAAATAGAATAGAATAGGAATAGAATGGAATGGAATGGAATGGAAAATATGGAGTGGAATAGAAAAAGGAATAGAAAAAGGAATAGAATAGAATATGTGGAGTGGAGTAGGAACAGAACAGAATAGAATAGAATAGAATAGAATAGAATAGAATAGAATAGAATAGAATAGAATAGAATAGAATAGAATAGAATAGAATAGAATAGAATTCTTTATTGGCCAAGTGTGACACACGAGGAATTTGTCTTTGGTGCATTTGCTCTCAGTGTACATAAAAAGAAAAGATACACTCCTCAAGAATCATAAGGTACAACAGTGACAGTCATAGGTTACTAATAAGCAATCAAATCATACAAGGAAAACAATATAAATTCTCCTTCGAGCCGTTCAGATCATCCAGAGTGTGGGAGGTGCTTCAGTCTGCGTTGTTGAAGGCTAAGCTTAATTACTAAGGAACGCTTTGCCCTGTATCACGTGGCTCCCTTGCGTTTCCCAGTTTATGCTCAGCCTTTGTGAGAATAGGCTGTGTGTATCTTTTCTCCTTGGCCGATTCAAGCATTCAATTTTAATTTCAGGTTTGATTATTCCGTTTCTTCCTTCCTTAACTTCTGCGCATTTAGGGTGAATTTGCAGCAAGGGGAGCGCGTTCTTCGCCCGCAGGGGGGATAAGAGCGGATAGCTTCGCGCTCCAGCACCAACCTCCACCCCACCCCCCCAATTCGGTTTCTTCCTGCCACTTCTCCACGCTGCCCTGGTAGCGGCCTGATCAGATCGCGCTATAAAAGCGCAGCTGGTGTTCCCCCCCACCAGGAAGGGGCGAAATCTTGTTCGGCTGCCTCTCTCGGCCTCTAAACTTGCCGGAGAGGCTTAGCCTTTGCTCTGAGCGGCCCGTTTATAAGACGATCGTGGGCGGCCGCCATTTTGGGCGCCGCTGCGTGCTCTGGCGCCATTTTAAACCGGCCTCATTGTAGCTGTGATGCGGCTAGCTCCATTCACAGGCCTTCCAGCCCGTGAGAGCTGTATTGGGCATTAATAAAAAGATTGGAAAAATTGTTGGTTTTCTGCAGCAGCGCTCAGGGCAAGGAGTTGCAGCCTATCCCTCCCGGTTGTTGCCTGGGAGCTCCAGCTGCCAAAGGCCTTCTTTCCAGCCTCAGGCGTTTCATTTGGCAAATTGGAGATAGTTAATAGCAATCTCTGGGGTCACTCCCTCCTGGGAGCACTGAACCATCTCTCGAACTAGACATTTGTAGAAATAATAATAACAACAACAACAACAACAAAACAACAACAATAATAATAATATAAATAAATAAATATTATATATATATATATTCTATCGATATATGATTAGAACATATTAATAGTAACTGGATTACATATTCAATTGAACGTATATGTATATAGATGTTAATAATTATAACAATAACAATATTATAGATTGTATACATCTAAATTCCAAAAGGGGGCGCGGGCCAGCTGAAAGGACACCCGGCCTTTGTTGCAGGTCGAACCCTTGGCGAGCCAACCGCCTTAGATTGTTATTACAGTCCTTATTCCAAAAATGGCAGATGACAATTCCGCTAAAGGCCCTTCCTTGAAGGCCAGATCTAAATCCTACCACCTGCGCAGACAGGCTAAGGAAGCTTCTAAGGAAACCTCCAAGGCCTCTCAGAGAGGTGCCTTAAGATGTCATAAGGCACTGGAGAAAGAATTTGACAGGCGATCTAGAGAGTCACAACAGGTGCCTCCCGCCCCCCCCACCCTCCATTCCTTCTACCTCCAGACACTCCCCCCCCTCCAGATTGCTCTTTCCTCTCCAGGCGCAGCTCATCCCAGGGACACCAAGTCCCCGGACCATCAACCAAGCGGACGCCCGAAGCTACATTCACGCCCACGGCCGCTGGTCTGCGCCAGGAGGAGCCCGCCACAGTTGAGATCCCTGCACAAATGCAGGCATGGAATGGGCTATCCGCCAGGGGATTGCAGAGGAGCTCCAACAGATGTCCAGGTCTGGTCCCCCCTCGATGGCGCCCAAACACGAGTCGCTATCAGTCAGGTCCTCGCCTAGATCGGACCCTCCTCGTGGTCAGGTACCTTTGCAGAGGATCAGCCCTCTCCCAGAATGGGAATTGGAGGAAGCCATAGAGGACCTGGATCAGTTCAGGGAGGAGGAGGAATTTGAATGGGGGTCTACGCACCGTGGGGAGCCCCTATCGGAGATAGACCCCATGGAGGGGGATATGTCTGAGGATGAGGGTCTCACTCCCGATCAACCCACCTTTGTGGGCCTGTTCAAGCCACACATGTTTAAATCGCTCCTATTTAAGGCTAGGAACATATCTGGCCTGTCTGTTCAGTCCCCCTCGGCTCTTCCTTCCCCGGCAGAGGGACAAGAGGACGCCATTTTTAGACAACCCGTGGTGGAAGTGGAGGTTATTCCGGCTCCACCTATATTTCATGACCTGGTTTCAAACCAGTTGGATTCTACCAGGGCCCCGCCTGCCCCATCCAGCCAGGACAAGAGATTCTTTAACCTCGATTCAAGCTTCTGCAACCTGCTTAACACCCTCGAGATAGACGAGCCCATCGTTGGCTTAGCATCCTCCTCCTCCCCCAGTGATCCCCTGGAGGCTCTGAAACCCGAGGATAAGAGGTACGAACTAGCCTTACAAAGGGCTCACCAGACACCTGGGCCATTAGATTGGCCACGGCTGCCTCCTTCACCAGGTCCTCGATCCGGTGGCTCCGCCAACTGAAACAGCATGTCCCCCCCTCTAATACAAGGGCACATCAGGACATCGCCAAACTGACGGCCGCGGCAAAGTTCTCGGCCGACGCCACCTACGACGCGGTTAAGTTCTCCGCCCGGGCAATAATCTCTCATGTTATAGCCCGCCGCCTGCTTTGGCTCAAACATTGGCAGGCGGATGTAAAAAACAAGGTTAAGTTGGCCACTGCCCTCATCAAGGGGGACAAACTCTTTGGCACTGCCTTGGAACCATTACTAGCTGAAACCCGGAGCAAGAAAAAATTTCTTCCTCCTCTTTTTCGGAGGCCAGTCAAGAGCCCCTCAGCCATTTCGGAGAGGTCCCTCCTGACCTTTCTACCTGTCACCTTTCCCGCCCAGGTATCCGAGGCCCCCCTCCTTCCGGCCATTCCAGCCCCAGGATCGAGCCGACCCAGGCGACAGGTACAGGAGGGGCGGCAGCTACAGACGCCCCTTCAGGGGTCCAGGAGGGAAGCCCTTCCGGCCCACCAGATAGGTCTCGTCCCTCCCTTCCCATCGGCGGACGCCTCAAGCATTTCGCTGACTGATGGGACTCCTCCACCTCCGATGCCTGGGTCCAGGACAGCATCAGATTCGGTCTTGCTCTTGAATTCCAATGAGCCCCCCCTGACTTTTTTATGGCATCCCCCCCTTCGAGGGACCCCACCAAACGCAACTTAATGGATTCAGCTATCCATCATCTCCTTAACATACAGGCCATACAACCCGTCCCACCTTCCCAGCGGGGACAAGGATTTTACTCCCACCTGTTTGTGGTCCCCAAATCCTCAGGTGGATGGAGGGCTATTCTAGACCTGAAATGCCTTAACCGTTACCTGATCCACCGCAGGTTTAAGATGCACACCCTACAAGTCCATTCTACTGGGCATCAGGCAGGGGGACTGGCTATCCTCTATAGACCTTTCAGAGGTGTATCTTCACATCCCAATCCGGCCCTCCCATTCCAAATTCCTCAGGTTCTGCTACAACCACCGCCACTTCCAATATGTGGCCCTTCCTTTTGGGTTGGCCTCTGCCCCGAGAACCTTCACTAAGGTCCTCGTGGCTCTGGTGGCCCATCTCAGGAACCTTCCGGTTCGGCTCCACTGTTACCTGGATGACATCCTCATCCTGTCTCTCTCCAGACTCCAAGCAGAGAAGGATATCAGAGCTACTCTCTCTGCCCTCCAAGACCCTGGGTTCCTAGTAAACTGGCAGTAGAGCCATCTGTTACCATCGACACGGATCGCCCACTTGGGGTCTGTCATTGACTCAGTTCAAGGAAAGGTTTTCCTTTCCTCGGAAAGATTCCTTAGCATCTAGGAAACCGTCAAACATATCAGACGATCAAGAAAGGTAACACTTTTAGAATTGTCAAAATTACTAGGTAAAATGGTCTCATGTATCTCCATTGTTCCCTGGGCCCGTTTACACACCAGATCCCTACAGTGGTTCCTGCTCCCGTTCCAAAGGTTGGGCAGAAGCAATTCAAAGGCCACAGGCAAGGTGCCTTCAAGGGTCCTCACATCTCTCCTCTGGTGGACCAGTCCCACTATCAACAAGGGACATTGCTTCAAGGAGCCCCAACGCCTCACCCTCACCACAGACGCCAGCCTGTCCGGATGGGGCGCTCACATCCACTCGCTCTCGACACAGGGCAGATGGTCGCAGGCAGAACGGGCATGCAGTATAAACTGGTTGGAACTCCGCGCCGTCCACCTGGCCCTGCGCAACTTCCTCCCTCAGGTACGCGGGCGGCATGTCCTTATACTCACGGACAACGTCACCGCCAAGGCCCACGTCAACCGACAAGGGGGCACCCAGTCCATACGCTTGATGAAGGAGGCCGAGAGCCTCTGCCGTTGGGCGGAGCGCAATCTCCTCTCCCTCAAAGCCGAACACATCTCAGGGGACTCAAACATCCAAGCGGACTGGCTGAGCAGGACCACGGTGGACCAGTCTGAGTGGCTCATCTGCCCGTCTCTATTCAGGGAGGCGACCATGATGTTCAGTCTCCCGTCAGTAGACCTCTTCACATCCCTACTCAACACACAACTTCCCAGGTTTTTCTCAAGGTACCCCTCCTACGGGGCCGAGAATTTCAACGCCCTCCATTGCCCTTGGCCCACAGGGCTTCTATATGCATTCCCTCCATTAGCCCTAGTCCCCAGAGTCATCCAGAAGCTCATCTCTGAGAAAGCAGAACTGATTCTAATGGCCCCCTACTGGCCCAGACGCCCATGGTTTGCGGACCTCCGCAACTTATCGGTGGCCCCTCCCTGGAAAATTCCCCCGAACAGGATATCCCTTTCCCAGGGGCCCCTCCAACACCCGGATCCTCAGTGGCTTCAGTTAGCTGTTTGGAGGTTGAGCGGGAGAGTCTAAGAAAAGAGCAGTTTTCTGACCAGGTTCTTGATACCATTTTAGCCGCCAGTCGGCCCTCAACAACCCGAATATACAACGCCACGTGGAATAGTTTCTGCAAGTGGTGCCATAATTTCCAGGTCAACCCGCTTTCACCCTCCATCGCTCAAGTTTTGGAATTCCTCCAAGAAGGTCTGAGGAAAGGACTTTCCCCGAACACCCTGAGGCGTCAGGTCGCAGCCCTCTCAACCGTCATTGCGTGTGACAATCTGGGTTCCCTTTCCCTCCACTCTTGCATTGGGCATTCCTCAGAGGAGCCTCTAACTTGTGTCCCACAACAGTTCACCGATACCCAACCTGGGACCTCAATAAGGTCCTTGTGTCCCTTACTAAATACCCCTTTGAGTCTCTCAGGGAGTCCACACTCCAGTTTCTAACATTTAAGGTTGTGTTTCTGGTGGCCATTACTTTGGCCCGCTGAATATTGGAGATAGCAGCCTTGTCGGTGAGGAAGGACCTTTGCATCTTCCATGCCGACCGGGTGGTTCTCCGACCGGATCCTACCTTCTTGCCCAAGGTCAACTCAGCCTTCCACAGGGCACAGGAACTCACACTTCCGAACTTCTGCCCCAATCCCTCGCGGGAAAGGGAGAAGCTTTGGCACACCCTGGACGTGAGACGGGCCCTCCGCATTTACATTAAGCACACCCAGCCCTTCAGGAGGCCCGAATCCCTATACCTTTCCTTTCAGCCCAAATCATTAGGCCACAAGGTGTCTCCTTCAATCATTGGCTGCTGGATTAGAGGTACTATTGCCAAAGCTTATTTGTCTCAGGCTCTGCCGGTCCCCAGTGGAATTACAGCACACTCCACCAGAAGTGCAGCCACCTCAGCAGCTTGGGCCACACAATCTCCAATTGCTGATATTTGTCGGGCGGTGACCTGGGCCTCCCCTTCTCCCTTCATTAGACATTATAAGATCGACATATTTGCTTCGGCGGAGGCTTCATTTGGTAGACGAGTCCTCCAGCGAGTCCTCAAGGAACTGCAGAGTCTACCGGACCAGACGGAGTCCCTCCCGTAGGACAGCCAAGCTTTGGTATGTCCCACACTCTGGATGATCCGAACGGCTTGAAGGAGAATGGGCGTTGGTCCTTACCTGACACGCCATTTCTCTTCAGCCGTGAGGATCATCCAGCCCCACCCTTATTATTTTGCCGTCTGGTGGGTCTTGTTTCAGCCAATGAACCTTTTAGTATAGTAGGATGAGAGCACAACCTTCTCTCCACTCTCGACTTTGCATAAATTGGGGAACGCAAGGGAGCCACGTGATACAGGGCGGAGCGTTCCTCAGTAATTAAGCTCAGCCTTCAACGACGCAGACTGAAGCACCTCCCACACTCTGGATGATCCTCACAGCTCAAGAGAAATGGCGTGTCAGGTAAGGACCAACGCCCATTCTAAAGATACAAGCAACACGGTTATAGTCATAAGGGGGAAGAGATAGGTACTAGGAAAGATGAGAAGAATAGTAGTGCAGACTTTGTCAATAATTGGACAGTGTGGAGGGAATTATTTGTTTAGCAGAGTGATGGCGTTCGGAGGAAAAACTGTCCTTGTGTCTAGATGTTCTGGTGTGCAGCACTCTACAGTGTCGTTTTGAGCGAAGGAATTGAAACAGTTTATGTCTGGGATGTGAGGGATCTGTAGATATTTTCAAAGCCCACTTTTTGACTCATGCAGGATACAGGTCCTCAATGGAAGGCAGGTTGGTAGCCATTGCTCTTTTAAAAAAAGACAATGCAAAATAACTAAAATTAAAGATGGAACTAAAAGCCAAAATGAGATGGAGATACTCTCTCTATCCCCTATCAGCGGCCCTCAACATAGAACACCCATATTGAGGCTGCAAGCCAGCTGAGTTTTTTTTCCCCAGAAAACCAGGCGTGCAGGGACGAAGCTCACTTTAGATGGGAGAAGATGGGGGGGTCACAGCAGGAAAGTCTCTTCTTTTGGACCCCCGCCTGCTGCAATTCTTTGGCAGACAGGATCTGGGGAGAGTCCCTTCTGCCCGAGCAACTGAGTGGGCTGGTCCCATTGGGGTGAGTTCGGAGATGGGTGGGACCGGTTCAAGCAAACCGGATGTTCAAATTGGCATCTGGCTCGCCCAACCGGTATTTGAACCGAGGGAAGCTTTCGGAGCCTTGGGAAGGTGAAAAATGACCCTCCCAGAAGTTCCAGTAGACCCCGCTGCCCCATGGGCAGCGAACCAATTGCTGGGATTTTTGTCTCCCACCCCTGGGTGAGCCGACTGGACCGATGCCCCAAAGGGGATGACTTCTATTAATCGCCTATGGAGATTCTCAGTCATCCAGGACGTGGTTTGTCCCAAAGGTGGTTTTTTTTTTTTTTTTTTCAAGAGTCAACTGGGCTTTCTGCTTTTTTCTTTGAAGACTTTTCCCTTCTCATCCCAGAAGCTTCTTCGGCTCTGACTGGATGGTGGGAATGGAAGGATTGATATTCCTTGCAGACAGCTGGTCATTTGCATCCTTTTAGCGAGTTGTTAAGGCCACCTGGAGGTCTCTCTGTGTCCTCAGGGTCACCAGAGCGGTGCAGATGGGTGTGGAGCCTTCTTGGAACCGCTGAAAGGACCTTGTTGTAGCCTGGAGATAAAGGATGTCATATCCTTCCCCCTTTATTGAGAGAGGGATGTTCAATTTGGACATAAATGGCCTCTTGGGCCCCACTTTCAAACTAGCGGTCCTCTCTGTCCAAAATGTGGATTTTGCTGTCTTCCAAAGAAGGGCCCTTGTCTTCCTAATGCAGGTGGGTTGCTGAATCTAGTCCTCATGGGTTTGTCTTCCTGTGTGACATAAATCCTTCCATTCCCCACCATCCAGTCAGAGCTGAAGAAGCTTCTGGGGTGGGAAGCAAAACGTCCTCAAAGAGAAACCAGAAAGCCCAGTTGCCTTTTGAGGAATTTTTTAAAAAAAGCACCTTTGGGACTTTATGAACAGTGTTCAGGTAACCCTGGGCTCGTGATCATTTGTTTGGTGATCCTTCAAAGTTGCACATGCTGAAAAAAGTGACTTACAGCCGATCTTTTCTTTAACTAACCACAGGTCCCCAAATTTGGCAACTTTAAGACTTGTGGACTTCAACTCCCAGAATTCCTGAGCTAACTGTACTGGAGGAGGAACTCTGGGAGTTGAAGTCCACAAGTCTTAAAGCTGTCAAGTTTGGCGACCCCTGAACTAAGTAACCCAGTGGTTGCTAACTGGGGGTCCGCGGACCACTGGGGTTCCGCAAGAAAATTTTGGTGATCCGCAGAGAAATGCCCCCCCAAAGCAATTAATTCAGGCTGCGTGGGAACACAAGGCTGCGCCGCTCACGTGGCCTGCCCACCTGTAATTTGCACATTACAAGCGCCAGCCCCTACAGCGGAGATTTCTAACCCCACCATGAGCCGGTCCCATATTCCAGAGCTGCAGGAGTCACAGGACTGGCCCTTCGGTCATCCCGGAGCCGCTCCTCCAGTCCATGGCAGGCTGATGCATCTGGGTGGAGGAGCAGCTGCTCCAGGATGGACCAAAGGGCCCGTCCTGTGACTCCTGCAGCTCTGGAATATGGGACCGACTTTCCCACCGACGTCAGCAAGCCACCGTCAGTCAAAATCCATATTAGTGGTCCGTGGGATTTAAAATGGAGTTTGGTAGTCCCTGAGGTCCAAAACGTTGGCGACCCCTGAACTAACGTGTTATTTCTTTTTTATATGTATAGATTTTTATTGTGTTTTTCTACAAATACAAATCTCATTCATATTTAAAACAGTGCATTAATGTACTTATTCCAAATGATCCCAATAAAATTAGATAAAAACTTGTTTATCAAATTAAATAAAATCATTCAAATTCATCTGGTTGGGTAAGAAACCACATATTAAATTAAAATTATTACAGGATAATAAGAGCAGAAGTGTTTTTGGACTACCAGAATGGGGAACTCTATTATAATCAGGTATCAATATTAAATTGGATAAAATATTGGGTTAAGCTAAAAGATAAAAGAGAATTTTAATGCTAGAAGGTCATGATTTCCAGATAGGTTGGCATGCATTTTTGTGGGAAAAAAGGGGTAAAGCAGATGTCTACTTTCATAGACATCTAATAAAAGACTCACTTATACAGACCTGGAGGAAGATTAAAAAGAAACATTACATGAAGATACCCAGTTGGCTGTCAACCATGGAAGCTATGATCCATCCAAATAAATTAGATATTAAAAAATGGTAAATTATAATGAATTATTAGATAACCAAGGAAAACTCAAATCGAATCAAGAACTCAGAGAATAAGGAATTATAATTGATTGGTGGCCATACTTACAAATTCAAAATAGACATAAAAAAAAAAAGATGAATTTGAATTCGACAATGGGCAAAAACAATTAGATAAAATCCTAGTCTGAACAGAGGAAAAATGTATATAGAAAACATCCGAATATTTACTGGGATTTAAAATGGAAGAAGTAGTTGTGGAAAAAAATACCATGATAGCATGGGCCCGGAATTTTGGATACAATATTGACTTAGACGAATGGGAGATATTATGGACCATAAATTATAAATTAACGACATCTATAACCCATGTTATTTCAAGGCAGAAATTTATAAGCACGAGAAGCAGTTGCTTTTCCAGCGTTGTTGCAACTGGACGGCCGTAGGTTGGCCCACTTGTGCTGGATTCCTCCTGACGTTGACCCTCCGTAACTCTTAACCTCTCTTCTCTCCCCTCCCTCTGTTTCTCTCCCCCTCCCCCTCCCCCCCCCCGTTTGCAGAGCAAAAGCACCTTAAACCCGGATGCCAAGGAGTTCGTTCCTGGAGTGAAGTACTGAGTCCTCCGACCCGCCCCCCCTTTCCTAAAGACACTTTTTCTGCCCTGGGTGGGTGTGGGAATGGGGTGGGGGAAGCGGGACCCACCAGCACTGGTGGGAAAGAGACTCTTGGCCGGCGATCCGGAGACCCCTTAAGCTACTTTCATCCCTCTTGTCGTCTTGCTGCGCTGGGACATTTGGCAACCAAGCGGAGAGACAAGCCGGGCTCACCGTGGGACGGCGCCAAAGGGGCACCTCCGGACAGGGGGAGAGGGGCGCACCCCCCCCTCTGCTTTCTGTTCAAACAGCCTCCAGCCTCGCCTGACCACCGGCAGCATTTCCTGCCCGTTCCCATGCCCCCTCCCCTCGGCTAGCTGCTCCTCCAGGTGGACCTCTTTGTCACGGGGGGGGGGGGGGGTAGGCGAAGGTGCCCCCTTTCTTGGTGGACGTTTGCTTCGACTTTCTGCTTCTCCAGCTGTAGGGGCAGCCCCCTTCCTCTGATTTGCTTTTGCCCAGGGTGGGTGGGTAGAAGGCGTCGATGGGAACTGGGGCCAGCCGCTTGATGTTTTTGGGGGGGACAGGAAGGCTGGGCGCCTGTGGGCTTGGATGGATGTCCCCTCTGTCCCGGTTGGCCCAACCACTGGGGTTCTCCTTTGGGGGGAATGAGGGAGGTGGTGGGTTTTTTAGAGGAGTTGATACGTTAAGGGGTGCTGGGTGTTGGGTGTAGCCCTCGCTGCCATTTTCTAACCTTTATGTCTCTTCTCAAATTCCCTCTTCCGGTCAGAGCAAACCCCAAAATAAAGAGTCTCCAATCTTGGCAAGTTTGAAGACCTGTGGACTTCAATTCCCAGTATTCCCCCAGCCAGCTTTTGCTGGCTGGGGGGATTCTGGGAGTTAAAAGTCCACAAGTCTTCAAACATGCTTAAGTTGGACGTCCTAAAAAAGATGGCCGATGGTCCTTCCACCAGAGATGTCCTCCTGCTTTCCATGCTGCCATCTAGAATCCCCATCCTTCATTCAGCCTTCCCTGATGGAGCCCACTATTCCCTCTTCCTGGCCCACTGCCACTTCCTCCCACGAAAAGAACCACCTAGCACCCACCCAACGGGCCCGAGGCTCCCCAAGGCCCAGGCCTGGAGTGGGAAGGAAGCAAGTGGCTGCTGCCTTCCTTCCTTTTCGAGCAAAGCTTAACTCCTGTGATCTCACACCCAAACGGTCCTTCTTTGTAAAGCTGCTCGGTGGAAATTTAAGAATATGTCATTCTTTGAGGCAGCTTTGGCAGGAGAAGCTCCGCAGGATGAGTGGGTCTTCAGGAGGCACCACACCAGGCAAGGAAGTCCAGAGATCCTTTATGGGACCTCTGTGACTAGCAGAAAAGCTCCCTCAACTCAAAGGAGCTCGGGGCAACCCCTAAACCAGGGGTCTCCAACCTTGGCCCCTGGAAGCCTGGTGGACTTCAACTCCCAGAATTCCACAGCCAGCTGGCTGTGGAACTCTGGGAGTTGAAGTCCGCCAGGCTTCCAGGAGCCAAGGTTGGAGACCCCTGCCCTAAACTCTGCCTCTGGCCAGGGTTGTGGGGGCTCCTAAGAGATTTCCCTTCTGCTTGCTGACAGAAAAACCAGCCTTCTCTTGGGGATAATCCTGGGCTCTCCAAATGTGGCCACTTGAAGGCTTGTGGACTTCAATTCCCAGAATTCCCCAACCAGCACATGCTGGCTGGGGAATTCTGGGAGTTGAAGTCCACAAGTCTTCAACATTGCTCGATACAATCTAAACATCCAGCCACTCCAATCTAAGGACCTCTTTGTGGGAGATAAGCTTCTAGTCAGGATGGCAAGTGAGACCTCCTCTCCCTCCTTTGCTTAACAACATGACTCCTCTCCCCCATCCCACCCCCCACCACCCCCAAGTCATGGGTCGGGAGTTACAGCCCTTTTTTAACCTGTGGACTGCAACTCCCAGAATTCCTGAGCCAGCATGGCTGGCTCAGGAATTCTGGGAGTTGAAGTCCACAAGGGGCGGTCCTGTCACACCTCTGCCCTAAATCTTTGCTGAAACCAGCCTGCCTCAATCTGCTCCCTTCCTGACAGCTCATCCTTCCCTATCACCATGACCCCTGGCATGATGGGGCTTGTAGTTCAGCTCCTGTAGAAAGTCCAGGCTGGGGACAGGTAATCTGTGCCGTCAGGTTTAGCTCTGAAGGGAGACCCAGCCTGCCTCTTCTTTTCCTTCCTGCCTTTGCTCTGTCTCTTCCTGTCATCTATCTCCTTTTCCTTTCCTTTCCTGGACACAGCTGCTTGCAAGCAGAGCTGGGCCAACATCAGGTTCTCCTTCCCCAACCTTTTTCGAGACAAAGTTGACATAGGAAGTCCAGGTGTTGCAAACTGGTGCAAAAAAAAAAAAAAAAAGCTCCAATACCCACCCACCCACTCCCTGGTCTTAGGGGAAGGGTTTGGGTGGGGAAGGGGGAACAGGAATGGCTCTAGATTCTGGCTTTTAAGCTTTGCGTTGGGACCGAGGGGCTTATATATTTCTCCACCTTGACTCGTTTGATGAGAAGCAAGGGGCAGGATGGTGCAAGCCTCCCTTCCCTTCCCCCTCTCTTGTTTCCTCCCGAGGAAGCCTTTGCAATGATGCGCTGCCCCCATTTTTACAAGAATGCATTCTTCAATAAATCGATTTTGAGCTGGGTGTGGTGCCCAGGGTCTTTTTAGGGTCTTCCTGGCTGGTGCAGGAAACTCTGTGCTCCTCCCCCCCTCCCAGGGATGTCGGCCTGGTTTGGGGAGTGGGCGGGTGGGAAGGCAGGGACAGCTGGCAAGACAGCGGGATGGCAGGGCTGGGAAGCTGGGATAAACCAGGATGCTTAGGAGGCAAAGGGTATTTTGCGACACCTTTTATCTAAATGTCAGTCAAGCTTTATGGGAGGTCTTAAATGCCTGTTAGGCCCTAACTTCTTGACTCTCCAGCTCAGGGGTCTCCAACCTTGGCAACTTTTAAGACTTGTGGACTTCAACGCCCATAATTCCTGAGCTCACATGACTGGAGGAGGAATTCTGGGAGTTGAAGTCCACAAGTCTTAAAAGATGTCAAGACTTTGAAGACCCCTGGTCTACTACCATCTATATCTGTCTGTCTATCGTCTCCCCATCCATCCCCATCTGTCTGTCTGATCTCCATCCATTCATCCATCCATTTATCCCAAGGGTCTCCATACTTGGCAAGTTTAAGACTTATGGACTTCAACTCCTAGAACTCCTGAGTAACATGACTGGAGGAGGAATTCTGGGAGTTGAAGTCCACAAGTCTTAAAGCTGCCAAGGCTTTGAAAACCCCCCCGTTTTTGCCTTCCCTTGGGTAGTGAAATTGTCCAGGTTTGCGAGAGGACCTCAACCCGAGTTTGTGATCATTAGGTGAAAGTGAAAGGACTCCCCCCTTCCTGAGCTTCCAACCCCATGGAACACAGGGAGTTGATTTTAAAAAGGTTCAAGAGACTTCTCCACAACACTCCAAAAAAAAAAAAAAAAAACTTTCTGGGGAATTCTGGGAGTTGAAGTCCACAAGTCTTAAAGTTGCCAAGGTTGGAGACCCCTGCTCCAGCTGGTGACAGCCCCACAGTTGTAGGGCCCCTGCTGAGCTCCACTCTGGGTCATCTTTGTCCAGGAAAAGCCAGGGCCTTCCTGGGCTGGCTCAAACCACGATGGCCAGTAGGAACAGTCAGTCCGGGATTTAGCAAAAGCTGCTTGGATTCCATCTCCTTTGCAAGCAGGAATCCAAGTTTGCCAACAGAGCTTGCAGGCCAGAGGAAACCGCAACAGAGCTGCAAATTTCCGCTGCTAAGCGAGGCAGTGGTTAAAGTGAGTTTTTGCCCCAATTTTACGACCTTCCCTGCCAGAGTTACAAATCGCTTCGGCAGTTAAGTTGGTCATGCAATTGCTAAGCCAATCTGCCTCCCCCCATTGGCTTTTACTCCTCAGGTGGTCGCAAAAGGGGATTGTGTAACCCCGGGATATGGCGACAGTCATAACTGATGAGTCGCCGAGTGCCTGAATTTTGATCATCTGACCCTGGAGAATGCTGCAATGGTCATAAAGTGTGAAAAACAGCCACAAGTCCCTCTTTTCAGTGCTGTTGTAAATTTGACCAGTCATTTAATGAATGGTTGCAACAGAATAACAATTAGAAAGGACCTGGGAAGTCTAATCCAATGGTCGCCAACCAATGGGCTGGGGACCTCTAGTGGTCCATGAGAAAATTTTAGTGGTCCAGAGAGAAATGTCACCCTCAAAGCGTGCACACCCTCAAAGCAATTAATCCAGGCTGCACAGAAACACGAGGCTTGCGTCGCATAACAACACGAGGTGGTGAGGTGGCCTGGCCACTGGGTTGCTTCTTTCTTCTGCTTTTGGCTGCATGTGAGGAGAGCAGCAAAAGTCTTTCTCTCCCCCAAATTCTGCCAGAAATGAGTCTTTGGAATCCTGCAAGGCCTCCTGCTCCAAGAGGCTGTGCCGGCGCCACTAGTCTCATAAAGACTCGTTTCTGGCGGAGTTTGGGAGAGAGAAAGATAGATTTCTGCTGCTTTCCTTGCATGAGGCCAAAAGTCTCTCTCTCTCTCTCTCTCCCCCTGAGAACGGAGCGGGAGACGGTATCCTGCGATCCCAAATAAAGAATGATTGATCGGTAGGAAAACAGGGTGGGGAATTTTCCTGCAGACTTTTTGGGGGAGTTTTCCCAGGGTCTGTGGTCCGTGGGATTTAAAATTTAAGAGTTTGGTGTGGTCCCTGAGGTCCAAAAGGTTGGCGCCCCCTGTTCTAATCTAACCCCCTGCTACTGTTAAGTCAAGGCTACCTGTATCCAAGCACGCTGCTGTATGTGTGGTATTGCCATCTGAGACCACACTACTATTTTTTTTTTAAAAAAAACAACACTGTGTGCCTGCATGGGGACCTGCCCATATAAATTGAGCACCTCCAAAAGCAGCAGAGAGAGTGTACGTTTTGAAGGCCCCCATCGCTAAGGATGGATTGGAGTTGCCAACTCTAGGCAAAGGAATGTGTGTAGAAGACGTCCACGTTGGCTTTGTAGTCCAGAGGGACGGCCTGGCCGATGTGCTTGGCTCCTAGGCTGGCCCCGCCGAGGGCTGAAGACTGCTTCAGCTTCAGCAGGCTGAACTTGGAGAAGGCGCTGTTGAGCTGCTTGCTGTGCGCCTGGCTGAGGACCTGGATGAATCCTGGAAGAACAGAAGAACAGAACGATCGAGTTGGGAGGGACCTTGGAGGTCATCTAGTCTGAACTAACCCTCTGCTCAGGCACGAGACCCTGCCTACACCATTCCCAGCCAATTGTCTCTTCTTAAAGCCTCCAGTGATGGAACACCCACAACTTCTGGTGGCAGGCAGTTCCACTGATAAAATTGTGCTGTCAGGAAATTTCTCCTTCAGTTGTAAGGTTGCTTCTCTCCTTGGTCAGTTTCCTTCCATCTGTTGGTGCTTATCCTGCCTGTTCGGGGTTTGGGAGAATAGGTTGCCCCCCCCCCCTTTCTTCTTTGGGGCAACCCCTGAGATATTGGAGCTCTGCTATCCAGTGAGAAGAGCCAGTGGATCCTTCCCATCAGATCCTTTTCCAAGGAGGTCTCCTTGCCTTGGACAGCTCAAGCAGGGGCCCAGCTCCATCTGCTTTCAAAAGGGAAGACCCGCTATCCTGCTGCATTGCCTACTTCCATGATGGTAATGGTGGTGCGCAGAGCCCCAGCCAAACTTACCTGCACTGTGCGTGCCTCCCAGCTGATTTTTCTGCCCGTTTGAGGCCTTTTTCGGCCTCCTGAAAAACAGGCCCATTTCGGCATTTCCGGTAAATACCAGAAGTGCCAAAACGGCCCTGTTTTTCGGCCTCCAAAGGCTGCAGAAGCTTCCCATGAGCCCCTGGGAGGGTGAAAACGGCCTCCTCCCCCAGGTTCCAGAGGCCCTCCGGAAGTATTTCCGGAAGGCCCATTTTTCGGCCTCCAAAGGCTGCAGAGGCTTCCCATGAACCCCTGGGAGGGTGAAAACGGCCTCCTCCCCCAGGTTCCAGAGGCCCTCCGGAAGTATTTCCGGAGGGCCTGTTTTTCGGCCTCCCGAGGCTACAGAAGGTTCCCTTGAGCCTCTGGGAGGCCAAAAAAGGCTTCAAATGGGCTAAAAATCAACTGGGAGGTGCGCGCATGCACAGTGCAGGTAAGGGAGGGGGGTATTGCGCATGCATGTGCAGGAGGGGCAGGGCGCATTGCATTGTGGGTGCCAGCTTTCAGCACATCACAACAAAAAGGTTCGCCATCACTGGCCTACTTCATGGTCAGCCCAAGTTTTTTAAGCTGGCACTGGGCCTCCTTTTCATTGGGGCAGGGGTCTCCAATCTTGGCCACTTTTAAGACTGGTGGACTTCAGCTCCCAGAATTTCCCAGCCAGCAACTTTTAAGACTGGTGGATTTCAGCTCCCAGAATTCCCCAGCCAGCAACTTTTAAGACTGGTGGATTTCAACTCCCAGAATTCCCCAGCCAGCAACTTTTAAGACTGGTGGACTTCAGCTCCCAGAAGCTGGCTGGGGAATTCTGGGAGTTGAAGTCCACAGTCTTAAAGGGGCCTGGGGGGTTGACCCCTGTTCTGGGGGCAGCTAACAGGGAAGCAGATTCCTCACCTTCTCTCATCATCTCCCAGCTCTTCCACACGGATCCCACACAGACAATAGGCAATCCTAGATCCCCTTGGAGTAAGATCTGCAGGGAAACAAACATCAGAAGATGTGGGGAATCTGTGGGTCGCCTTTGATGGCCCCTCTGTCCAGGGTATGGTTAGTCCTCGACTTAATGACCGGAATTGGGCCCAGAATTTATGTCGCCGAGCGAGGCACTTGTTACTTGAATTTTGCCTCATTTTAGGACCTGTCTTACTCACCATTGGCCCAGTGTGATTAGACACCCAAGGAATTGTCTCTGGTGTAGAAAAACTCCGTGTCTTTGCAAAGCAATAGGGAGGATTATAATAATAATCCTACCAATAATAGTAAAGATAACAAGGATAAATAATAATAGGGAAGTAAAGATAACAAGGATAAATAATAATAGGGAAGTAAAGATAACAAGGATAAATAATAATACTCCAGCCTTACTATATGGGTAAATACACATAGATGTTAAGGCTAGGGGCAGGGATTCAAAGATCCCAGCAACCGGTTCGCTGCCCGTGGCATGGCCATGGTTGGCGTGGCCTACTGGAACTTTTGAGGAGCCATTTTTCACCTTCCCCAGGCTCCGGAGGCTTCCCTCAGGCCTCTGGGAGGGTGAAAATGACCTCCCCTGGGCTCTGGAGGCCCTCCAGAAGCCAGAAACAGGCCTGTTTCCAGAAGGCCCATTTTGCACCCTCCCAGAGTCTCCACACGGACCCTGTACTTACCTGCATTCAAAACGGGTCGTGTGGAGTCTCCTGGGAGGGGCCAGCCAGTCGGTTCAACTACCGGTTTGGTGAATCAGGTATAAATTTAACATCCGGTTCGCCCGAACCAGTCCGAAATGGCTGAATCCCACCCAACTAGGGGTCTCCAATGGGCCACAGTCTATTACTAGGCTGTGAGCTGTTTGGAACCGGGCCATGGAAGTGGCAGGCGAGCACAAGTCATTCCCTCCAACACACACATATATACACACACACACACACGAGTTTGGGGAACACTGTGTTAGTACTCTGAGGACTAGATGTGAGGCATGAGGGAAAAAACTGCCTTTGTGCCTAGTTGTTTTGGCACACCACTAGACACACCATTATAGCAACGTCCTGAATGGAGGAGTGGACACGGTTTATGTCCAGGATGTGAGGGCTCCATAGTTATTTTCTCAGCTCTCCTGACCTGCCCGATCTACACATCCTCTGTGAAAGGCAGGCTGGTGGACATAGTTTGTTCTGCAGTCCTAACTTTTCTGTTGGGAGTCTGTATCTGTCTTATTTGGTCGATGTGTAAGATACAACACGTCGTTTTCCGTGGTTCCTACCTACGCCAGGGTTTATCAAATAAGCCACCATTGGCTGGATTCATACAAGATGCCAAACCACATGATGGCTTAGGTGCAAAGGCTCCAGAGAAGGACACGCTTCCTGCTAAAAGCCAGCTTGGATGCAGATCAGTAAAAAGAGAGTCCCCTTCTGTCCTCCTCCTTGGGAGGCCCTTGAACTTCACTCTCCCCCCAATTATGTCCCAGGATCAATATGGCTCCTTCATGAGCCAAAATTAACTTTGGGATGTGTGTACTAGGGAAAGGAAGCAGTTGTAGCCCGCCAGTGGCCAGCGGAGCTGGTGGCAGATTCAGACAGTGAAAAGGTTGGGGAGGAACATGGGCCCGTCCTGGAGTCTGGGGAAGGCACTGACGAGTGCTCAGCGTCGGAGGCAGAGATGGGGCCAGGGCCGTCTGACAGTTATCATCTGCCTTCGGAGTCGGAGATCAGTGGGGAAGAAGAGCGGCTGGAGCCTGTTCCCAGTGTGTGCAAGCACAGAGCTGCCAGGAGAAGGGAACAGTGAAGGAACAAGGGTTGACTGGGGAGTAAGGGCACAGGTGAACAGTGAATGGCCCCTCCCATAGGGAATAAAGAGGAGCAAAAGGGAAGTGGGGTTTACAGGAGACAATTAGTTCAATTCATTAGGGTGAAGACTTGTTCCCGACTTCTTGCCAAGGAATTTCTGCTAGAGTAGCGTTTGGAAGGTATCGGCCTGGCAACTCTCCAAGCCTGATAAAAAAATGGTCTGTAGTTATGAAATCTCATGAAAGACTGCCGGGATTTTGCTAGAGGAGAATTCACTTTAACCTAAATAAAAAGGGGTTTTGTTGGGACGAGCAGTCTGCTTCGTGATCTTGGGAAGCTTAGGTCGGAACAGCAGTAACCACCCCTCAATCCTGCCCTTTTCTTGCTGTCCACCCCAAGTTACCTGGTCAATTTTGGGCAGAACAGCCACAATATGCCGGGCCAGGACTTCTCCAGCCTTGTGGAAAATGTAGCGGCACAGGGGGTCCCCAGCCTTGGCACCTATGTAACAGACAGAGAAACCGTTTGACCCTTTTATTTTTACTTCCCTGACCAGCGTGCAATGTATACACTCCCCCCAGAAGGTTCTTTCTTACAGATGCGACTTGGGTAAAAATAACCTAGCTGAGGATTGTGCCAGAGTAGTATCTGTATGCCAGCCAATCTGGCCACTTTTGAAGCTGAACAGCTTCACAACAAGGTCTGCAACACTGGGCGTGTCCCGTTTAATTTTCCTTTTTGATAGCCTAATTGGTGTATCTCAAGGTTGACAACCCAAGTGGACTTCAACTCCCAGAATTCTCCAACCAGCATGCTTTAAGGTGGGTGGACTTCAACTCCCAGAATCTCCCAGCTAGGATGCTTTAAGATGGGTGCCCTTTAACTCCCAGAATCCCCCAGTACTGCAACCACCCAATACTGAAAGCGAAAACTTCCTCCTGCTGGCTCAATATAATTCAAGAACTTGATTAAGGATCAGGCTGAGCAGGAACCTTGCAGCTTTTTTTTCCTGGCATCCTAAAGTTAACCATCCCTTCGACCTGCAGGCCTACCTTCAGCCAATTTCAGGCAGAACCCTGCAAACTTGGACTTCTCAAACGTCCTGTAGAGGTGAGTTAGGAGCCCCATTCGGTCAGAAACCTGTCGGAAAACATGCAGAAAACTTTCTCCTTTTCCTTCCTTTCTTCCTCTTTTTTCTTTTTTCTTCCCTTTTCCCCTTTTTTCCTCCTTTTCCTTTTCCCAAAGCCAATCCGAATCCCAAACACCATATAATAAACATGATTTGGACTACCTAATTAGCTGCTGCAAGAAGATCCCACGGACTTACTAGAAGCAACAGCGTGACAAAAGTGGCAACAATGGTGCATTGGAAGATCATTTGTCTGCAAGCAAGAACTGGTAGGACCATAAAATAATGACAGAAAAGAAGGGAGGCTAATTTGGTCTCGGAGTTTAGACGTCAATCAGACAGGCACCTGCCACATAACACCCAGATTTAACAATGGTTGATCAGAGAGACAAAAATCTGGATAACTGACAGTAGCTGGAGATAGCAGAAGAGAAGAGAAAGAACTGGAGAAGATAACAAAATTCAGAGACCTGAAAACAGAAATAGAGCAACTGTGGCAAAAACAAGAAAAAGATGGTACCAACATTAATAGTTTAGTTTAGTTTATTGTCATTGCACCTCATACAATCAACGCCATCTTCAGTGCACATCACGACAATAAACACAAACACACATCCTTCACCCTCCATACATTGAACCGGAAACCCCCAATACCACACCAACACCATACTACACTATAAAGAACTACTGCCCTGGGATAGAAGCTGTTTTTCAACCTATTTGCCCTTGTTTTTATTATCCTGTACCGTCTGCCAGATGGTAATAGTTGAAAAAAAGAATTCCCAGGATGAGATGGATCTTTGAGGATGTTTTGAACTTTCTTAAGGGAGCTCTCTTCCAAAGAGAGGAGAGGGCAACCCATGATCCTCTGGGCAATGACATTAACCCTCTGGAATGCTGTCCTGTCTGCCCCTGTGCAATTGGCAAGCCATACAGAGGTGCAGTAAGTTAAGATACTCTCTCTGGTGCAGCGGTAGAAGCTCACCAGCAGTTTTCCATCCAGTTGTTGTTTCCTGAGAAGTCTCAGGTCGTATAATCTCTGCTGGGGCCTTTTGACCAGGGCTGCAATGCGAGCGCCCACAAGTCAGGTCCTCGATGCCTTGGATGCAATCCCAAAACAACTAGAACATCACTTGAACGCCATCGGCATTGACAAATTCACCCTCGGTCAATTGCAAAAGGCAGCTTGATTTGGGAACAGCTGACATCCTGCCACCTCGAACCCCATCAAACATCTCCCTATCGCAGGCCCTTGGGAAGGATGACAAAGGAATAAAAAAATGCCAAACCCCATCCGAACATCTGGCTGACCGTGCAACCAATCATCATAATAATGACTTTGAGGTGCAGATTATTTTCATCTCTAGCATCAAGAGATGCTCGGAAACTTCTAAAGCTTGGTGCTCAGAAATCCTGCAGATGTGTCTCCACTGCCGAGTGTATCTCCTCTGAAATCGGAAGAAGAGTAAGAGGTAGTTCCAGCCTTTACCTGAGCTCCTCTTACCAAGAATTCCTCCCCACCAGCCCCACAGCATCACCCTTGGGGTATCTACAGCTTTCCCAATGGGAGATTTCCTGCTTCAGCTGACCTACAACTCTGGCCCACCCTCTCCTTCCCACAGACGAAAGTCCCCCACCAGAAGAGGGGGGACATTGAAGGTCTGGCTTTGTTCTGACCCAAGCCTCCTTCAAAGCAAACAAACACCAGAGATAAAAGCGAAATCTTTTTAATGCTTCCCTCTGAATTCCGTTCATTCACAGTAGAAGCACTATTAAAAACTAATTGTCCTAGATAAGAACAAGCCTTGCCAAGCTTGTGCAAGGCTGCCAAGAACAGTAGATTAAATTGCAAGGAAATAATCAAAACCAAAAGTCTCCAAACACAAACCAGGATAATCCAAACTTCCACAAGGCTTGAAGTGCAAGAACATCTTTGCTTCCTGCAAAGAGTCCCATCTCTGAGGGCTGGCTTTTATCCCTTAAAGGAGGGGCCATCACCTTGCAGCCTTACTCCCGGAGTCGCCCGTGCTGCTGCAGCTGCTCCTTTCCTTTCAGCAGCCCTGCGCGCACTGGGCCCTGGCTCCTCGGGGGCCTCTTCCTCACTGCTGCCAGCCTCCACAATCTCCAAAGGCAGCTTTCCATTCCCTGATGGTTCTGGCGCCATTCCTGCATCACATGCAGGCCCCTCATCTGAGTCCTAGCTCTCCAAGACCTCAGCCGTCCGCACCCAGCTGCCGGCGAACCACAACAGGTTTGGGGGGGTGGGGTGGACCCCCTGCTTACCTGGAAGTAGTCAAACATGGCCTGTTTGACATAGCTGGTGTCGTGTGGTGGGACCTCCAGGTTGTCCAAGCTGTCAAACACCATCTTCACTGCCCGGTGGGCGATCCAATAAGCTGCCAGAACACCAAAAGAGATGGTCAGCCTGTGGACTGGACTTTGCTTTCATCCCCAGCCATGCAGTACGTAAAACCCAGTACGCTGGGTTCCCAAGGAAGCTGCTGTACTACATGCTTAGATAAAGTGGGCCAGTTCTTGGTAGCCAGTTCTTCGAGGCTCAAAGGTGCTATTTCTTCACCTGGGGCATCGCTCCATCGCCTTTTCAGCCTGTGGCAAAACTTGATAAAATTGATCTAGGCTCTATTAAGGCAAGGATGATCAGCTATGTTAACTTTACGACCGGTGGATTCAACGCTCATGGCTGGCTCAGGAATTCTGGGAATTGAATTCCACCAGTTGTAAAGTTGGCAGAGTTGCCCACTCCTGTGTTAGGGGATAAGTGTGGAGTGTGCATTACCCATGGCACACCACTAACCTCTCCACGTGGTGTCCAAGATCCTGGGCAATCTTATAAAAAGCTAGCTTGAACTGGTCCTCTTCACTGGTGCAGGTAGGAAGAATGGAATAAAATAACCGAGCCGAGAGAGACCTTGGAGCGCGCAATGAACAATGAATGGGTGCAGGAATTGAGCCTGGCTTGTCTAGTAAAGAGAAGGACCAGGGGAGACAGGACAACAATCTTCCAGTATTTGAGGGGCTGCCACAGAGAGGAGGAAGGGGGTCAAGCTATTTTCCAAAGCACCTGAAGGCCAGACAAGGAACAATGGATGTAAACTGATCAAGGAGAGATTCAATCTGGAAATAAGGAGGAACTTTCTGACAGTGAGAACAATCAACCCATGAAACAGAAGTTTCCCTCAGAAGTTGTGGGAGCTTCATCCCTGGAGGCTTTCAAGAAGAGACTGGACTGCCATCTGTCAGAAATGGTGTAGGGTCTCCTCCTTGGGCCAGGGTTGGACTGGATGACCTACAAGGTCCCTTTCAACTCTGTTAATCTATCTAAGATGATCAAAGATCTGGAGATACGATGAACGGTTGCAGGAACTGGGCCTGGCTAGTCCAGTGAAGAGAAGGAACAGGGAAGACATGATAGCAGTGTCCCAATATTTGAGGGGCTGCCAGAGAGAGGAGGAAGGGGTCAAGCTATTTTCTAAAGCACCTGAAGGCCAGGCAAGGAATAATGGATGGAAATTGATCAAGGAGAGAGATTCAACCTGGAAATAAGGAGGAATTTTATCATGGTGAGAACAATCAACCGATGGAACAGAAGTTGCCCTTGGAAGTTATGGGAGCTTCATCCCTGGAGGCTTTCAAGAAGAGACTGGACTGCCACCTGTCAGAAATGGTGTAAGGTCTCCTGCTTGGGCAGGGGGTTGGACTAGATGACCTGCAAGGTCCCATCCAACTGTTAAGGTCTGAATCTCCCAAGAAGAAGTCCAAGAGATTTTTTTTCTTTTTCCCACCCCAGCCAATCTGGCCATGTCAGTGATAGGACTTGAAATCTTCCGAAGCCAGAACTGCAAATGTATCTGTTGGGAAGATCCTGGGGTTATTTCCTCACCTGATCCTTCATCCCCTATCATGTGGCCCCATCCTCCACAGCTGATCTGGGACCCATCAGGATTGATGAGCTTGCAGTTGGAGCCGGTTCCTGAGATCAGCACCACACCACCTGGAGAGGAAAGGGATGACCACGAAGGGAGTCAGGTGGCGAAGACCGTGATAGTCGTAAATGGGAAACATGATCCTAAGTAACTTTTTTTCAAGTACTGTTTTAACTTCAAATGGTCACTAAACAAAACTATCATAAGTCAAGGACTGTCTGCTCAAGTAATTTTGGCCCCCTTTTAGTAGCCGTGTTACGAATTTAAGAATGGTAGTGATTGACAATTTAGCAACTGTGGCAAGAAAGGTCGTAAAACGAGACATAATTCACTGAACAAATTTCTCACTTAGCAACATACATTTTGGGCTCAATTGTGGTCATAAATTGAGGATTACCTGCACTAGCCTTTCTGGATAAGCTCACCAGCAGGAGCAACAGTGAGAAATGAGAAAGAATTCTATTGAAAAAACAAACAAACCAACACTACTAACACAGTGTTCCACTATTAAAATAAAACCCAACTTCCCACAAGAATCGGGGAGCTCCTTCTAAAACCAAGCTAAATTTTAATAAACGTGGCTAGAAAATTCCTGGCAGCCTGCCACTCGAGCGAATCGGCCATCGATAGACACATAAAAATAAACCACATTTACACACTGTTAAAAAGAGGCAATGCAAAAGCTAAGAAGGACACGAAAAGACCAGAAGTAGCCAACAGCCAGATAAGCAGGGATTAACACCAGACAAACAATCCAGCAGAAAACCAGAATGAAGGAACTATCGAAGAGAAAACCACAGCCCCACCAAATTGGGAGGGCAAATGATTGTTATATAGCCAGGGAGCAAGCCTCACATTTCCTTGCACTGATTTGGGTTATGAAGTACCTGCAAATAAACGAACAAGCTCCGAGAGGATGGATGGATGGATGGATGGATGGATGGATGGATGGATGGATGGATGGATGGAAGGAAGGAAGGAAGGAATAGGGAGGGAGAAGAGAGGCAGGGAAGGAAGGCATAGGAAGGAGGGAAGGAAGGAGGGAATAGGAAGGAGGGAAAGAAGGGAAGAGTGGGAGGAAAGGAAAGAATAGGAAGTGAGGGAAGGTAGGGCGGGAGAGAAGGAAGGAATAGGGAGGGAGGGAAGGAATAGGGAGGGAGAAGAGAGGCAGGGAAGGAAGGAATGGGAAGGAAGGAAGGAATAGGAGGGAGGGAAGGTAGGAGGGAGAGAAGGTAGGAGGGAGAGAAGGAAGGAATAAGAAGGGAAAAAAATAAGAAAGGAGGGAAGGAATAAGGAGGGAGAAAAGAGGCAGGGAAGGAAGGAATAGGAAGGAAGGAAGGAATAGGAGGGAGGGAAAGAAGGAAGGAATAGAAAGGGAAGGAAGGAAAGAAGAAAGGAAGAGAGGGAGGATGGAAGGAAAGAAGGAATACGAAGCGAGGGAAGGTAGAAGGGCAGGAGAGAAGGAAGGAATAGGAAGGGAAAGAATAAGAAGGGAGGGAAGGAATAAGGAGGGAGAAAAGAGGCAGGGAAGGAAGGAATAGGAAGGAAGGAAGGAATAGGAGGGAGGGAGAGAAGGAAGGAAGGAAAGAAGGAGGGAAGAAAGGAAGAGAGGGAGGGATGGAAGGAAGGAAGGAGGGGCAGGCTTACCGGTGTTGGTCGCGGTAGCTATGGCCCCAATGGCATCAGTCGTGATGAAGTAACTCTTGCTCAGATGTGGGAAGCGGCTCTTCATGTCCTCAATGAGCTTCTGGGTGGCTTTCTTCTGCTCCCCTCCACTCAGGGAGAGGCCCTGCAGTCAACAGGCAGCCACACTATGAGCCCCCAGCCACCACTTGACAGGCCCCCAACAACCCGACACAGATTCTGGAGGAGACAGCCCCAAAATGTACCAGCATTAGGGGAAAAATCATGGCGGAAGGCAGCAGGAGGACATCCCCTAACTTCCCTTGTCCTGAGGATCTTCAGAGGTCATGGACTACACCTAGGTGGGTATCTAGGAGCTGTGGTCCCCCATCTGGAACCTCTGGATGGAGGAGTCTCTTGACTCTTTTCTAATCAACTCCCTGGGTTCCTGGGACTGGAAGCTCAGGAAGGAAGCGATTCCTACTTTCACTTTTACCTAATGACCACAAACTGAGGCTGAGGTCCTCTCTAGCAAACCTGGACAACTTCTCTTGCTCCCCAAGGGAAGGCTGAAACCAGGGGTCTTCAAACTTGACAGCTTTAAGATTTATGGACTTCAACTCCCAGAATTCCTCCTCCAGTCATTTTAGCTCAGGAATTCTGGGAGTTGAAGTCCACAAGTCTTAAAGCTGCCAAGCTTGAAGACCCTTGTGACAGTTGATGGATGGATGGAGGGAGGGAGGGAGGGAGGGAGGGAGGGAGGGAGGGAGGGATGGTAGGTAGGTAGATAGATAGATAGATAGATAGATAGATAGATAGATAGATAGATAGATAGATATGGATGGGTAGATGGATGGATGGATGGATGACAGACAGATAGACAGACGTGGGTGGATGGATGGATGGATGGGGCGACGATAGGCAAACATACAGATGATAGATCAGTAGTCTTTCAACTTGATAGCTTTAAGACTTGTGGACTTCAACTCCCAGAATTCCTCCTCCAGTCATGTTAGCTCAGGAATTCTGGGAGTTGAAGTCCACAAGTCTTAAACCTGCCAGGTTTGAAGACCCTTGTAATAGATTATGGATGGATGGATTGATGGATTGATGGATGGATCGATGGATAGACAGATAGATGATAGAATTCAGGGGCCTTCAAACTTGACAGCTTTAAAACTTGTGGACTTCAACTCCCAGAATTCCTCCTCCAGTCATGTTAGCTCAGGAATTCTGGGAGTTGAAGTCCACAAGATTTAAAGCTGCCAAGTTTGAAGACCCTTGGCTAAAACATACGAAGAACGGAGGGAGGAGTTGGGAATGTCTAGTCTGATGAAAAGAAGGACTAGGAGTGACACGATAGCAGTCTTCCAATATCTCAGGGGCTGCCCCAAAAAAAGGGAGTCAAGCTATTCTCCAAAGCCCCAGAAGGTAGGACAAGAAACAATGGATGGAAACTAATCCAGGAGAGAAGCAACCTGGAATTAAGAAGGAATTATCCTGACAGTGAGAACAATTCATCAGTGGAACAACTTTATCTTCTAAAATTCTGGGTGCTTCATCCATAGAGGTTTTTAAGAAGGAACTGGACAGCCATTTGTCCATAATGGATTAGGGTCTTCTGCTTGAGCAGAGGGTCAGACTAGAAGACCTCCAAAGTCCCTTCCAACTCTGTCATTCTATGATTCTGTAAGGGTCTCCTGCTTGAGCAGGGAGTCAGATTGCAAGACTGTTCTTCTCTTACCCTGGGCCAACAGCATCACAGCTAACTGGGATGACACCAAGATGTTGACTGGATGGTGGCCTCGTCAGAAAAATACTGCCATTATGGGCTTGCATCCCAAACTCCTGTCCCAGGCATGGTGATGCCAACATGCCTACCTTCTTTCTCCCATCTGCCCTGGGCAGTTCCCTTATGCCCGTGAGTGGCTGCCTAGTGACAACCGGGGTGTCAGGGTTCCAACGGATGCCCTAATTAATTCATGAGCTTCGAGCCAAGTTTCAAAAGAAATCCAATTATTTATTAGGAGCAACATGGCGGCACTTTTCCCAAGTGAAGTTGACTCTGCCCCACATAATTTACTGCCCAACTATGACTGTGTTTCCCCTCTCCTCCCACAGTGTGTCATAAATCACATTCTCCAACAGAGCACTTTTGTGGGCTGTAGAAAACACGCCTCTCCGGCTTGATCTAATAACCCTGACAAGAGGTGGGGTGACTTTCCTGGAAAGGGGGCAGGAGTGTCATGCCCCTGGTGGAGACTGACTCCGAGGGAGAGGAGGAACAGGGGACAGGGAGTGGAAGTGGGGCTCCGGAGGTTGTGGAGGAGGCTGGGGAAGAGCAGAGGCCATCTGGGCAATCAGAGGAGGACCCAGGCGCATCCCCTCTTCATCCTAGGACATGCAGGGAGGAGAGGATAAGGGAGAAACATGGTCTCCTCGGGAGGAGAGGGCCTTGATCCTCTTCATGGGCTGCAGCTGTGGCAACTGAATAAGAGGATGGACATGCGTATGGGCAACCGCTGGAAACAAAGCATGGAAATATCTCTAGTTTATGGTTCCTCTCTGAGTTTGATGTCCTTCCCAGTGTGTGTTCTGTTATCTGTGGACGTCCTCCAGCCCTTATCTTGCCTGGTTTGTGTTGTTTTTTCCCTCCTTCTTGTAACTGTTTGTGTGGGAGTTTTTTGTCTTCAGTCAAGGATATTTGGAGCTTGGAAGGAATGAAAGGAGCTTCACCAGGGTTTTGTGACTGTGTTTATTTTGTATCCCTCCCCCCCTCCCCCCCCCTCCCCCAGATCATCACAAGGAGACTCACCAGCGATCGAAGAGGAGTGTGTGGGTCACCCCCAGCCTTCCTTTTGGCATCTTGGACCATGGCCTCAATCCGTTCCAGGCAGGTGTCCGAGCCAACCAACTTCTCGAGAAAGATAAGAGACACCACTTTCAATCTGCACTTACACCCTTTCTTGCACACTTGAGTAAAAATTGTAAAAATATCTGGCCTTCCCTCTGCCTTCTGGATTCCCACCGTTATCGTAACTGGGCTTGGTTTCTTCACAGCAACGTCCCTCACTGGTCGCCCCCCCCCCCGGCCATCTCTATTTTTTGGGGGGGGGAGGGGTGTCTCCTTCCAGCCTCCCCCATCCTCAAGCCCAGGCTGCATCTGGCAATAAAAACCCAGCCCTGCCAAGCACAGCTAACAGAGGTGGTAGCTGCCAGCTCTGGACTGGGGGCAGGTGGTGGGGAGGAAGCCAGCTTAGGCCAGCCCTGCTCAGCTCTTAGCACTTAGCCTCGGTGGCGCAGTGGTCAGAGTGCAGTACTGCAAGCTACTTCTGCTGACTGCCGGCGGCCTGCAATTTGGCAGTTCGAATCCCACCAGGCTCAAGGTTGACTCAACCTTCCATCCTTCCGAGGTGAGTAAAATGAGGGCCCAGATTATTGGGGGCAAGAGGCCGACTCCGTAAATGGTGTAGAGAGGGCTTTAAAGCACTGCAAAGCGGAATATAAATCTAAGGGCTATTGCTGTAGACAGATGATTAGATTAGATAGATTAGTTAAGTATGTATGTAAGTGGGCAGATAGGTAGGTAGGTTGGTAGGTAGGCAAGGACAGATTTAGAACCATGGTTTAGAATGCAGCATGACAGGCTGACTGCCCACAGCTAGGAGTTCGATCCTGACCGGCTCAAGGTTGACTCAGCTTTCCATTCTTACGAGGTTGGTAAAATGAGGACCCCGATTGTTGATGGCAAGAGGCTGACTGAACCCCCTAGAGAGGAGCTATAAAGCACGGTGAAGCGGTATATAAGATTAGTAATATGGCGATAGATAGATAGATAGATCGATAGATCGATAGACAGATGATAGATAGATAGATAGATAGATAGATAGATAGATAGATAGATAGATAGATGATAGAGAGATAGATGATAGATAATAGATAGATAGATAGAGATAGATGAGAGAGAGAGAGAGAGAGAGAGAGAGAGAGAGAGATAGATAGAAGATAGATAGATGATAGATAATAGATAGATAGATATAGATGAGAGAGAGAGAGAGAGAGAGATACAGATAGATAGAAAGATAGAAGATAGATAGATAGAAGATAGATAGATAGATAGATAGATAGATAGATAGATAGATAGATAGATAGATAGATGGATGGATAGATAGATTAGGATTAGGAAAATATGTTTGGCAGGAGGCAGACAGACAGACATAGAGCCATGGTGGCAAAGTGGTTAGAATGCAGCAGTGCAGGCTAATTCTGCTGTCTGCCAGCAGTTCAATCCTGACCAGCTCAAGGTTGACTCAACCTTTCGTCCTTCCGAGGTCAATCAAATGAGGACCCAGATTGTTGGGGGCAAGAGGCTGGCTCTGTAAACTTCTTAGAGAGGGGCTGTAAAGCGCTGCAAAGCAGAAGATACATTTATAAGTGCTATTGCTATTTAAATACTATTTTCCCAAGGAAGAGTGCCATAGGGCTGGGTTTTTCCCCCCGACGTGCATAGGAGCGAAAGCCAGATCAAGCAGCTCCCCCTACTCACATTTTCCCTTTGCTTTCTTACCACCAACCCCCACCTCGAGAAGGGCCCCATCCTCACCCAATGGTTGGTGCAGGGCCCCTCGGTCTCGGCCAGGATCTTGCCATCTTCAGAGAGCAGCACCACCTTGGAGCGGGTTCCCCCCCTGCAGAGGAAGAAAAATGCCACTTGAGGGTCTACAGGAGATGATTCTGCTTTCCAGCTTTTGTGTGTGTGTGTGTGTGTGTGTGTGTGTGTGTGTGTGTGTGCAAGAGTTGGACTAGATGACCTGCAAGGTCCCTTCCAATTCTGTTAATCTGTAAATCTGAGCCCCCAGCAGGAAAAGGGACACAGCAGATGTCTTGGGAGGGACCCTCTCTAGTTTCTTGGAAAGTAATGGTCCTAAGTCACTTTTTGTCAAGTCTGTTGTAACTTCAAATGGTTCCTAAACAAACTGTTGTAAGTCAAGGACTACCTGTAACGTACAAATTCCATGGCAAAATAGAAAAAAACATAGAAAATGGGGGTGTGGGGGGGGGAAGAATCTTGGTGGCCCAAGGTTGAACTGTGGGGTGTTTGATGCTTTCTTAGCTTGGTTGTTTCGTTGCAGATGTTTCATGACCCAACTCGGGCACATTATCAGTGCTCGGAGGGAGAGTGGTTTTGAGAGGAGCGGGAGGAGGAGAAGAAAGGAAGAGGACTGAGGAGTCCTTGGTGCTCTCTGAGCTCAGTTATTTTCTGGCAGACATTTCATGACCCAACTAGGGAACTTCTTCAGTGCTAGAAGGAAATGGGATGTGTGGAGAGGAAGAAGAAGAAGAAGAGGAGGAGGAGGACGACGACTGTGCGGTCCTTGGAGCTCCCTGAACTTGGTTGTTTCCTTGCAGACGTTTCACGACCCAACTAGGGAACATCATCACCATTCCAAGAGAATGGGGCTTGCTACCTGCTTGTGCACAAGTGGCTTGCCTTCTCAGTGTTGGTGGGAGCGTTCTCAGTAGTTCCTTGATTGGGTTGTAATTTATTGTACATCTGAGTGGAGAGTTCCTTGATTGGATATTGTTGTTGGATCCTTGGTCAAATCTTGGTTACAAACTCTGCTTATCCGGGTGTGTGGAACCTCCCAGGCCACGCCCACCTACCCTGACTGGCTGCCTGGAGAATTCTGGGAGTTGAAGTCCCTCCCTCTCCGCCCATCTGGAAGTTTCCCCAAGCTGAGAAACACTGTTTTAAACCCACAAAACAAGCTCCTTGGTTTCTCTCTAGCTTGCAAGCCACGATCCTGCCCGGCTAGTTATGTTTGGTTTCCAACGTTTCCCTCCAATTAGAAGCCGGCCAAGAACCAGGCAAAGCCTCTGGAGTCCGGCCACCCCAATTGGGCGGAGGGTGAGCGACTCCAAGCCAAGCCCCCTCCTCTCCGTCGAATCCCCCCTCCCGATCTGAGGCGGGCGCAGCTCCCCCCCAGCCGCTTGGCTCGCCTTCCCCGCCTCACCTGGGCGCCAGGTGAGGCGGGGAAGGCGAGCCAAGCGCTCGGAGCGGCTTGAAGCCTTCCCCCCCCGCCCCCCCCTGGCTCCTCTCCCGGCGGAGCCGGCCGGCCGGCTCACCCTTCCACACCGCCGAAGACCGCAGCCATGGAGCTCCGCCTGCTCGCCCGTCCGTCCTTCCTTCCTTCTTTCTTTCTTTCCAGCCGCCTCCTTCCGCTCCTGCCCGGCCAGCCCTCAGGCGGCGGGGACTGGGAGAGCCGGAGCTGTCAGGCAGACACGTGTTTCCAGCCCCGCTCCGCCCCCCTTCCTCCGAGACACGTGTCCTCCAGGACCCGCCTCCTGCCGCCGCTTCAGTCGGAGAAGGCAGGTGTCCGGCAAGTGAAGCGATCCTGCCCGGGAAGAGAGGAAGGAGGGGGCAGCGTGTGTGTGTCCCCCTCCCCCCAAAGGGAGGGGTTCCCGCAGGTTTCAGGTGGTTGTGGAGACACCTTTTGTACCCCCCCTCCCCAAGACTGGCCAGGTCTGGGGACCCCAATTAATCCTGGAGGGGGGGCGGTTTCAGACCTAACCCCCCCCCCATGCCAATCTGGAGGGACTAATAGCCCATACAACCCATCTGCTGGACTTCTTTAAAAAAAAACAATTTTTAATTAGATGATAACTATTACTATTATTGTGTGTTTCCTGCCTTTGTTTGTTAGTTGGCTGGCAAAAAGGACTTCTATTTTTTTCTGCTTGTTTGGGTGGCTTATAATATACACCTATGGCTATATCATTCTTTTTTTTTTTCTTTGATATTTTTTTAAAAAAAATTTTATTGGTTTTTAAGAACAAACATAAACAAACAAAACATAGAAACATCAAGCTATCTTCCATAGGTCTACATACAGTGTGCCAGCTGGTTTACAAATTATTTTGTGCTTCCATTTTGTCGTCTTCAATTACAATTACATTCCATATAATCTCATATTGTCAATCAAAAACTAAATACCTTGTATCATTATGAATCAATCATTTGACTACACTTTTTTTCATTCATGTTTTACAAGATAGCCATAATTTACTTGATTTATTGTATAACAGTTCATATTATCATCCCAAATCTATCCTAAAATCATTTTGTAGTTATAATTTTTTAAAAAATACATCTTTATATATTTATTATTTTCTAGAAATCTGCATATTTCATTAACTGTACTTTGTTATCTAACCATTTTCTTTGATATTGACCCTTCCGCATTCTAGGAGGTTTTAGTCTTTGGTTTCATGCATTTCCGTAGCAATATAGTGGTCCTTTACGTACAGTGCAACTCCACCTCATCTTTTAGGGGGTCTGGTTTTTTGGGTTTTTTTAAGACTTTGTATCCTTCTATCAATATGTTCCAGTCGTGGGTTTGGTCCCACCAAGTTTCTGTAATTCCAACTATGTCGTATCTACCTTCTTGTATTAATAGTTCAACTTTACCCTGTTTGTTCCCCAGACTTTGCGCATTTGTATATAGGCCTTTGAGATGTTTATGCCTGACTCTGGGTATGTTTCCCATGTCTCTTATATGGTGTTTGAGTTTATCTTCCTTGCTATCCCTCACTTCATCATTTGCCTGGCTCTCTAGGGGTTTTTGCTTGGAGTTAGGTCCTGGAGATCCTAATATATAGGATAATAATATATCAGATAGATGGATGGATGGATGGATGGATGGATGGATGGATGGATAAGAAAATAGAGAGAGAGAGGGAGGGAGGGAGGGAGGGAGATAGAGATAGATAGATATAGAGATAGATAGATAGAGATAGATATAGAGATAGAAAGATAGATAGAGATAGATATATATATATATATAGAGAGAGAGAGATACAGGCAGATAGACACACACACACAGAGAGAGAGCCAGAGCCAGAGACAGACAGAGAGAGGGAGACACAGAGGAAGAGAGATAGACAGACACACACACACATACACAGAGACAGAGAGACACACACAGAAAGAGAGAGCCATAACTAGAGAGAGAGACAAAGAGAGACAGACAGGCAGAGAGACACACACACATACAGAGAGACAGATAGAGACACACACACACACAGAGAGAGAGAGAGACATAGCCAGAGAGAGAAAGAGAGAGAGACAGAGAGAGGCAGACACACGCATACATACAGAGAGAGACAGAGACACACACACAGAGAGAGAGAGAGAGAGTGCGACAGACAGACAGACATCCTCTCTCTCTCTTCATGAGGTTTGTCTGCTGCTTCCAGAGATGCCACACGCCCCCCTCCCTGGCACAGGGGAGCCGTGGCCAAGCAAGGGCTCAAAGGCAGCCTGGCTTTGGGAGACCTGTGGGGGGTGAGTCCAGCCGCCCAGTTGCCCTTCAATTCTCCACTTCATTAACTCCCTGGCGCCTTTGGCACCAGCCAGTCTAGGCTCTGGAGGCTGGGGGGGGGGGGGTTGGGCTGGTGCCTCCAAGAGGGGGAGAGCCAAGCGCCCTCCATTCCTCCTCCAAGCCCCAGTCCAGCTCTGAGGAAGGTGATGAGCAGCAGAAGAAACTCAGGTGAGTCCTGGCATTCTCCTGAGGGTTGGCAGGGTCTCTCTGTGTGTGTGTGTGCGTGTGGGTGTGCGTGCTCTGCTCTGCTCTCCTGCCAGGGATTGTCCTTGCCATCCTAGGGGCCATTTAGAATCTTGGAGGCCAGAAAAAGAGATCCAAGGGCCCATCCTGAAGCATGAAGCAACCTCTGTCTCCAGCTGTCCCCCTTTCCACCCTGGCCTGGATTCTCCCAGCACCAAAAGTCCAGGAAAGTCCTCGGAGTAGGCTGACCCACCAACCACTGCAAGGAAGGATGCCTTGGACCGGATCTGCTCCCCAGGGAGAAAATCCCTCTTTCCACGTCTTTTCCATCGTCCGTATAGGGTGGTGGGAAAGTTCTACCTTTCCATTGGAAGGCCTGCTCCCCCCCCTGCCCCGTGAGGCTCCTTCCCTTCCCTTCTCTTTTTCCTTTCCTTTCCCTCCTCTCCTCTCCCTTCCTCTCTATTCTCCTTTCTCTTTTCTCCTTTCCTCTTCCCTTCTCCTTTCCTTTCCTTTTCTCTGTGTCTCTTTTCTTCCTTTCCTCTCCTTCCTTCCTTCCTTCCTTTTTATTTCTTTATTTTCTTAGCTTCCTTCCTTTCTCTTTTTCCTTTTCTTTCCTTTCTCTCCTCTCCTCTCCCTTCCTCTCCATTCTCCTTTCTCTTTTCTCTTTTCCTCTTCCCTTCTCCTTTCCTTTCCTTTTCTCTGTGTCTCTTTTCTTCCTCTCCTTCCTTCCTTCCTTCCTTCCTTCCTTCCTTCCTTCCTTCCTTCCTTCCTTCCTTCCTTCCTTTCTTTCTTTCTTTCTTTCTTTTTATTTCTTTATTTTCTCACCTTCCTTCCTTTCTCTTTTTATTTCTTTTCATTCCTTCCTTCTTCCCTCCCTCTTTCTTTCTTTTTCTCTTTCTTTCTCTTTCCTTTTTGTTCTTTTTCTTTCTTTTCTCTCTCTCTTTCTCTCTCTCTCTCTCTCTCTCTCTCTATCTATCTTTCACTTTTGGGGGAGGGATAAATGGCTTTCATTTTTGGCAGAAGACCATGCGTTTTACTAGAATGCCGCCTAGGGATAGAGAGAAATCCTGAGGAAAGATAAAAGCTCCTCACAGCAGCTTTCCTAACCAGCATTATCACAAACCTTCCCTAAACCTGCTTTTTAAACTAAACTCATGACAATACATGAAATACATTTTCTCATTTTCTTTTTCTTTTCTTTTCTTTTTTTTTTTTGGCCTCTTTGGTTTTCAGCTCATAGGATATACCTCCAAACCTCGTATCATCTTTGCCGTTTTTCATCTCTGGGCGTTTCAGAGCCAAAACGTTGTGGAATAAATTTAGTCCTAGCTGGAAACATCTCATCTGGGAACCCTCTTTTGTGTGTGTGTGTGTGTACACACACACATGCACACACACACACACATCCCTGGTGCACTGGAGTGGAGATCAGAAATATTCTTGATAAATGGCCTTAAAAACCAAAAGGCCTGGCTTTCCAATTTTTTGCAGAAGGATAAGCCATTGAATTCCCTAGAATTGCCTCCTCTTACAAAGGTGGAGGTTTCCTTCCATTTTGGCTGTACAGAGAGGCTAAAAGAGGATGCTTAAAAGAAATTTCACCCTTTTAAAGTGAACAATAAGAAAATGTTGCTCAAATTGTGGGAGGCAAATTTTAAAGGCTGTTTCTTGCATCCTGTCTCTCTCTCAAGCATCCTTTCTCTCTGAGATCCAATTTGGCTTCTTTTGCAGGTAATCCTCAACGATTGAACCCATAGTTTCGGTGGTTAAGTGAGACATTTGTTTAGTGGGCTTTATGACTTTTCCTTGTCGCAGTTGTTAAGTCAATCCCTGCACTTGTGAATAAATGAATGAGTGGGTGAATGAGTGAGTGAGTGAGTGAATGAATGAATTCTTTATTGGCCAAGCATGATTGGACACACAAGGAATTTGTCTTGGTGCAAATGCTCTCAGTGGACATAAAAGAAAAGATACATTAATCAAGAGTCAAGAATCATCAGATGCAACACTTAATGATAGTCGTTGGGTACAAATAAGCAATCAAATCATACTAGGAAACAGTCAATATAAATCGTAAGGATACCAGCGACATGTATGTAAAAATTATATAGACATACATACATACACATATATAAAATAAAAATATGAATGTAAAAATAAAAAAGAACCACTCAAAATTTCCATTACCGGTTCTTGAGAACCGGTCCGAACCGGCTGAATACCACCTCTGATACAAGGCTATTAAAAAAGACAAACCTGGCTTGAAAGATTTCATTTTGCTTTTGCAGAGCGGCTTCAAAGGTTGTAATGGCAGGCTGTAAGAATAAAATGCTATTTCCTAAAGAGCGACCAGGGTGTGTATGTGTGTGTGTGTTTGTGTGTGTATGTGTGCCTGCCCACTTGATGTGAACGTTCTATGGACCGGCTCTTGGCCATATCAATGGGGAGGGTTCAAGTCCTGGGTGATTGCCGTAACTCTCCAGTTTTGCACAGACGGAAGAGGACTTAGGGACACAGAAAGCGGGCTGGAGAGGGGGTTGTCTTTGCAGATGCTACCAAGGGGTGCTGAGTGACCCAAATATTCTTCTAGCACCGCCTCCACTGAGTGGGTGGGAAGGAGGAGAGACTCCCTGGTGAAGGAGGTCTGGTTGAGGCACGAGAGAGATAGAGAGAGACCCTCCCTGGGTAGGAAAGGTTGCAGCCTTCACACCAAGATAGCCCTTGACAAGTTGAATCCCAAGGAAGGAATGGCCGGAGCGGATATGATGGACTCCTTCATTGTCACTGTCTTTGTCTGGTTGATGGCTGTGTGGCTTTGTCGTTTCAGGCCTGGATGGAGAAGCTGCCAATCATGGCTTCGGCCATCAATGGTGGGTTCCACCAAGAGCCAGCTTTGGGGGAAGGGAGGTTCTCCAACTCAAAAAAACCCAGTCCCAGACAGCTGGCTGCCAGGCAGGGCGTGGGAGATGCTCTCTGCCCCGGCGGTGGTATGCTGGTCTCAACCCAGCCAGTTCTCGGCTTTGTCAGCGACGGGAGGATTTGGAAGCAGGAGGTCTAAAGACGCAGCCTCTTCTCAGGCATGAAGGTGTGGGGGGGTGGGGGTGGGGCATATAGAATTGGATCTTCAAGAGGACAAGATGAGAAATCCAGGAAGAAGAAGAAGGAGAGAAAAAAATAAAGCTCCAAGAAAAGTAACCCATCTTCAGAAGAGGACCAAAGCAATGTTGGCTTGCCAGGGAGAATCGTGGCTTGTCTTCTCTCCCCAAAGTGTCCCGGATTAAAGGAAGATTTCACCATGGAGCTGGGCTTGGCCAAGGGAAGGCTTTCAAAAGGGTTTTTGAGCTGAGCTGAGGTCAGTTTCCAGCAAAGTTGGACTCCCGGAATGGCAAAGTTAAAATCTCACTCGGCGGGAGGAGATGGAGCCAACAACTTCTTATTGTGGCATGCAGCTGCTGTTCTGGATTAAGGGTTGCTCTAAACTGGTCCTCTTGCTCCTTTCCAGCAGCTGCTTAGGTTTCCAGCGAGATGGCGGCAACTGGGACACACCCAAAGTGGCTATCAGAGAATCCGAGGCAGACTTCATTTGAGTTGGGATGTTCCATTTAATCCAGATTAATGCTACTGCCAGACCGACAGACTATGAACTGAACCCAACTCTTTTCCAGTCATCATTGTCCATGTCGTGTCCGTCGCGGGAAAGGAGACTCGGAGCCAGTGACTCAGTTCCAGCTCTTGATTTGGTCCCGAGATTGGCTCTTATTCTCTGGCTGCGGCAGCCGCGGCCAATAGCACCGCTTTGAATCTCCCACAATTAGTTTCCACCAATCGCGGGGGATTTGTTACGGGCCAATCAGTGTGGCTCGCTCGGCCAATGAGATCGCCATGCTTTGGCCAATCACAGCGTGCCACTTGTACGTATGCTAATGACTGTACAGAACACCCTTCCCCTCTTGGTATGGTCCTACGTAACGTAGTCCCGTAAGTAGGCGGGGCTTCGTACTTGCCTACTTGACCTGCACAGGTTAGTTGTTCCTTGGCTCCTGGCCGGTTCGGTCGGGTTTTGTGTTGCTCTCTGCCTCGTTGATGGAACCACCTGGAAGGCCTCACCGGGCCTTTCATCACAGCTCCCTCCCAGTCTACCCGGGCTGGTTGAGCTGCGGTTGTTGCCGCTCCTGCCTGGTCTTTCTGGGCTGGTTGAGCTGGCCTGGCTGCTTCTCCCTGGTGAGGCTTCGAGCTGGCTGCTTGCCGGTGAGTATAGCTGGTTTCTTTCTATTGGTTTTTGGTTCCCAGGGTATTCCCTCCCCTCTTGGTTTGTGTTATGGGGGCTGTCTGTGTCTGTTTGCGTGTCGGTTGTGTTTCCCGTGGTTGTTCTCGATCTTATTTGATTGATATGGTGTTTCCATGCTCGTCTGTCGGTTGTTTGCAGCCGGTACGAGTGGGGACCTGTCAGCTGGGTTATAGTTGCCGGTACCCAAAGTGGATCTCCGGTAAGGTTCTTTGCGCAGACTGCGTCACCTGGGGAAAATGTTCGGTTTTTGCTTGAGGAGTTTGGGGGTTTTTCTCGGTTGTATATGGGGTGCAGTCTGTCGAGTGGGGACCTTAATTTCCTCCCCATTAAAAGTTCTGCCGGGCTTTTGTTGGTTGTCGTGTTCGGGGTTATGTGTTGTATAAAGAGCATTTTGTTTATTTTTTCTTGGATTTCCCCGTGTTCAATTTTTTGGATGGTTTTTTTTTTGTGAATTGAACCATCCGTTTTGCCCTCCCGTTCGCCGCCGGATGTGCCGGTGCTGTCAGTACGTGTCGTATGCCCCATTCCACTAGGAATTTTTTGAATTCCAGTGAGGTAAATTGGGGCCCGTTATCCGACACGATGACATCTGGGAGGCCGTGGGTTGCAAACAGCTTGCTGAGTTCCTTGGTCATGGCCTCCGTGGTGATGGTTTTCATGTTGCTTACCTCCAACCAGTTGGAGTAAGCATCTACTGTGATAAGGAATATATGTCCTTTCGTGGGCCCGGCAAAATCTATGTGAATCCTGGACCATGGTCCCCTGGGGTTTTCCCATTCCAGGATTGGTGCTGCGGGAGGGCTCGGTCTGGTTTCTTGGCAACGTTTGCATGTTGCCACCCAAGTCTCGATTTGCTTATCCATCCCTGGCCACCAGGCGTAACTCCTGGCCGGGGCTTTTGTTCTAACTATGCCGGGTACCCCTTGTGTAACAACTCCAATACCTTCCTTTGTAACTTTTCTGGAATAACAACCCTATCCCCCCAAAAGTACACAACCTTTTTGTAATGAGAGTTCTGTTTGCCGGTTCCGGAATGTCCTGAATGATTCGTCGTTGTCCTTTTCCGGCCACCCCTTTTCTACCCAATGTAACACCTGCGCCAGATGTTTGTCTTTATTAGTCTCGTGGGCAATGTCTGATGCGGTTATGGGTAGATCGGGAAGAGTCTCTATGCTGAGGGTGGCTGTCATGGGTGCTGGGTCGGTGTCTAGGTCAGGTAACAGCGTGAGGCTCAGGGCATCTGCGTGGGTGATTGTCTTCCCCGGTCGGTGTGTGAGCCGGTAGCTGTAGGCGGCAAGGAATTCGGACCACCTTGTCATTCTAGGAGATAGAATGTTCGGGGTGGCCCTGTTCCCTGCCAGGATTCCCAGCAGCGGCTTGTGGTCGGTGATGATGGTGAACGTGCGGCTGTAGAGGTACTCGTGGAACCTCTTCACTGCGGCGACGATAGCCAGGGCCTCTTTGTCCAGTTGACTATAATTTCTCTCCGGTTTGGTGAGTGTCCTCAAAAAGAAGGCGATGGGTGCTTCTTTTCCATTGGGGAGTGTGTGGCTGAGGACAGCGCCGACGCCGAAAGGTGAGGCGTCGCATGTGACGGCAAGTGGTAGGGTCTCGTTGTATTGGATTAGGACGGCATCCGAGGTGAGCAGGTCTTTGGTTTTGCTGAAGGCAGCTTCCTCACATTTCCCCCAAGTCCATGTGGCCGCCTTGTCCAAAAGCCTATGCAAAGGCTCCGCCGTGGTCGCCTTTTGGGCCAGGAAAACATTATAAAAATTAAGCAGTCCTAGAAATGCCTGCAGTTCCGTTTTATTCCGTGGTGTTGGGGCTTCTTCAATGGCTCTGACTTTTTTCACGGTTGGGTGGATGCCGTGTCGGTCTAGGAGGTATCCTAGGAACTCGACCCGCTCTGTGTACAGCTGGCATTTCTAATTTTTCACCTTTAGCCCGGCCTCTTTGAATTTGGTTAGTACCTCCCTTAGACGACCCTCTAGTTCTTGTTGGTTGGCCGCTGACACCAGCACATCGTCGAAGTAGGGCACCACCTCCTTAATTCCTTGCAAGAGTCTCTCCATGAGGCTCTGGAAAATTTCCAGAGCCACGCTTACTCCAAACTGGAGTTGGTTACAGCGAAATGCTCCCCGGTGGGTGACTATGGTCTGCGCCTCGGCGGTTTCTGCATCGACCGGCAACTGTTGATAGGCTTGTGCCAGGTCGAGCTTCGCAAAGACCTTGCCTCCCCCCAGTGAGTGTAGAAGGTGCTGCACTACTGGGACAGGGTAGGCGCTTTGTTGTAAGGCGCAATTTAGCGTGGCCTTATAATCCCCACAGATTCTCACCGACCCATCGGGCTTGACTGAGGTGACGATGGGGGTCTCCCATCAGGCGTGATCGATTGGTTGTAGGACCCCTTGTTTGATGAGCTTGTCAATTTGCTCGTCGATTTTGGGCTGGAGTGCAAAAGGTACCCGCCATGGTTTTAGGCGTATTGGGGGAATGCTGGGGTCTAGGCTGAAGGAAATAGGGGGCCCTCGGTACTTGCCTAGGGTGCCATCGAACACTTCCTGGAAGTCCCGTGCCAGTTGCTCTTCCCAGTCGGCATCTGCAACGTGGTCGACGCCCGTAACCTCGATCCTGAGTGGTGCGAACCACTGTAGTCCCAAAAGGCTGGGGCGGTCTCGGTCCACGATTGTCAGGGGAAGCTTTGCTGTGTGGCCCTTGAAGGTCACTTCGAACTGTCCGGTTCCGACTACCGGGATGCGGTTCCCCTGGTAGTCTCTGAGGATTAGTTTCTGGGTTTCCAACCTCCTCTTGTGGATTTCCGGCACCAACTGCCTGATTTCTCACCAGGCAACCATGGAGAGGTAGGACCCGGAGTCCACCTCCATTTTGCATGGTTCACCTTCGATGCCCACTTCCACGTATACCTTTCGGGCGTCTGTGGTTGATGAGTGCCCAATGACGACCGTCTGGTGGGTTTCCTCTTTCTGCCGGTTTTCGCCGCTTCGTCGGTTCCGTCCGTCTCAGTTCCAGCGATTTTCAGCTTGGTGGTCTCTGGCCCTGGGGGGGGGAGTGCTATCTTGTCTCCGGTTGCTGTGATCTCGCCGACGGGGGCTGTAGGCTTTTCTCAGTCGGCAGACTCGGGCGATGTGACCTTTTTTATCGCAGTGTCGGCAAATCGCATCGAAAAACCGGCACTCCGATCGAGGGTGGTTGCCTCCACACCCGGCACATGCGGTCCCCGACTTACGACTCCACCGATCACGCCGATCTTGTCCCTTCTGGAGCCGATGTATTTCTTCTTCCTCGTCCGTGGTGTCGGAGGCAGAGTGGAAGTCGCCATGATGGGTGGTGGTTTCCCGGTGGCTTGCTTCTGGGTGGGCCTCAGTCGCCCGGCCCATCTCGGCAGTCGCGGTGCGTTCCCTGGTGTCCGGTCTCCGCATTCGATTCGCCGATTTCCGGGTTGCCTCGGCTGCAGTGGCTTCAGCGAGGGCGTTGGCGAGGGCGATGTTGCCTTTTGCCATCAGCCGGCTTTGTAGGACTGGGTCTCTGAGTTCGAGCACGACATGGTCCCACAAAGCCTCGTCCATGTCCGAGAACCCGCACATGCCTCCTAGGCTCCGTAGATCAGCCACAAAGTCGCTGATGCTCTCACCCAATCACTGGTCTCGCCAGTAAAAATTGTGCCGCTTGATGAGGGTGGGCACAGCGGGGGCATAGTGGTTTTGGAGCAACAGCTTGAGGTCGGCCCAGTCCATCTCCTTCACGTCCCCGGGTTTTGCGAGAGCTTTTGCCATCTTGAACACTGCGGGCCCGCAGTGTGTTAGAAAGACGGCTCTTTTCTTCTGCACAGTTGCATCCTTCAAGTTGCTACTTTCAAGGAACATTAGGAATCGGTCTGTGTACGATTCCCAGTCCTCGGTAGCTGGGTTAAAGGGTGCGGGTGGTGCGATGCTGGCCATCTTGTCGGTCTCGCTTCCTCAGGACACGTGCTTGATGGGGGTTAGTCTCGGAATCCCACCCTCGTCGCCAGTGTCGTGTCCGTCGCGGGAAAGGAGACTCGGAGCCAGTGACTCAGTTTCAGCTCTTTATTAGGTCCCGAGATCGGCTCGGGATTCAAAGGGAAAAGCAGCGGCTTTTAATCTCTGGTCGCGGCCAATGGCGATCGGGGCTGTGAAACCTCCGAGTGACTTACGTTTCCCTGGTCTGGTCTGCCTGGGATCCTCGGGGGTCCCCATTGCCCAGGTCTTCTCCCAGCCTTCCAATCAACACGGGAGGTTTTCCAGAAGAGACTGGACAGCCACTTATCGGAAGTAGTATAGTATAGGTGCTTGAGAAGGGGGCTGGACTAAAAGACCTCCAAGGTCCCCCTTCCAGCTCTATTCTGATTGATCGTGATGTTATGCCCTCTTGCGCTGTCTTCTCTTCCCTGGGCTCCTCTCCCACTCCCGTTCCAGTTCTTGACCAGTCCTCTGTCTGCAATCAAAGACACCTCCAAGCTCAGGTAAGTGGGGCCATGGTGGGATTCAGGGCTGGGTAGCTTCCCATAGCTCGAGTGGGGAATTCATGGGGAGACGGTTAAAGGGTCCAGATCAGGGCTTATTCCAGATGGTGCCAGGTGAAAAGTAGATGAGACGTGACACCTTTGGGAGAAGATGCTTCTTGTGCCCTCAGGATGGAGTCTGCCTAGAGCAGCATTTCTCCGTCTTGGAGACTCTAAGAGGAGTGGACTTCAACTCCCAGAATTCCCAGCAATGCTGGCTGGGGAATTCTGGGAATTGAAGTCCACTCCTCTTAGAGTCTCCAAGATGGAGAAATGCTGACTCACAGTGGGATAGGGAAGGTTGACACACCCTCTCTCTCCCTCCCTCCCTCTCCCCCCTCCTTCCCTCCATCTCTCTCTCCCCTCTTTTCCTCCCCTCCTTCCCTGTCTCCCTCCCTCCCCCTCCTCTCTCCCTCCCTCCCTCCCTCCCTCCATCTCTCCTTCCCCCTCCCTCCCTCCCTCTCTCACACTCTCTCCCTCTCTCTCTCCCTCTCTCTCCCCCACTGTCCCTCCCTCCCTCCATCTCTCTCTCCCCTCTCTCTTTTCCACCCCTCCATCTCTCCCTCTCTCCCTCCCTCTTTCCCTCCCTCTCCCTCCCTTTCTTCTCTCTCACTCTCCCTCCCATCTCTCTCTCTCTTCCTCCCTCCAGCTCCCTCTCTCTCCCGTTTCTTCCCCCTCTCTCTCCTTCCCTCCCTCCATCTCTCCCTCTCTCTCTCCCCCACTCTCCCTCCCTCCCTCCATCTCTCTCTCCCCTCTCTCTTTTCCTCCCCTCCATCTCTCCCTCTCTCCCTCTCTCCCTCCCTCTCTCCCGCTCTCCCTCCCTCTCTTCTCTCTCTCACCCTCCCTCCCACTCTCTCCCCCACTTCCTCCCTCCCTCTCTCTTCCTCCCTCCAGCTCCTCTCTCTCCCATCTCTTCCCCCTCTCTCTCCTTCCCTCCCTCCATCTCTCCCTCCCTCCCTCCCTCCATCTCTCTCTCCCCTCTCTCTTTTCCTCCCCTCCTTCTCTCCCTCTCTCTCTTTCTCTGTCCCCCCTCCCCTCTCTCTCTCTCTCACACACACACACAAATGGTATAGGGCAGTGAGGGCTAATGTTTTCAGTACCAAGTGCCCAAACCATGTGTGTGCATCCCCAAAATACAATTGCATGCACACACCCCTTGCCCCCCCCCACATGCACTTGTGACCCCGTGTGTGCCGCTCCCCCTGCACATACGTTCATGATCCCTCGCATGGGCTTCCCACACGTGCATGGCAGAGACCCGAAGACCATTGGCCAGCAGGAGGCGTGGCACATGCACAGCAGAGCTGAGTTGGACCAACAGCTCGCGTGCCCAGAGAGAGGGCTCTGTGTGCCACCTCTGGCACGGGTGTAGGGTCCGCTTGGGGAGGGGGGGGTTGGACTAGATGACCTACAAGGTCCCTTTCAACTCTGTTAATCTGTATCTGAGAACACACACACACACACACACACAGATGTGCCTCTTGCACAAGCAGATGTGAATGGAGAAGTCACATCTGCACAAACAGCAACCCAGCAGGATCTCCTTAAAGAACTCTGGCGCCACCGTGCGGCTCCACAGGGGCTGTGCAGGAGCCAGGAGGGGAACCCAATCAATGGCTTTGGCTGGGGATGATGGGTTGAGCAACCTCCGTCAAGCCCAACTTTTCGGCGGGTAGTTGGAAGTCACGTTCAGCCTCCGGTCCTTCGAGTGTCTGGTTCTTCATCCGTTTAGAGACACACATCCATTCCTTTTTAAAAGGCTAAAAATTAAAAGTTTCCATTCTCAGCCATTCAAAGAGCCACAGCCAATCGAAGTGTAAGGTCCCAAAATGTACTTGAGTCACCAGAATGCCAGAGAGAGAGAGAGAGAGAGTGGGAGGGAGGGAGAGAGAGAGAGTTAAGACTTAAGAAGAGACTTGGGGGAAAAATACCTGCTTTAATTTGGGCAAAGGAGCAGGGTAGACATTCCACAATATACAAAGAGCATGGAGTGAAAGGACATCCCTCGGAGAACGCATGGCATCCTTTTATAGATCAATCAATCAATCAACCAATCAATCAATCAGAATAGAGCTGGGAGGGACCTTGGAGGCCTTCAGCTTAGTTCCAAATTCCCTCTTCCCCCGCCCTTTTTCCTTTGGCAGTGCAGCAGTGGTGGGACTCCAATTTTTTTACTACCGGTTCTGTGGGCATGGCGTGGCTTGCTGGATGTGGCATTGTGGGTGTGGCATGCCTTGGTGGGTGTGACATAGTGGGCATGGCATGGCTTGGTAGGAGTAGCAGAGGAAGAAGACTGTAAAATCCCCCTTCCCACCCCGCTAACCTGCTTTCCAGCTCCATTCTCCTATGCAGGGCAACCAAAGGAGACCCAGCCAATCAGCTGGGACTCAATGGGAGGCAGAGAAGAGATGGGGTTGGCGGGGCCAGTCAGAGGTGGGATTGGCCGGTTCTTTGAACTACTCAAAATTTCCGCTACCGGTTCTCCAGAACTGGTCAGAACCGACTGAATATCCTCTCTGCACAATTCATTTAGCGACCGTTCCAAGTTACAACGGCAGTGAAAAAAATGGAGGCTCGGACCATGTTCACTACTTACGACTGTCACAGCATCCCTTCCCCGGGATCAAAATTTGGGCACTCGGGGCAACCGACTCATATTTACGACGGTCGCAACATCCCAGGTGGGGTTGGGGGAAGTCCCATAATCCCATTTTGCGACATGCAAATGTTCATGGGGAAGCCAGATCCACTGAACGACCGTGTTCCTGACTTAAACAATGGCAGTGATTCATTTAACAACGGTGACAAGTAAGGTCGTAAAAAAGGAGGCAAAACTCCCGGAAGAAATGTCTTTTTACTTAGCAACAGAGGTTTCGGGCTCCATTGTGGTTGTAAGTTAAGGACTGCCTTGTGTTTGACCGAACGCTCATGGTTATCTCCATTTCTATGCCTTGGGCTGCCTGTTCTGGGTGGAAATGGCCCCTTGCTCATTTCCAAAGAGACCCTTGGTTTGTTTTTCTTCCCAAGAGGGTAATATCCCTCTGTGCCAGGCTGGGGGCGGGGAAGGAGAGTCCCTGCCCTCCCCCCTTAGATTCCCCCCCCCCCCCAGCTCCCTTGCAAGGGTCAGGCAATTAGTTCATTGGAGCCGGCAGACCAGCCCCGTGGGAGATGCTCAAACTCATCTGGAGAGGGAAAGAAACGGAGGCCTTCTTTTCAGGGCAATGTTACGTAGTTTGGCATTGGTGGCGCGGTGGTAAGGATGCAGCATGGCAGGCAGAAACTCTGCCCCCACGCAGAGTTTGATCCTGACCGGCTGAAGGGTGGCTGAGCCTCCCGTCCTTTCGAGATTGGTGAAATGATGACCCAGATTGTTAGAGAGGCTTTTAAAAAAGCATTATAAAGCAGTATATAAGTTTAAGAGCTCTTGCGCTTGCTATCATTTATCATATCTAACTCCCCGCTCATTATCTATCTAATCATCTAAAATTATCTGTCTGTCTGTCTGTCTGTCTATCGATCTATCTATAAATCACCTAATCCATCCATCCATCCATCCATCCATCCATCCATCAATCTATCAGTCTATTTATCTATCACCTAATCATCCATCAATCATATTTCTCATCTCTCATCATCAATCTATCTCCATCTATCTATTTATCTATCACCTAATCATCTATCTATCTATCTCCTAATCATCCATCCATCCATCCATGTGTCTATTTATCTATCAATCTATCTATCAATCTATTTATCACCTAATCATCCATCAATCATATCTCTCTCTCATCTCTCATCATTGATCTATTTATCTCCCACCTAATCATCTATCTATCTATCTATCTATCTATCTATCTATCTATCTATCTATCTATCTATCTATCTATCTATCACCTAATGACCCATCCTCTCCCTCTCTCACATACACATCTATCATTATCTGTCTGTCTGTCTATCTATCTAATCAATGGAAGGCAGATTGGCAGCAATGTTTTTTTCTGCAGTCCTAATTATCCTCTGAAGTCTGTGTCTGTCTTGTCCGGCTGCAAGGACTGAGTGGAAGGATTTGGCGCTCCCTCCATTCCCTCCTGGGCTGGGTGGGGGCAGCAGCCCTTCCCTCGGCCACTGGGAGCTCTGGCAGCAGCATCTCCATGCATTATTCATATCCTGGGAGCGATTCCAGGGCCCACGTTGGAGAAGGCATCGGGGTCACTGAGCTCTCTGGGGAGGGGTCTCCATCTCGTGGCCGAAGCGAGGACATGGGGAGCGTATCCTCCCTGCTGCCTGGCCAGCTGAGTGCTGACCTTTTGGAAGGGGTGGGATGGGCTTGCAAGAATGGTTGACAACCACAGCTTGTCTGGAGCAGGATGTGAAGGCGGTTGGCTTTTCCTTCTGGCAGGGAGGGGCAGCGCCATCCGGGGCGGGTTCGCTTGGAAGAAGCAAATTGGTGGGTTTATTTATGGCTTAATTAATCAAATTTATATGACTGCCCATCTTGGGGAGGTGGGGGGAAAGTGGCTTTGGGCAGTGTCCAGGCCACGTTCGGCGGAGCTCGCTGGACTTCTGCACGGATAAACGTCCTGGCAGCCTGAGCCCTTTCCTGCATGCCTGCCTGCAAATAAATTAATTTTTTTTTTAATTTTAACAGCTGAATGAAATGAATGAATGAATGAATCACATTGCAGCCCTGGTCAAAAGGGCCCAGCAGAGATTATACGACCTGAGACTTCTCAGGAAACAACAACTGGATGAAAAACTGCTGGTGACCTTCTACCACTGCACCATAGAGAGTATCTTAAGTTACTGCACCTCTCTATGGTTTGCCAATTGCACAGGGGCAGACAGGACAGCATTCCAGAGGGTTAATGTCCTTGCACAGAGGATCATGGGTTGCCCTCTCCTCTCTTTGGAAGAGAGCTCCCTTAAGAAAGTTCAAAACTTCCTCAAAGATCCATCTCATCCCGGGCACCCCCCTTTTTTTGAACTATTACTATCTGGCAGACGGTACAGGATAATAAAAACGAGGACAAATAGGCTGAAAAACAGCTTCTACCCTAGGACAGGAGCTCTTTTGAATCCGACTGTATAGGGCAATATGAATGCAATATCAGGAGTTTTCAATTCAATGTGTGGAGGGTGAAGGACGTGTGTTTGTGTTTATTTTCATGGTCATGACGTGAACTGAACATGGTGTTTGATGTCATGGTATGAGGTGCAATGACAATAAAATAAAATAAAAATTAAATTAAAGATTAGATTCAAGGTTAAAAAGTATTAAATTAAATATTTAAAAAAAACAAATTAAATCAAAAAGATTAGATTCAAGATGAAACATTAGATTAAATATTAAAAAACAAATTATTAAATTAAATTGTGTAGCATCTCCTGCCCATGGGCAGGTGAGGCTGGGCTAGAAGACCTCCAAAGTCCCTCCCAACATTATTCTATGTTCTAAATTAAATTTAATTCGTTCGTATCCCACCTTTATTATTTTTTTACAAATAACTCAAGGTGGCAAACATACTCAGCATGCCTTCCTCCTCCTATTTTCCCCACAACAACCACCCTGTGAGGTAGGCTAGGCTGAGAGAGAACAACTGACCCACAGTCACCCATCCGGCTTTTGTGGCTAAGGTAAGGACTTGAACTCCTTCTCTCCCTCTTTCTCACTTGCTGCTTTATAACCCTTAGACCGAGCTGCCTCTCAGTTGGGTCTAGGGCAGTGGTGGCTAACCTTTTTGGGCTCCTGTGCCAAAACTTGCACTCACATGCCAGCACCCAGAAGGCAGTGCATGCCCCCCACGCCTCCTACGCATGCGTGCGTAATCCCCACCGCCCCTTACCTGCACTACACCTCACAGCTGATTTTCAGTGGGTTTGAGGCCTTTTTCGGCCTCCCAAAGGCATGAGGAGGGCTTCTGCAGGCTTTGCAGGCCGAAAACCAGCCCCGTTTCATCATTTCCGATATTTTTGGAAAAACAGGAAGTGATGAACCATTTCGGCCTGCAAAGCCTGCATAAGCCCTCCTCAAGCCTTTGGGAGGCCGAAGAAAGCCTCAAACCTGCCAAAAATCAGCTGTGAGGCACGCGCATGCCCAGTGAGGTAAGTTTGCCTGCAGCTTGCGTGCCGGCACAAATGGCTCTGTGTGCCACCTGTGGCACGCGTGCCATAGGTTCGCCATCATGGGTCTAGGGGGTTCAATTGTCACCTCCAAAACTGTGTAAAATGTCATTTTCCAAAACATAAACCAGCCGTGCGTAACTCCTGGATTATTGGCAATGATGGAATCTGTATATTTTTCACCAAGAGCCTCATAGTCCAATGGGAAAGAGAGGCTCTTGGATGAGGAAGCGAAAAGCCGACCCAGTTTGGGTTTAGAAGAAGGAGACCTTCGTCGGGAGTGCCAGTCCTGCTCCCCACCCTGGCAGGATCTGGTGTGTTGAAAATCAGTGGTGGGATTCAATTTTTTTTTTACTACCGGTTCTGTGGGCGTGGCTTGGTGGGTGTGGCAGGGGAAGGATATTGCAAAATCCCCCTTCTCTCCTCACCCGACTAACCTGCTTTCTAGCTCCGTTCTCCTGTGCAGGACAATGTTGTGGTTAGCCGGCAGCAGGTGCCGATGGCTGAGGAGAGCGAGGACTCTAATGAAGGGCCAGGACCATGAGGGAGTGGACTGCTGCCTTCGGAGATTGCAGGGGCTGGCAGCAGCGATGAAGAGGTTCCCGAGGAGCCTGTGCCAAGTGCGTGTGCACGAAGGATTGCTCGGAGGAAAGAACAATGACAGCAGCACAGGTGACAGAGGTGACTCAGGAGTAAGGCTGCAAGGTAATAGGTAAAAGGAAAAACGTTCTTTGCAGAGAGCAAAGAAGCTTTGAAACTCAACTGGTGGACATCTTAGTTCCTGTTTGGAGAGTCTTGTAAATTAGTTCTTATCTCTGGTTTTTGGCAGCATTGAAGAACAATTTGGCAAGGCTCTTTCCTGTGGGAGCTAATTGCTGGGAAGCAGCCTTTTATCTGTAAAGGAACAGAATCGTGGTTAAACCTTCAAAGGCGGGGGCTGCTGCCTTTGCCTGAGCTTGTTCTTTGGGAACCTGGTTGGGTCCGAACAGGCAACCACAGGAGACCCAGCCAATCAGCTGGGACTTGGGAGGCAGGAAAGAAATGGGCGCAGGGCCAGTCAGAGGTGGCAAATCAACGAAAAGTTGGAAATGTCGTCAGACACCTGGAACATATTATCATATGTGGTGGACATGTACAGAAGCTAAAAGATATTGGACAAAAATACATACATGGTTGGAAAAGATGACAAAACAACATATAGATTTAAAACCTGAGACGTTTTTATTGAGGATTTTACCTGAAAACTATAATAAAGAAAACACATATTTAATCATACACATATTAACAGCAGCTAAAATTGTATTTGCTCAAAACTGGAAAAATGAAAAGATTCCAATAGAGAGTGATTATGAAACTATTGGAATGTGCAGAAATGAGTAGATTCACATTGGCAATTAAAGAAGAAGTGGAATATGATATGATGTGGGATTTATTTTATAAGTGGTTGGAAAATAAAGTAAGAAGTTAAATGATATTGTTATAGTGATAAGATTTATAAGGTCAAGTAGGTTGTAACATGAATGTAATCATAGTAAGAAATGTATACAAAATATAAACATTTGCACAAGATATATGTCCCTAGTCGAGGTGGGATTTGCCGGTTCTCCGACAACTACTCAAAATTTTATCCTATCCTATCCTATCCTATCCTATCCTATCCAAGAAGCAACCTAGAACTAAGGAGAAACTTCCTGATAGTGAGGACAATTAGCCAGTGGAACAGTTTGCCACAAGAAGTTCCATCATTGAAGGCTTTCAAGAAGAGATTGGACAGCCACTTATCTGAAATGGCACAAAGTTTCCTGCTTGGGCAAGGAGTTGGACTAGAAGACCTCCAAGGTCCCTTCCAACTCTTGTTATCCTGAGCTTCTCAGTGCTGGATTTAGCAAAGTTTCCTTTCCTCCTTGTCTGGCGTGTGATTGTACACACACACACACACACACACACAAACAGTGCCGTTTGTTCCAGGCTGCAGCTAGCTCATGTGTCCCAATCCCCAACCACAGTGCATTCACGGTTCACCAAGTCTGGCGAGGCTGAGCCGAACTGACGTAGAAACCTTTAGCGGAACGGGGGAATATAGTATCAGGCAAGGCTGACCGAGCCACGAACCGTGGCGGCAACCACCGAGCAAATTAGCATCAACGAAAAATAGCAGGCCATTCAGATCTCTTATGTGTGAGGTACCAAATGCAGGCTCCCGTGTCAGCTGGCATCAGGGCACGGAGGCGTGAAGAACGGAGGCCTGGCGCTGGCCCTGCGCAAACTCTTGGCTTACGAAGGGGAAAGTTTTGCACCGATGCCGCACCAACCCTGCAGGGAGCAAACCAGAGGTATTCAGCAGGTTCTGACCAGTTCTGGAGAACCGGTAGCGGAAATTTTGAGTCGTTCGGAGAACTAGCAAATACCATCTCTGAGTGGAAATTTTACAGTATCCTTCCCCTGCCACGCCCACCGTCAGGCCTACAGAACCGGTAGTAAAAAAAAATTCAGTTCCACTACTGGAGCAAACCCACATCCAGGGTGTCCTATTGGAAGAGGGAGGGGGGGTTCAGGAAATGCAAAGGTTCACACAGAACACAGGTGAAATACCTGGATCATACTACCATATGTTGTGGACATGCCTTGATGCTAAAAAATATTGGATTAGAATACACATGTGGTTGGAAGAAATGATAAAACAACGCGTAGACTTAAAGCCAGAGACATTTTTATTGGGAATTTTGCCTGAAGGTTCCAATAAAGAGATACTGTATTTGATTATCAATGTATTAACTGCAGCTAGAATTGTATTTGCACAAAATTGGAAAAATGAGAAAATTCCGACGGAGGAGGAAATAATTAGGAAAACAGTGGAATGGAGTGCAGAAATGAGTTGATGGACAATGGCAATTAGAGAACAGGAAGAAAAAGATTCTGATAAAATTTGGAATCTATTCTATGAATGGCTAGACAGAAGAGTAAGAAAATGAAATATGTAATAATAGAATAATATATTGGATTGAATTAGTGAGGAAGAAGCTGAATACAATTTAAATAAAGATGAAATATACTCTTGAAAGACAATAACTATAATGTTAATGATAACACAACAATGGATAAATGTGATATAAAATAATGATTAGAATGGTTATAAACAGGTGGGATTCAAATTTTTAACAACCGGTTCTGTGGGCGTGGCTTAATTGGTGGGACATGGCTTGGTGGTCATGTTATTGGCTGGGTGTGGCCAACTCAATATCACTCACATCGAAGAATGCATCTCCTTGCCTGGCCTCTCATGACTGTGGGGATGCTGCAAAGTTGTAAGTGTGAAAAATGGTCATAAGTCACTTTTTTCAGTGCCATTGTGACTTTGAAGGGTCACTCCACACAAGCAAAGTACCAGCAAAGGAGGGGAAAAATAACTCCAGAGAAATTCCCGAGACAGGAAGTCTAGTCCTGCCAAGAGTGTAATAAGGGTTAATGGAGAGGCAGTTTCTGTAAGCAACACCAGAATGTTTCCTTCCTGCCTTCCTTACAGGATTAGGCCAGTAATTTCTTCTAACAACCGGTTCTCCGAACTGCTTAGAATGTTAACTGGTTCTAGCGAATAGGTGCGCACTGGTAGAATCCCACTCCAGGTTATAAATATGAACAAGTAAGAAATGTATGATAATATGATTATGAGCACAAGAGATATCTCCCCAACCAATACTCTGTTGAATGGAAAGATGCTTTTATTTGTTTGTCTTTGTTACAAAATAAAAAACTTTTCAAAAAAAAAAAAAAGAACACACGTGAAAAAAAAATGGTGGGGCTTTGATTGCATGGGGTGAGTCACCTTCTTGGTTTTCTTAAGGAGGGGGGGTGTTATCAACTTTTTCTCCAAATCCCCTGGAGGCAGAATAAGAAGCAACGGATGGAAACTAATCTAGGAGAGAAGCAAGCAGGAATGAAGGAGGCATTTCCTAACGGCGAGGAGGACAATTAACCAGTGGAACAGCTTCCCACCAGAAGTTATGGGTGCTGCATCCCTGGAGGTTGTTAAGAAGTTGGACAGTCATTTGTTGGAAATGGTACAGGGTCTCCCTGCTTCAGCAGGGGTTTGGACTAGATGATCTCCAACATCCCTTCCAATTCTCTGATTCTGGATGTATCAGGACTAGGAGTGACATGATATAAAGCAGGGGTCTCCAACCTTGGCTCCTGGAAGCCTGGCGGACTTCAACTCCCAGAATTCCACAGCCAGCTTTGCTGGCTGTGGAACTCTGGGAGTTGAAGTCCGCCAGGCTTCCAGGAGCCAAGGTTGGAGACCCCTGATATAAAGCCTTCCAACATTTGAGGGGCTGTCTCCAAAGAAGAAGGGGCTCCCCTATTCTCCAAAGCACAGGACAAGAAACAAGGGATGGAAACTAATCTGGGAGAGAAGCAAGCTGGAATTAAGGAGGAATTTCCTCACAGGGAGGTATATAATTAACCAGTTGGAACGGCTTGCCGGCGAACGTTGTCGTTGCTCCATCACTGGAGGTTTTCAGGAAGAAACTGTTCAACCATTTGTCTGAAATGTTATTGGAATTCCTGCTTGAGCAGGGGGTTGGACTAGATGACCTGCAAGGTCCCTTCCAGCTCTGTTATTCTGTCTTGCCTAGAATGGGTTAAAATGCCCAGGAAATTGGGATTGGGGAGGGGGGGACATGATCATTATATCCTAATATTTGGGGGGCTGCCACAAAGAAGAGGGGTGGGTCAAGCTATTCTCCAAAGCCCCAAAAGGCAGGAGCAAGAAACAACGAATGGAAATTGATCAAGGAGAGTGACTTCCTTACAGTGAGGACAGTTCACCAGTGGGACAGAAGCTGTGGGAGCTCCATCACTGGAGGCTTTTAAAGAAAAGATTGGATATTTGTCTATCTGTTTGTGTCGTGTCCGTCGGGAAAGAGACCAGGAGTCGGTGACTAGGTTTCAGCTCTTTATTGGTCCCCGGAACCGAACTGGGTTCCAAGGAAAAACTCTCGGCTTTTTATTTCCCAGCCACGGCGGCCGCGGCCAATGGCACCGCTTTGAATCTCCCGCGATTCGAATCCACCAATCGTGGGAGATTCTTAGCGGGCCAATCAACGCGGCTCGCCCAACCAATCAGATCGCCCCGCGCTTTGGCCAATCAAAACGCGGGGCTTTCAAGAATGTAAATGAAGGTTCAGAACAGTTTGTTTGGACTAGATGACCTAGATGAGGCCCCTTCCAGTTCTCTGCATCTTTTCTGGCCCCCTTCTGCACTCCCCCCTGCCCATGTCCCCCAAAGAAGACCATCTCTTGGGCGAAATGGGAAGAAAGCCATCTGGGATGGGATTGTGATGATCCAGGTTGGGACGCAAAATAAACACAGGCACACAAAGAGGTGAAGCCCCTTTAATTCCTTCAATTTGGCTTTTCAATAGCTGGAAATATCCTTGACTGAAGACAAAAAAACTCTCCCACAAACAGTTGCAAAAAGGATGACATGCCGTTCAAACTAAAAAAAATACCTATAAATTATAACTAGAAAAAAACAACACAAACCACACTTAGCAATTAAGGGAACCAGGCAAGATAAGGGCTTGAAGACGTCCACAGATACCGGAACACACACTGGGAAGGATGCCAAACTCAGGTAAGAAGGGACAGACTAGAGATATTTTCACACTTTGTTTCCAGCACTGGTCCATACACATGTCCGTCCTTTTAACCAGTTCTCACAGCTGCAGTCCGTGAAGGGGATCAAGGCCCTTTCCTCCCTCATAGACCATGTCATTCACATTTCTCCCTTATCCTTTCCTCCCTGCGTGCCCTAGGATGGAGAGGGGATGGGCCTGGGCCCTCCTCTGACTGCCCAGCCAGACTGTGCCCTTCCCCAGTTTCCTCCACAAGCTCTGGAGCCACACTCCCACTCCTTGTCGGCTGTTCCTCCTCTCCCTCAGTCTCCCACAGGGGCACGACAGGGATTCATTGGATTGGAGTCTTCTTTTGATGACCATTTTGCACACTCACAAAACAGTGTAGCATCCTCAAGGTGGAGGTTGTTGGTCTTCAGCAAGTTGGAGGCCCCTGGTCCAAGCCACCCTAGCCATCTTTGGGAAATCCTGGTCCTGCCCCTGCTGGATGGCCATGTGTCACACACACCCTTCCCAACCCCTGGAGTGAGAGTGAGGACCCCTGCCTGGCAGGGAACTTCTCACTTAATGACTTCAGAATCCCCAAGAAGGGCAGTCATTGGGTGAGCCGATACTGGGATTTCTGCCTTCGGTGCCCGCAAAGCAGGCAGGGTGAAAGGGTGAGCGACCCAGCCTGGGCACCCTCTCCTCTGGTCCCAGTCATTTCCTCTCCAGCAGCCCACCCACCCCACCCCAAGGCCTGCAGGGAGCTGATACTGTCTGATTCTGGTCCAATCCAATGCTTCGCTCTTCCTAAGAAGGAATGCATTCAGCCGGTTCTGACCGGTTCTCGGGAACCAGTAGCGGAAATTTTGAGTAGTTTGAAGAACCGGCCAATCCCACCTCTGACTGGCTCTGCCAACCCCCATCTCTTCTCTGCCTCCCATTGAGTCCCAGCTGATCGGCTGGGTCTCCTTTGGTTGCCCTGCCCAGGAGAACGGAGCTGGAAAGCAGGTTAGTGGGGTGGGGAGGGAAGGGGGATTTTGCAGTATCCTTCCCCTAGGAGTGAGGAGGGAATGTTTACACTATCCTTCCCCTGCCACGCCCACCAAGCCAGGCCTACAGAACCGACAGTAAAAAAAATTTTTGAATCCCACCACTTCTCCAAGGTCATGTCATCGGGGCATGCATTTTTTTTTATTTTTTATTTAAATCATCATTCGCATCGCCACGACAGTCACTTGATTTCTTCTTCCTTTGGGGACGGGGGGGGGGGGTGTTTGTATTTTAACTTTGGGGAATTTTTTTTTAAAAAAATTTTTTTTCATTTGGTCAGAAGGGTCCATTGGTACGTGTGGGGTGGGCCCTCCTTCCTCCTTTTGCATTGTCCCTCTTGCCCCACCCAAGTGGGGCTAGCCCTGTCACACACACACACACAACCAACCAAATTTTTTTCCCCACTGGCTGCAGGATCTGCTTACTTGGTTACAAGAGCTGCGGCCTCGCCTCGTCTTTGGCTGGAGTTCTCCCACTCTTCCTGGCCCGTCCCTGGGGGCAGCCTTCTCCATTTCCCTGCACATTTTCTCCTCTGGAAAAGATTCTTCTTCTTCTTCTTCTTCTTCTTCTTCTTCTTCTTCTTCTTCTTCTTCTTCTTCTTCTTCTTCTTCTTCTTCTTCTTCTTCTTCTTCTTCTTCTCCTCCTCCTCCTCCTCCTCCTCCTCCTCCTTCCTCCTCCTCCCTCCTCCTCCTCCTCCCCCTCCTCCTTCTTCCTCCTCCTCCTCCCCCTCCTTCCTCCTCCTCTTCTTCCTCCTCCTCCTCCTTCCTTCTTCTCCTTCTTCTTCTTCCTCCTCCTCCTCTTCCTCTTCTCCTTCTACTTCCCTCCTGTTCCTCCCCATTCCTTCTCTTTCTTTTTCTCCTTCTTTCCTCCTCCTCCTCCTTTTTCTCCTCCATTTCTTCCTCCTTCTTCCTCCTCCTCCTTCTTCCTCCTCCTCCCTCCTCCTCTTCCTCCTCCTCCTCCTCCTTCCTCCTTCTCCTTCTCCTTCTTCTTCCTCCTCCTCCTCTTCCTCTTCTCCTTCTACTTCCCTCCTGTTCCTCCCCATTCCTTCTCTTTCTTTTTCTCCTTCTTCCTCCTCCTCCTCCTCCTTCCTCCTCCTCCTTCTTCCTCCTCCTCCTTCCTCCTCCTCCTCCTTCTTCCTCTTCTTGTGGTGGAGGGAGGGGGGGAGCGCCCACCAAGAGCTGTCCTGGGACTCTCCCAGCCGCTGTTTCCCTGGAGCCGAGAAGAGAAGCGAGTCTGCAGATGGAGATGTGTTGTTTTCCCGCTGAACTTCACACTTCCCTTTGATTTCAGCCTCACTCCCCTCTTGATTGGCACAATGGGGTGAGGGGCCTCTGGGGAGATTCCCCCCCTCCCTCCTTCGCCCTCCCTCCCATCAGCAGCGCCAGAGAAGATGATCTACTTGCTTCCAGATCAGAAAAGAGAAACTGGCAGGAATAGCTAACACCCCAAGAAGAGGATAAGAAAAAGGGGATTTTAAGGTTTGAAAAAACAACCAAAAGAAAAAGAAAAACGAGAGGAAAGGTGGATGCAAGGTTAGAAAGCAAAGGAAAGGGAGGAGGAGAGACAAAGGGGTAAAAAGGGCAAGGAGAAGAATAAGCAAGAGAAAAAGGGGGGGAGGAGAAGCCTCAATGAGGGGAAGCAAGATCTAAAGAAAAAAAGTTTATTTAGAGACAATGGGTGAATTTAATTTAGGATCAAAGAGGGATTCTGGAGGGTGCATAAGATTGTGTTTTTATATGTGTATTTAGAGTATAAAATTTATTGTGTAAATTTAGAATTTATTAAACAGAATCCCAAGATAAATTAAGTGTTATATGAAGTATGTTTAAGTTAGGGTAAAAGCGTCACTTCAAATAATGTATCGGAGAAGTATAGTAAAAGAAAAAAGATGAATGGATAGTTGGAAATAGAACAGACAAAGAATGTTACTGAAAATGGTTATAAGCTGTTATGCTTTGATTGTTTGTGCACTGTTTTTGTAAAATTAATAAAATTGGTTTATAAAAAAGAAAAGAAAATGATAACAAGATATGGAAGGATATATAAAATGAATATGTTGTTTGAATTTGTGTCTGTGTGAAGAGTTTTAACCCGGGATCAGGCAGCCTTCAGAAAAGATGTTTTAGTTTATGTCTTGTGTATTGTGTTTGTAAAATTAATAAAATTTGTTTTAAAAAAAAGAAAAAAGAAGAGGAGCTCAAGATCCAGATGGGATCAGGACCCCTATCTAGCAACAGGAAATTCAATGCAGAGGAAAGTGAAGTCCTGCACTTCGGCCAAAAAAAAACTCCCCCAAAGGACACATATAGACTGGGTGAAACCAGGCTCAATAGCAGGAACTGGGAGAGGCATCTTGGAGTTTTAGTGGACAACCAGCTAAATAGGAGCCAGCCGTGTGCAGCAGCTGCCAAAAAAGCCAACGCAATCCTAATTTGCATTAAGAGAGGGATACAATCAAGATCAAGGGAGGTACATATACTCTATAAATATACTCTATAAAACTTTAGTAAAACGACACCTAGAGTCCTGCATCCAGTTTTGGTCACCACACTATAAAAAAGATGTTGAGACTCTAAAAAAAAGTACAGAGAAGAGCAACCAGGATGATGAGGGGACTGGAGACTAAATCATATGAAGAACGGTTACAGGAACTGGGCCTGCCTAGTCCAGTGGAGAGAAGGACCAGGGGAGACAGGAGAGCAGCCTTCCAATATTTGAGGGCCTGCCCCAGAGAGGAGGAAAGGGGTCAGGCTATTTTCTAAAGCGCCTGAAGGCCATAATGGATGGAAACTTGGAACAAGGAGAGATTCAGCCTGGAAATAAGGAGAAACTTTCTGACAGGGAGAACAATCAACCCATGGACCAGAAGTTGCCCTTGGAAGTTGCGGGAGTTTCATCACTTGAGGCTTTCAAGAAGAGATTGGACTGCCATCTGTCAGAAATGGTGTAGGGTCTCCTGCTTGGGTGAGGAATTGGACAAGGTCCCTTCCAACTCTTCATCTGTTAATCTGGAGGGTGGTGGGCTTTGCTCTCCTATAGTCTGAGGACCCCTAGGATGGACCCAGCTTTCTTTGGGGTTCATGTCTCCCATCCATGTCACAGCCAACCCCACCAACTTTGGGCACTGTGTGTGTGTGAGAGAGAGAGAGAGGGGAGAGGGAGAGAGAGAGCGAGAGAGCGTATGTCTAGTTAAAAGAAGAAATAGAATAGAATAGGAATAGGAATAGGAATAGGAATAGGAATAAGAATAAGAATAAGAATAAGAATAAGAATAAGAATAAGAATAGAATAGAATTCTATTCTATTCTATTCTATTCTATTCTACTTTTCATTCAATTGTTCTGTTCTGTTCTAATCTGTTCTATTCTATTCTATACTATGCAATGCTATTCTATGCTATTCTGTATTTCAATTCAATTCTATTCTATTCTATTTTTTTCATTCAATTGTTCTATTCTTTTCTGTTGTAGTCTATTCTGTTCTATTCAATTCAATTCAATTCTATTTTTCATTCAATTGTTCTATTCTTTTCTTTTCTATTCTGTTCTATTCTATTCAATTCTATTTTTCATTCAATTGTTCTATTCTGTTCTTGAATGGTAGAGGGTCTCCTGCTTGAGCAGGGGGTTGGACTAGAAGACCTCCATGGGTCCCTTCCATCTCCGTTATTCTGAAGTGAGGACCTTCCAGAGCTGAGGGCAGAGAAGAGGCAGCTCAGGGTGTCTGTAGGAGGAAATGGGCCTCTCCAAAGAGGGCGATTTGCATCCTGGGCCAAAGGCAACACATGAATTCTCCAAAGCCCAGAGCACATATGCGCTTTTCTACATGCTTCTGGCAGTGTGCTAAGAGGGTACAACGGGTGTGCCCTTGTGTGGCTCCCTACACACACACACACACACACACACACACACACGCAAGGTCAGGCCACTATTGGCACTCATGAAAAGGAAGGTGCCCGGCTGATGATCGGCATGTGTCTCCTGTCTTGGCTTTGCGACTTCTTCCAATGCCCCCAGAGCAGCCCATGGGGTCCGGGATGTGGGTCCTGCTTGGCCTCCGGCCTGCCGCACAGGCGCGAAGGTCAGCAGGTTCAGTGCACGGTCAGTGAGCAGCAGTGTCAGGCCAGGCTGAGTGCAGGAAGTGCCAGATTGCATTAGCGCAAGAGAGCATCAGGGACACGGTGACAATCCTCACCGGGACTTCTTTGCATCCACCTGCTCACTCACCCATCGACGTGGGGGCTACAGTTGCTCCTTCTCCAGACCCCGCGTGTCAGAAAGGGTACTGAACCGGTTCTGACCAGTTCTGGAGAACCAGTAGCGGGAATTTTGAGTAGTTGGGAGAACTGACCAATCCCACCTCTGACTGGCCCCGCCAACCCCATCTCTTCTCTGCCTCTCGCATCCCAGCGCATTGGCTGGGTCTTCCTTTGGTTGCCCTGCACAGGAGAACAGAGCTGGAAAGCAGGTTACTGGGGTGGGGAGGGAAGGGGGATTTTGCAGGAACCTTCCCCTGCCACGCCCACCAAGCCACGCCCACAGAACCGGTAGTAAAAAAAATTGAATCCCACCACTGCCGTCAATCAAGGAATTCCAACTGGAAGGGTCTAGGACAGGTGTCTCCAACCTTGGCAACTTAAGCCTGGAGGACTTCAACTCCCAGAATTCCCCAGCCAGCTTTGAATTCTGGAAATTGATGACCTCCAGACTTAAAGCTGCCAAGGTTGGAGACCCCTGGTCTAGGAGAAAGGCCTTCTCTTCCATGGCTTGCGCCCTTTGCAACACCTTTCCTCCTTCCCTCCAGATGAGATCTCTCCCACCTTTCCAACCTTCCAGGTGAGATCTCTCACCTCAGAAGAGTTGATCAACGAACAGCAGTTCCTGCCTTCCCTCCTGTAAGTTCTCCTCCCTTCCTCCCCAGCTTTAGCAATTTGACTTATATTTTATTGCCATTTTAAAGGGACTCTATACATTTTTTTTTCCATACCTTTATGGTTTCATCAATGAAGGTCAATGTATGTACTCCAGCCAAGGTAATGGTTGCAAGTTCTAATCTGGATCGGTGACGAGGACCAGAGTTTTGGCCTTCCAAGCTTTCAGATTCATGCTGAAGCACCCACCCTCTTTGGGGAAGTTCTCCCTACCGGGATATTTATGGTTTCGTTTCAATGTTGTACGCAGAGTCACAAGGTTGTATCCACTCAGTGTTTTGACCCAAACCTTGTTCCAAGGAAACAAACAAAGGTAACAGCAAAACTTTTAATGATTCTTTACAAATTCCGTTCCTTCCTGGTTAAAAGGCTGTTTCAAACTCATTGTCTCGGATAAGAACGAGCCTTGCCAAGGTGGTGCAAGGCTGCCAAGAACACTAGATAAAGTTACTAAGAAATATTTCAAACACAAAGAGTCTCCAAACACCAACCAAGATATTCCAAAGGTCCACAAGGCTTGAAGTGCAATAACTTCTTTGCTTCCTGCAAAGAATTCCGGTTTCTCAGCTGGCTTTTATCTCTTAAGGGAGGGGCCATCACCTTCCAGCCTTACACTCGAGTCGCTTGTGCTGCTGCAGCTGCTTTTTCCTTCAAGCAGCCCTGGGCACAGGCTCTTCAGGGGCCTCTTCCTCACTGCTGCCAGCCTCCAACAATCTCTGAAGGCAGCATTTCACTCCCTGATGGTCCTGGCCCCATCCCTGCATCACACGCAGGGCTCTCATCTGAGTACTACTCATTGTAGAATATCTTATGCCACCAGACTCAAAATTCTAGACCTAGAAATTCTAGAACTAAGTATAGTACATAAAATTATACATTGCAATGTCCTACCTGCAAATGAATATTTCAGCTTCAATCATAACAATACAAGAGCGCACAATAGATACAAACTCAAGGTTAACCGCACCAAACTTGATTGCAGGAAATACGACTTCAGCAACAGAGTGGTCAATGTCTGGAATACTCTACCTGACTCTGTGGTTTCTTCTCCAAACCCCCAAAACTTTAACCTTAGACTGTCTACTATTGACTTCACCCCTTTCCTAAGAGGTCTGTAGAGGTGTGTGCATAAGCGCACCAACGTGCCTACTTTCCTATTGTTTTATTTTATTTTTCTTATATGTATCCATTTCATGTATTCAAAACTATATTTATTCTTATACCTGTATCTTGTAAGCGATTGACAAATCAAATAAATATTAAAAATACTAAAAAAAATACTCGGTCTCTGAGACCTCAGCCGTCCTCACTTGCTGCCGGCGAACCACAACATAGAGTTAACTTGTGGTGAGACGGAGGGAGTGGGCAGGGTCACGAATGAATTTAATAAATAAAATGAATAAAATATTTTGACATTTAATAATCTTTGAGGGCATCCCCAGTTTTATCATTATTGTTTTTATTTTTATTTTTTTTACAGCAGCTGTTTGTATACAAATGTTTATTTGATTGTTGTACACCAGCCGGACTCAATTCTGGTGAAATGGGATAAATATCGTATTTTGACTGAAAAGATAAATAAATAAAAAATCCAAGGATTGAATCTCTCATGGTGGTTTTGGGAACGGACACACACACACACACACACACCTGGATGGACATGGATACAGACATATCTGGACAGGGATACACACACACAATCGACACACAACACACACATGGATGGACACACATCTGGGCAGGGACACAGACACGCAAAATCTGGGCACACACATTTGGATGGGGAAACACACACATCTGGATGGGAAACAAACATCTGGACAGGGACACACACATCTGGAAGGGGACACACAATCTGGACATACATGCATATCTGGACATGGACCCAGACACACACAAAATCTGGACATACACACACACACCTGGATGGACACAGATACGGACACATCTGGACAAGGATACACACAATCTGGACACACAACACACACCTGGATGGACACACACATCTAGACAACCACACACAATCTGGACAGGGACGGACACACATCTGGAAGGGGACACACAATCTGGACACACGTGCACATCTGGATGGGGACACAGACACACACAAAATCTGGACATACACACACACACCTAGACAGACATGGACCCCCCCCACAAATCGACACACACACACACACACACCCCTGGACAGACACGGACACACACAATCTGGACAGGGACACCCACACATCTGGAAGGGGACGCTCACACAATCTGGACACACACACACACACACACACTCATCTTGACTGGGACACAGACACACACAAAATCTGGACACACATATACACCTAGGTGGACCACAGACCCCTCCCCAAATCTGAACACACACACACACGCACCTGGACAGACACAAACACACACAAACACACACACACACCCCTGGACTTTCTCCGTGAAGGGAAGCAGTTCCATGAATCCCTGAGTCTCTAAGGTGGGGGACTAAGGCCCATTTAAAACTTGTGCACTTCAACTCCCAGAATTCCTGAGTCAGCCATGCTGGTTTACGAATTCTGGGAGTTGAAGTCCAGAGGCCATCAAGGGGCCACGACCCCGCCCCGCCCTCTTCTTAGAGCTCCCATCTCTGCCTGGGCCTCCCCCGCCTTCTTGTCTCTTATGCAGGAAAAGCTCTTTTCCAAAGGACGCCCGCGGGCGCCGTCCTGCTGTGCCACCTCCGACCGCCTGGGGCCGCTGTGGAGGAGGGAGATGGGGAGAAGATCAGAGGGCGGCGGCGTTGGCGTTCCAACCACTTCCGCCTGTGCCGGAAGTGCCGGGCGGAGCCATCGCTGCCAGCCGCCGGGTGAGGCGCGTGGCGACGATGTGGTTCATGTACGCGCTGAGCTGGCTCGCGCTCTTCATCCAGGCCGCCTTCGTCACCCTCGGCATCGGTGAGCGGAGCCCTCCCCTCCTCAGGAAGACCCCTGGCGCCGCCCGCCATAACGGACTCTCGCCTCCTCCCCACGGCCGGAGCGCGATGGTCCCGCCCGCCCGACGTGGCACCGCCCCGCCCCCCCACGGCCGGCTGCCGTGGAGCCTCCACGTCCAGGAGCAGTCTACCCTTAGAAGCAGTCTAACTCTGGCCTGATTCCTGGGTGGGCGGGGGGAGGAAGAGGGGCGCAAAATGGACCCTAGAAGGCAGGCCGATCTACCTCGCACAGTCGTTGTAAGGGAGAAAGGAGGAGGAAGAATTAGATGGCTTCTCCCTCTCTTTCCCCCCCTCTCTTTCTCTTTCCTTCTCTCTTTCTTTCCTTCCTTCTTTCTCTCTCTTCCTTTCTTTACTTTCCTTCCTTCCGCATATCTATATGTACATGTAAGGAAGGAAAGTAAAGAAAGGAAGGAAAAGAGTAAAAGAAAGATATATATTACACATGTAGGAACACTTAAAGTTAGAGGAATATTTTCCAGTTTCTTGTAATATTATAGATACAGAACTGTAGTTGTGTAATGATAGAGTTTTATCCTGCCTCTTTCTTGTTCCTTCTCCAAATCAGTCATTTATATAATCTATCTGTCAATTGATCTATCAGTTTATATAAGCTATCATGATCATCTATCTATCATCTATGTATCTGCCTATCCTCTAGCTATCTAAAATGTATCATCTATCAGTCTCAGGGTTTTTCAACCTTGACAACTTTAAGATGGGGGGGACTTCAACTCCCAGAATTCCCAAGTTCCCCAGCCAACATAGGTTGAGCATCATTGATCTGTCTGTCTCATCCATGTCGGTGTTTCTTAAGGTGGGTGGACTTATCTGAATTCTGAGAGTTGAAATCACCCATCTTAAAAGTTGCCAAGGTTGAAAACACCTGTCTATCTCTATATTCACCATCTATCATATCTATCTTCTCTCTCTTTCTTTCTTTCTGTCTATACATAATCTATTATCTATCATATCTATCATAATTATATATCTACCTACCTACCTATCTACCTCTCTCTATATCCATCATGTATCATTATCATATCTGTCATCTCTATCTATCTTGGTCAATCTACTTCTGTCTCTATATCTATCTATCATTATCATCATTATTTATGTATATATAATCATTATCATATCTGTCTATCTCCTTCTCTCTCTATCCATTATCTATTATCATTATTTCCATCTCTCTCTCTCTCTCTCTCTTGATCATCTACCTCTCTGTCTCTCTATCCATCATCTATCATTATCATTATGTATGTATATATATATAATCATATATCTACCTACCTACCTCTGTCCATTATCTATCATCATTGTCCCTGTCTGTCTGTCTGTGTGTCTATCTATCTATATCTATCAGTCTGTCTGTCTGTCTGTCTTTCTATCCATCATCTATCATTATCATATCTATCATCATTATCATATATCTACCTACCTATCTATCTCTCTCTATATCCATAATCTATCATTGTCATCATTATATCTATCATCTATCATATCTATCTATATCTATCATCACTATCTATCTATCTACCTACCTATTTATATCTATCTTGATCAATCTACCTCTCTGTCCATCATCTATCATGATCTGTGCATATATATAATCATCATATCTATCTACCTACCTTTCTCTCTATCCATCATCTATCGTCATCATTTATCAATCTATCTACCTATCTATATTTATCTTGATCAATCTACCTTTCTGTCTCTCTATCCATCATCTTATCATTATTATGTATGTATATATATATCTACCTGGATGTATATCATCTACCTACCTCTATCCATTATCTATCATTGTTATGTCTTTCTTTCTTTCTTTCTTTCTTTCTTTCTTTCTTTCTTTCTTTCTTTCTTTCTTTCTTTCTTTCTTTCTTTCTTTCTTTCTTTCTTTCTTTCTATCCATCATCTATCATTATCATATCTATTATCATATATCTACCTACCTATCTATCATATATCTACCTACCTATCTATCTACTTCTATATCCTTGATTTATCATTATCATATCTATCTATCTATCTATCTATCTATCTATCTATCTATTTATCTATATCTATCTTGATCAATCTACCTCTCTATCCATCATCTATCATTATCATTGTCTATGTATATATATATATAAGCATATCTACCTACCTACCTGCCTGCCTACCTTTCTCTCTATCCATCATCTATTGTCATCATTTATCTACCTATCTATATCTATCTTGATCAATCTACCTCTCTGTCTCTATCTATCATCTATCATTATTGTTATCTATATATATATATAATCATATCTACCTACCTACCTACCTACCTTTCTATTCATCTATCTATCTATCTATCTATCTATCTATCTATCTATCTATCTATCTATCTATCTATCTATCTATCTATCTATCTAGATCTGTCTACCTCTCTGTCTCTCTTTCTCTCCATCACTCTGTCCACCCTCTTATCTCCTGCCAATATCCAGGTGGGAAAGCAGATGTCATGCTAGCAATAGCTACGTGGTGGTTTTCATGCTTGGGGCGGAGAAGCAGGGCCGTGGCCTTCTCCCTTCGCTCCTGCCTCCCATCCTACGGCTGAGATGGACGCTTGGAGGGACAGGTCGGCCGCATTGGAGGCTGCTCTCCTTACCTGTCCAGCCAGGGATGCGGGAGGAAATGGGGCCTTGGCCTCCCCTTGCAGGGGAGCTGACTGCAGGTTAGGCAGCATGGCAGGACGGCTTAATGGTTGGTTGTTTCTCCTCTTCCTCCCTGCTCCCTCCCTCTCAGCGGCTGGATTGTACTACCTGGCAGAGCTGATAGAAGAGTACACCGTGGCCACAAGCCGCATCATCAAATACATGATCTGGGTAAGCACCAAACCTGCCTTTTCTGCAGGTCTCTCTGGTTTGGGACAGGGAGGGAGTGGGAGGCGGGAAGAGAGACCCTGGGAAAGCACCCACTTCCTTGGCTGCTTTTGACGGTCCCGTCTCCCTTTCCCTGGAGAAAATGTTCACAGGTAGTTCTTAACCTAACAACTGTTCGCTTAGGGACCATTGGGAAGCTACAACGCCAGAGGGGGAAAAAAGCGACTTACGACCAGTTTTCACACTGCAACATCCTCACGTTCACGCGATCCAAAATCCATACCCTTGGCAACTGGACTCACATTTATGATGGTCACGGCACCCCTGGGGTCGGGGTGGGGTGGGGTTTGTCACGTGATTTCCCCCCTTTTGGGCGACCTTCCGACACGTGAAATCCACAGGCGGAATCCAGACTGGTTTAACAATGGCGGTGATTCACTTAATAACGGGGGCCCAGAAAGGTTGCACAAAGTTCAAGGGATGTTTGCTTAGCCATGGAAACGTTGAGCTCGAGATTGTGGTCATACGTTGAGGACTGCCTGTATAGGCTTTGGGGGTTGGGGGGTGGGTGGGCTGGGCTGATCTCTAGGGCAACATTTTCAATCCCAGTGAGGTGAAGAGGTGGAGAATCTTCAGCTGGCAGAGAATTGGCTGAGGTTGAGAAACTGAGATTTAGAGGGAACTGAGATTTAGAGGGACGTTTTTTCTTCTTTGGGGCTTTTCATTGGATCTCTTTTTTTTCCACCTCCCGCGTGGCCAGAGGTGGCGAAGAAAGCAGCAGGCTTGGGGAGTGGAGGTGTCATGCCCCTGTTGGAATCTGATTCCAAGGGGGAGGCCGAGCAGCTGACAGCAAGCGGGAGTGTGGCTCCTTTGGCTGTGGAAGAAACTGGGGAAGGGCACAGCCCAGCTGGGCAGAGCAGGGAAGAGGTAGAACAAGGCAGAGGAAATTCGGAGGAAGACCCAGGCCCATCCCCTCTTCATCCTAGGGCATGCAGGGAGGAATGGAGAAGGGAGCAACGTGAGTTGCATGGCTTATGGGGGAGGAAAGGGCCTTGATTCCCTTCATTAGCTGCAGCTGGGAACACAGTGTTTAAAAAGAGAGTTTGCGCACGGCAACTTGTTGAAAGCAAGTCTGAGTTATCTTTTATGGTCGAGGCTTATCCGTGTTCCTGGCATCTTCCCAACTGTGTTTGTTTTGCTGGCCTTTGAGGTCTGCAATTCCTTCTCATGCCCTGTCCAATTAATTGCTACAGCGTGGTTTGTGTGGATTTTTAGTTACAGTTTATATGTACTTGGTTTTCGGACTGAATTTCCTTCAATTAAAGACTGGTTTGGGGAGAGCTTTTTTTCTCCAGCCGAAGATAACTGGACATTGGGGGCAAAGTTGGAGGTATGAAAGGGACTTTTCTTACTGATGCGACGGTATTGCCTTTGTGCCACGCCCTGGGTCATCACAAGAGGCTGCTGACCCTCGTTCCCTCCCCAGCGCCTGGTCTGAGCATGGTGTCAATCCGTTAGAATTGTCCCTTGCTTCCTCTCATATCTGAAGGTTGGGGTCATGGCAGCCGGACAATCATTTTTGGTGATTTTGAGACCTTTCACTGCTCATCATCCAAGCAGCCTCAACACCCAGAGCCAGTTCGCTGGGCAGAGGGAGGGTACCACGCCCATCTCGGGGGTGTGTGTGTGGGGGGGGTGTCTCCTCCCCGAAACGCATTGCGACGTGTGGGTTCTCAGTCCTTCCCTGCAAAGGTTGGATCGAAGGAATTGGTGCATTCCCACGACTCTCTCCCTAACTAGCTTATGGATGGAAACTAATCCAGGAGAGAAGCAAGCTGGAATTAAGGAAAAAACTTCCTGACTGTAAGAACAAGTAATCAGAGGAACCAGAAATCGCGGGTGATCCAGCACTGGAGGTTTTGAAGAAGAGTCTGGATAGGCATTTGTCTGAAATGGGATAGGGTCTTCTGCTTGATCAGGGGGCTGGATTAGAAGACCTCTAAGGTCCCTTCCAACTCTGTCATTCTATTATTGTGTCTAGCCTGGAATGGGTTAACACACCCAGAAAACTAGGATGGGGTAACACGATAGTAATATTCAAGTATTTGAGGGGCTGCCCCAAAGAAGAGGACGGGTCAACTTATTTTCCAAAGCACCTGAAGGCAGGACAAGAAAGAACAGTTGGAAACCAATCAATAGGAGAAGCAACCTGGAATTAAGGAGAAATTTCCTAACAGTGAGAACAATTAACCAGTGGAACAGCTTGCCACCAGAAATTGTGGGGGCTTCAATATCCCTGGAGGTTTTCAAGGAAGAGATTGGAGAAGCATTTGTCTGGAATGATATAAGGTCTTCTGTTTGAGCAGGAGGCTGGACTAGAAGACCTCCAAGGTCCCTTCCAGCTGTATTCTGATTGAGATTCTCCATCATCCAGGTCACGATTGTCCCAAAGGTGCTTCCCTTCCCCAAGAGGCAACTGGACTTTCTGGTTTTTTCTTTGAAAGACGTTTCGCTTCTCATCCAAGGACCTTCTTCAGTTCAAACCCCAAGAAGCTTTTCTGATGCGAAGCGAAACGTCTTCAAAGGAAAAAAAAACCAGAAAGTCCAATTGGGGGTGGGGGGAAGCACTTTTGGGACAAGAAATAGAGGTTTCTCAGCATAAGAGAGCATCCCTGATTGGAGGTGAGAAGGACCTTGGGAGGCAGGGAGAGGAGGAGCAGCCACCACCACCACCACCAGGAAACCTCTCAGATAGGACAAGGGTCGCCAACCTTTTAGGCCTCAGGGACCACCAAACTCATCATTTTAAATCCCGCGGATCAGAGACCTTGGGGAAATCCCCCCCAAAAAGTCTGCAGGAAAATCCCCCACCCCATTTTCCTACGAATCGATCATTCTTTTATTTGGGATCGCAGCATACCGTCTCCAGCTCTGTTCTCACAGAGAGAGAGAGACCTTTGGCTTCATGCAAGGAAAGCAGCAGGAGCCGCAGAAGTCTTTCTTTCTCTCCCCCAAACTCCGCCAGAGACGAGTCTTTGTGAGACTTGGCGCGCCGGCGCAACCTCTTGGAGCAGGAGGCCTTGCAGGGTCCCAAAGACTCATTTCTGGCAGAGTTTGCGGGAGAGAAAGAAAGAAAGACTTCTACTGCTTTCCTTGTGTGCGGCCAAAAGCAGAAGAAGAAAGAAGCGGAAAGCAGCCTAGTGGCCAGGCGAGGCACATGGGATGAGCGGGGCAAGTTTCCCCCCTCCACTCCTTCCCCCATCCTCTCCTCACTACCTTGTGTTGTCCACAATGCAAGCAACGGAAGCCTTGTGTTCCCGCGCAGCCTGGATTAATTGCTTTGTGGGGGGACATTTCTCTGGGGACCACCAAAATTTTCTCGCAGACCACCAATGGTCCTCAGCCTACAGGGTTGGCGATCACTGAGATCGGAGGCAGCTGAGCCCCCTTCCAGCTGTGTTCTGACTGAAGGGTCTCCCCCTAAGAAGCAGAAATGAGCCCGGGGAATGCCATCGTCCAGACCCCTTTTGCCTGGCACGACTTGAGACTCTTACCCTCTTGACCGCTTTCTCTCTTTCTCTCTCCTAGTTCTCCACGGCTGTGCTGGTCGGGCTGTATCTCTTTGAGCACTTCCCGGGTCTCGTGGTGGGCGTGGGTCTCTTCACCAACCTGGTCTACTTTGGATTGCTGCAAACTTTCCCTTTCATCATGCTGACTTCTCCAAATTTCATGCTCTCCTGTGGTGAGTGGGGCCCCCCTCCCCCAGCCCCCTCCCAGACTCCCCTACGGCCCTGGAGGGCCTTCCTCAACAGCGTTTTCCTCTCTGATTGTGACTTTTGTCAAGCGAGGTTGTGTCGCTGGGCTTATGGCCCTGCGGCCTTGCCTGAAAGACATTGACGGTTTTCTCACCACTCATCTCCACCACCTAGGAAACAGCTCTCACTCTGCAGTTCTGCTGTTGTTCGTTTAAGATATGGGGTCTCCCAAACCTGGCCACTTTTAAGGCTCTCCTGGACTTCCGCTCCCAGAATTCCCCAGCCAGCGTGGGAATTGAAGGTCCGTTGAGTTTTTAAGTGGCCAAGGTTGGACATTCTTTTTCAGTTAGGATTCTGGGAGTTGGAGTCTTAAAATGGCCAGGTTTGGAGACCCCTCCCCCCCCCCAAACCCACCCTGCACTTTAGGTTATGAAAGGAAATCAGTTCTTGATTAATCCTGCAGTCTCTGGCTTGAGACATTGTCAGCCTGATATTTTTTGTGGGGGAGTGGCGTGGTGTTCCCCATCAGCTGTAGAATGATTCAGAAACCAGGTAAGTCAAAGGCTACCTGTTTTCACTTCCTTTTTTTCCCCTTGCCATCCAAATTTAGACTGGGAGATTGCTTGGAGTAAGGACTTTCTGTCTGTCTGTCTACCCATCTTATCTGTCTGTCTGTATTATCTACCTATCTGTCATCCATCTATCTAGCTGTCTAGCTGTCTGTCTATCCATCCATCCATCATCTATCTGTCTGAGATTCTTTCTCTCTCTCTCTCTCTGTGTGTGTGTGTGTATGCAAATATCTCTATCTATCATCTATGTCAGGGGTTCCGAACCTGGGATGCAAGAAAAGTCCAGGTAAATAATAGGATATTGGCTATATGTTGGCATTTTTATTTATTATGCAATGGATTAACTTTATTTTCATTTTGTTATTTAGTGGCCATCACATACATAGCTGAAAAGATTCAATCCTACCATATATTTAACGCGTTCAGTAGTTCCTAAAGTCTAAATTTCAGGGGGTGCGAGGTTCGAGTGAAATTTCTTTAGGGGTGCGAGGCGAAAAAAAGATTGGGAACCACTGATCTATGTAGTTACCTACCTAGCTACCTATTGTTCTGACCCAAACTCTTTTCCAATAAAACAAACATGAACCAAAGGCAACAGAAACCTTTTAACGAGTCTTACAAATCCCTGGTTAAAAGGCTGCTGCAAACTAATTAACTCTGATAAGCATGAGCCTCGCCAAAACTGTGCGAGGCTGCCAAGAATAACAGATAAGAAATATATACCCTTTAATGTGTGAGACTTGCCAAAACATAACAGGCAAGAAATAATTTGCAAAATAAGAATCTTCAAATACCAACTAAGGATACTAGAATGTCCACGAGGCTGGAGTTTCAAAACGTCTTTGCTTCCTGCAAAGAACATTCGCTTCGCAGCTGGCTTTTATCTTCTTGAAGGAGGGGCCATTACCTTGCAGCCTTACTCCAGGCACCTGTGCTGCTGCAGCTGCTCTTTTCTGCGAGCAGCCCTGTGTGCACACGCATTTGGCACGGGCTCCAGCCCCCACAAACTTTGAAGGCAGCAGTCCATTCCCTAATGGTCCTGGCCCCTCATCTGAGTCCTCGCTCTCCTCAGCTGTCCGCAACTGCTGTTGGCTAACCACAACACCTGTTGGCTAACCACAACACCTGTTTACCTAACTGTGGTGGCTCAGTGGTTAGTATTCAGTATTGCAGGCTGTCTCTGCCCACTGACAGGAGTTCGATCCTGACCGACTCAAGGTTGACTCAGACTTCCACCCTACTGAGGTCGGTCAAATGGAGACCCAGATTGTTGGGGGAAAGAGGCTGACTCTGTAAACTGCTCCGAGAGGGCCGTAAAAGCCCAGTGAAGTGGTATATTAAGGGCTAGTTCTCCATCTTCCTTCATTCTGTAAATGTCAGCCTGACTGAAATCAGGAGCCTTTATCTGGGCTCCAAGTGATTCTTTGTTTTGGCCGTGGTTTTTCCTTTCTTTCCCTCTTTTTCAATCCTGTTTCGGAGATTTTGTAAGTTTATAACACCGGCAATGTTTTGTAATGTTTCTGGGTCTTTTCCAAGACACGGGATTAATAGGGAAGGTCGAGAAGGGGGATATGACCTGAAATTGCGTCCTTTGTCCCAATGAGGCCTAGCTACGCGCTTTGTTTTTGTTTTGTTTTTTAACAAAAAAGAGAGCCCTTGAAATCTGAAAATCAGGAGCCCCCCCCCCCCCCCGCTTTCCCCCCATGAACAAACTTTATTTACAGGAGTATCGAAGGACAGTGGGAAGAAGCCTCGGGAGGTCTTCTAGTCCAACCCTCGTGTTGTGATTAGCCGGCAGCAGGTGCGGACGGCTGAGGAGAGCGAGGACTCAGATGAGGGGCCAAGGCCATCAGGGAGGGGACTGCTGCCTTCGGAGATTGTGGGGGCTGGCAGCAGCGATGAGGACGTTCCCGAGGAGCCTGTGCCAAGTGTGCGTGCACACAGGGTTGCTTGCAGGAAAGAACAGCTGCGGCAGCACGGGCGACTCGGGAGCAAGGCTGCAAAGTAATGGCCCCTCCTTCAAGAAGATAAAAGCCAGCTGTGAAACGAACGTTCTTTGCAGAAGGCAAAGACGTTTTGAAACTCCAGCCTCGTGGACATTCCAGTATCCTGAGTTGGTATTTGAAGATTCTTATTTTGCAAATTATTTCTTGTCTGTTATCCTTTGGCAAAATCTCACACTGTTTTGGCAAGGCTTGTGCTTATCACAGCTCATTATTTTGCAGAAGCATTAAAAGTTTCCCTTCCCTTTGGATTGTGTTTGATTTGTCGGAAAAGGGCGTGGGTCAGAACGACTTGGCTCAGGCAGCTCGAGGCTTAAAGCATTGGGGAACTGCTGATTTTCTGCTTTTGCCGACAGCCGTTACCTGCGGCACAGTTCCATCCCTGCAGTGTTTGGGTCTGAGGGGGATCTCATTGGCTGAACGAAGCCCCTCCGGATTTATGAGCCCCTTTCTCTCTCTTTCCCCCCTCCATTTTGGCAGTGCTGGTTGTGCTGAACCATTACCTGGCCTTTCAATATTTTGCAGAGGAATATTATCCTTTCTCAGAGGTAAGAGGAGTCCGGAGGGAGGTGGGCGACCCTAAAAGCCACAAGACCCTCCCTGCTGTGTTTTCCTCTCTCTGCGGCGAGTCCTCGACTTACGACTAAAATTTCCACCGCTAAGCAAGATGGTTGTTCATTAGAGTCATAATAGCTGATGTCAGGCCCTTTTTTGGGGGGGGGCAGAGTTGTTAAGCAGATCCCTGGGGTTGTTAAGTGAATCACACCATTGTTAAGTGAAATCTGGCTTTCCCCCTCATTGGCTTGGTCTTTTTAGAAGGCCGGGGTGCTGCAACTGTGTTGAACCCATTGCCAAGCGCCTAAAGTTTGTGCGGGGACGCTGCCATGGTTGTAAGTATGAGAACTGGCCGTAAGTTCCTTTTCCCCCCCCCAGCACCTTCGTCCCTTTGGACAGCCGTTAAGCAGATGGTCGTAACTCGAGGACCACCTGCCGCTGAGGAAAGCGCCTTTCTTGCTGCCGCTGAGCCTCTCAGGTCTTCGGTTGCAGCCGCAGCCGCGGAGCCCCAAAGCAGCACCAAATTCCTTGAGTTACGACCATAACGGAGACTGGCTGTAACAGTCGTAAAGTGTGTGTGTGTGTGGGGGGGGATGTTGTATGTACGACCGACCTGACTTTAAGATTTTGGGGGTTTGTTTGGGGTTTGTTTTGTGGCAGTCGTTAAAAGAACAATGGTGTTGTAAGTACGAATCCGCGGTTCTCCGTGGAGGCGGTTTTTACCAAAAGCCAGAAATAAGGGGTAGGGTTTTGGCCAAAATGGCATATAATGTGACCTCGGGACACTCGTAAAAGTGGCATTGCTACCATGTGACCTGCCCCTAACCCCACCCTCCAGCCCAGTTATAACTTTGAATTCAGGTTGTAAATCACCCTTTTTTTTCAAGTAGGCCGGTAAGTGATCGATTATAAGTCAAGAATCCCCCACCCCCATATAGGTAGTTTCGAACTAAACAATGGTTCATTTAGCGTCCAAAGTTACAACGGCATTGAAAAAAAAAAAAGGACCTCTTTTTCACACTTAACGACTGTGGCGACATTCCCCGCCGTCGCATGGTCAAAAATTCAGAGGCCTCAGCAGCTGCCTCACACTTACAATGGTCACAGTGTCCCTCCCCCCTTGGGAAGGGGGGGGCAGGGGGGGAGGTGTCACGCGGTTCCCCTTTTGTGAGCCGAGTCGATGGGGGAAGCCGGATCTGCTGAACGACTGGGTTCCTGTGACGATTTGCTTAACGGGGGCGGCGAGGAATGGCCGTCCAAAAGGAGGCCAAAGCTCAGTTCGAAAAACACCTCGCTCGGCCACAGAAATGTCAGACTGGACCGCAGTCGTAAGACGAGGACTATCCGTAGGGGGCTTGCGGGAAGAACAATCTGGGGTTTCACCTGCCCCGCTTCCCCCATCTTTTGACTAAGTCAGGTCTCAAAATGGAGCCAGTCTGGTTCCTGGCTGTGGCCCTGATGGGATGAGCTGGTCCAGGGGCGCTTTGGGCCTGCAGGGGGAGCTCTGGGAGAGCAGCTGGAGGTTGCTGGGATGGCTTTTGAGGGGAGTGGGATACTGGGACTTGCCTGATACTCTTCCCTGCTCCAGGTACTGGCCTATTTCACCTTCTGCCTCTGGCTCATCCCCTTTGCCTTCTTCGTCTCCTTGTCGGCTGGCGAAAACGTCCTGCCATCCACCGTGCAGCCTGGAGGTGAGTTCTCTAGCCAGACACCCACTACCACCACCCCACTTGTGGCCCAGGGAAGAGGGGGGCAAGACAACCCCAGGCGGAATTCCCACCCAGCACAAAATCCGCAGCAACTTTGGGGTCTCTCTGTAAAAGGAGGAGGGGGGAGAGTAGTGAGGAGAGCGGCTGTGGGCCGTGATGGCTGGCCTCGAGGAATTGGTTGAGGTAGGGTCCCTGGGACTCTCAGAGGTGGGTTCTTCTCTTGCAGATGTCTCAAGATCGAACTATGTAACCTCATCAGTGTTGGAAGGGAGGGGGGTTTGCAGGGAAGAGGGAAGGAGGAAAGGGAGGAAGAGGGGGAGAATTGTGAGGTCCTTGGGCCTCTCTCTCTGTAAATGTTGTTTACCTCCACGTGTTTGTGGATGGCTGATTTGTCAGGGTGCCAGGCTTTCAGGAATTCCCTACTGTTTTTGGACTTGGTTTGGTCTAGGACCATGATGGCAAACCTGTGGCTTGCAGGTTTTCTTGCAGACATCTCATGACCCAACTACGTAACCTCATCAGTGTTGGAAGGGAATGAGGGTTTGTGGAGGGTTTGTGGGCTCCTGCATCCTTGGTGCTTCTCTCTTGTGACGTTTCATTATCCAACAAAGAAACATTCTGAGTGTTAGAAGCGGGGAGGATTTGCTCTCTGTTTGTATACAACGTTGCTGGGAACGTTCCTGGTAGTTCCTCGATTAGATTGCCGTGCCCTGTTGGATTGAATAGAACAGAATAATAACAGAGTTGGAAGGGACCTTGGAGGTCTTCTAGTCTTCTGCTCAGGAGATTGTAGCTCATCATTCCTTGATTGGGGTATTGTTTGCTTGTTGATTGTCGGTCCAGTATTAATCTCTGCTTATCTTAGTATTGATTGCTGGTATTGGGGCCTTTTTGCTTTTCTCTTTGAAATGGTGTGTAAATGTTGTTTACCTCCACGTGTTTGTGGATGGCTGATTTGTCAGGGTGCCAGGCTTCCAGGAATTCCCGACTGTTTTTGGACTTGGCTTGGTCTAGGACCATGATGGCAAACCTGTGCCACACAGAACCATTTGTCCAGGCACATGAGCCCCAGCCAAGCTTGCCTGCACTGCACATGTGCGTGCCACCCAGCTGTTTTTCAGCCCGTTTGAGGCAGTTTTCATCCTCCCGGAGGCTCCATTTCAAAGCCAAAGACCCAGCACTGTCTGAAAATGTCTCCTTGGTCATGTGTCTGGCCTGATTAAATGCTGAAGGCACAAGGAACGCTGTTCCCTTCCCATCAAAGGGGCCCCTATTTTCCTACTTGCATTTTTACGCGCTTTCGAACTGCTAGGTTGGCAGAAGCTGCTGGGACAAGGAACGGGAGCTCACTCCATTACGTGGCACTAGGGATTCGAACCGCTGAACTGCTGACCTTCCTGATCGACAAGCTCAGCATCTTAACCACTGAGTCACCGCCTCTCACTGCTAGTACTCTTTTTCTCTTCCCCCTTGTATCACACCCTCCCTTTTCCCATTCCCTTTCCTTCCTTCCCTTCCTTTCCTATTTTCTTTTTGTATTTTATATTATGTCAGGATTCGGGCAGTTCCCCCATTTGAATCCTGAGTCTCGTGCCAAACTTCCAAAACTTCAAAAGAATTTATTGGGAGTTAACATGGCCGGCACTGCCTGGGTGTAGCCGACTCTGGGACACATCATTCATTGTCACCTTTGACCTTGGTTTCCCCACCCCTGTGGGTGTATCCTAATTCATATTCTCCAATGGGACACCTCTATAGCCAAGAACCATCAATCAGGCTCTCCAGTTAGATATTTGCCATGGCAGAAACTTCAGTCACCTAGTTACTATCTTTGAAAAACTATTTATGGAATGCACTTTTGGTTTCCAAGCTGACGCACTGCTCTTTCAAACCCCTTTCCCCCCTTCCCTTTCTGTTGGCATCCCTAAAAAGGCCATAGAAATATTTTATGAGTTGACATATTATACAATAAAATAAAAATCATTGGTTGCTCTCGTTGTTCTTTGGAGGAGATTGCGAAAACCAGACATTGAAAATCTCCACAGACCGTTTCATCCTAAACATTCATATTTCGAACTGTTACCCTCAGGGAGGCGTTATAGGTGTCATAAAATGAGGACTAATAGATTGAGAAACAGTTTCTTTTCCAAGGCAGGAACCGTCTTGAAACAAACAGTTCATATGTGATTTATTATTATTATTATTATTATTATTATTATTATTATTATTATTATTATTATTATTAATAATAATAATAATAATAATAACAACAACAACAACAACAACAAAACAACAACAACAATAATAATAATAATAATAATAATAATAATAATAATAATAATAATAATAATAATTTATTTATTTTAGTTTTTAAATACTCGGTAGTGTGATTGTGATGTGGTGTTTGGGGTGCTGTGCTGGAGTAGCTTTCAAATTTCATTCTGTTTGTGGAATGCAATGACAATAAAGGTATTCTATTCCGTTCCCTTCCGTTCCTCTTCCCATTCCATTTCATAAAATGCTCTGTGGAAAAAAAAAACTATATAAAAGAAAAATAATTAAATGCTGCTAGATATTAAAAAAAGAAATAAGAAAAACGGAACAAAGCCAGCTGCCCCGTTCAGCTCTGATATTCAGTGCAAATGTTCACTTTTCACCATAGATGGGCCTGGCATTGGGCTCCCTCGCCTGCCCTCTGGTTCCCATGTGTCCCTTCAGCTGTCAGCGGGTGGGATGAGTGGGTCTGGGGGGACGAGTGTTTTCTCCACAGTGGGCCCTGGGCAGTGGTGGGATTCAAAAAAAATTTATTATCAGTTTTGTGGGCGTGGCAGAGGAAGGGCACTGCAAAATCTATATTCCTTCCCCACCCCACTAACCTGCTTTCCAGCTCCGTTCTCCTGGGCAGGCCAACAAAAGAAGAGCCAGCCGATCAGCTGGGACTCAATGGGAGGCAGAGAAGAGATGGGGTTGGCGGGTGCCAGTCTGAGGTGGGATTGGTTGGTTCTCTCAACTATTCAAAATTTCCGCTACCACTTCTCCAGAACCAGTCAGAACTGGCTGAATATACCACCTCTGGCCCTGTGGGGAAGGGTTAGGTGGATGGATAGACGAGGCCCTACCCGTTTTGAACCCCAACTCGCTCGGCCTTCGCTCTGATCTGTCTCCTTTGCCTCCTCAGACGACGTGGTCTCCAACTACTTCACCAAAGGGAAGCGAGGGAAACGTTCCGGGATCCTCCTCGTCTTCTCCTTCATCAAGGAAGCCATCTTGCCCAGCAGACAGAAGATGTACTGATCGTCCTCCCCTCCAGCAACCCCCCCCCCAGATGTTGTCGTTTCCCACCCATCCCCTCCCTCTTCTGGACACAGGGGGACCTTCCTCCTGTTCTGAGCCTCCACGTCCCTCTTTTTTCCTGACCTCGAGATCTGTTCGGGGTGAACAAACCGGGAAAGAGCCCCGAGGTGTGTACGTGAGGCAGCTCTCTTTCCTGTGGGTGGCTGGGGAAAGGAGACGAGGTCGGGGACCCCCCCTCCCATCTCACTCCACCCCTCTCAAAAGGGTTTCCGATGAACTCTTAGCATGCTTTTTTAAAAGCCAGGGCAGTTCATCTCTTCGGGGTAGGAAGGGGGACGCGACGTTTCATGAGCTCTCCACGGCCGGATTTCTTCCAATGTTTTTTTTGTGAGAGGAATCTGCCCGGGAACGAAGGACAAAATGGACTTCTGAAAGACGCCGCCTTCTTCCGTCGTGGCTGACCCAAACCAGACCATCCGGCCAGGAATGAGCAAAAAAAAAAAAAAGTTTAATAATTCTTCTTCCTTCATTGTGCTAGGAGGTTCTTCTCCGGGAAGCTGGCTAAACTTGTTTTGGGGTTTTTGGTTCTTGTTAGGGAAAAAAAAAAGGAAAGAAAAGGAAAGAAAAGGAAAGAAAAGAAAAGAAAACCAGGAAGGATGGTTCCACACAAACTTCCTGGCTCCGCTTTTGGAGTGTGTGAAAAGCAAAGCTGCATTGAGCACAGAAAGACTGAAAAACTTCCCTGGTGTCAGTGGAAATTGAACAAAACCAACGCCCCGGTTGGGGAAGGAACCAGGATGGCGTGCAAAGAATTTGCCAGGTTGTGCCTGGAACGCAGGAAGCCACGAGGGTCTAATCTGCTCCTTGGGCTGGGCGCGCTCCCCCCCCCCCCGGTTCTGCCCCAGCAGTTGTCAGGCTGCCTGGCCCGTCTAGAGGACCTCCAGAGGCTTCCAGCTGCCACAATATTCTTGGCTGAAGGCAACAGGTGTCTCTTTCAGCACAAAGTTTGTGTTCAATAAAGGTGTTCAGTTCACAACAGAACAAAGAGACAACTCTTCTCCCCTTTTTCTTCAGGGTGTGATGACCCGGGGCGTGGCACCAAGGCAACACGATCAGAGAATAAGTCTTGGTCTCTTCATTAGCTCCAAGTTTGCCCCCAATGTTCCGGTTACTCTCCGGTCTGGAGAAAAACTCTCCCAGGAACCTGCAACCGCCTTGGGCTGCAGATATTTCAATCCAAAATGGTGTAAACAGAAAACTAAACTATAAATCCAACAAGGCAAAATAAGGTAATAAATCTGGCAGGGCAAGCTAAGGAGTTCCAGAAGTGAAGTAACATGGCAATAAATCCAACCAGTTGGGAGGATGCCAGGAACTCAGATAAAAGCAACCAACACTAGATAAACTCAGTGTTTGTTCCCAACAAACGCCCCTCCCAACTGCCTCTCCTTTAAACTCCCTCCCCAAGTGTGCCCTGTGAAGGGAATCAGGGCCCTTTCCTCCCTCGTAAGCCACGCAACCCATGTTGCTCTCTTCTCCGTTCCTCCCTGCGTGCCCTAGGATGAAGAGGGGGTAGGCCTGGGTCTTCCTCTGAACTCTCTCTCCCCCTTGTTCTATCTCTTCCCTGCTCTGCCCAACTGGACTTTGCCCTTCCCCAGTTTCCTCCACAGCCAACACAGCCACATTCCTGCCCCCCGTCAGCTGTTTGTCTTCCTCCTCGGATTCAGACTCCGATGAGGGCATGACAAGGGGTATCATTTGGCATTCTTTTTTTTTTATTGGGGGTGAACACAGGGAGTCCTCCACTTACGTTCGTTCATTTAGTGACCATTTGAAATTACAGCAGCACTAAAATCTCATTTTACACACTTAGCACCATCGCAGCATCCTCTCTGATCATGTGATCAAAATCCAGCCGCTTGGCAGCGGACTCATCTTTACGATGGTTGCAGCGTCCAGGGGTCACATCCCCTTTGCGACCTTTTAACAAGGAGGGAAGCTAGATTCACTTAACAACGAGGTTACTAACAACCACTGCAGCCATTCACTTAATTACGGTGGCGGGAAAGATGGCGAAACGGGGAAAAACTCGGTTAGGAACTGTCCTGCTTAACAACAGAAATTTTAGGCTCGATTGCGGCCGTAAGTTGAGGACTACCCGCATTTCGGGAGCCCCCCTTTCTGATCGACAAGCTCAGCATCTTCACCACTGAGTCACCGCCTCTCACTGCTAGTACTCCACTCCAACTTTCCCTGCCAATTAGAGGGGATCCGCAAGGGGAACCCCATTTATAGCCTCCATTTCCCTGTCTATGAGGAGTCCCAAACTTCCAGATCAAAGGATGCCTTTCCCCAAAAAGGCGACTAGACTTTCTCGTGTTTTCCCTTTTGAAGAGGTTTCGCTTCTCATCCAAGAAGCTTCTTTGGTTCTGGGTTAGAGTTGAAGTGAAGAAAGTTCTTTGAGGAGAAGCAAAACGTCTCTGTGGGGAAGTTGATTCCGCAGTGCTAGAAAAGAGGTAAAAGGTACAGGTACAGGTGTTCTCCTTACATGTACGTGCCAGTCGTACATGTGGGTTGGTGCTCCTCTCCGTTACAAAGCCAAAGAATCAGTGCTGTCTGAAGACGTCTCCGTGGTCATGTGGCCATCATGACTAAACACCAAAGAAGGTGCACAGAACGCTGTTTCCTTCCCACCAAAGGGGGTCCCTATTTTTCCATTTGCATTTTTTTTAATGTGCTTTCGAACTGCTAGGTTGGCAGAAGCTGCTGGGACAAGTAAGGGGAGCTCACTCCGTTATGTGGTGCTAGGGATTCGAACCGCCGAACTGCCGACCTTTCTGATCAACAAGCACAGCGTCTTATCCACTGAGCCACTGCGTCCCTTTTTGGTGCAATAAAATAAGGCATTAAGATCTACCCTCAACTTTTAACCTTTTTTTTTAATTATGATGATTATTAAACGTTTCTGAGCGTTGCAAAGTCAACCCTATCAAATACTTTATAATAGAGATGGGGCATTTGAGGGGAGGGGACATCCCTGCCCCTTTGCTCCCTTGGGCCACGGCCAAAGGGGCCTGCAGGGACTTCCTCCTACAGGCTGGATGCTTCACTTTGGATGGAGGGGGTCTCTTTTGGGGACCCCAAGCTCACTGTCCTTGGGCTCAGAGCTTCGGCACTGCAGTAGGTGGAGACGTGGCTCTGCAGGCTGCTCAGGAAGATGGGATCCAGGGTGACCCGCAGGCTCAGGGCCATCTGGTCGGTCCACCAGTGCTCAGGCCCTGGGGGACGCCGGTGCTTCAGGTTGAAGATATGCACCAGCCGGAGGTCCCGGGGTACCTCCAGGCGGGGTGTCCAGGTGTGGGGATAGAGGCTCTGGTAAAGGACCTCGTAGGGGAGATCCGGCACGGGGCAGACCCTGCCAATGTTGTCGATCTGGATCACCGGATCCCCGAAAGGGTCCTTGAAGAGGAAGAGGAAGGAGGTGAAGTCGTGGTGTGGCAGCTTCTCGGCTTCCACGCCCAGCCGGATCAAGGCCGGCCGGCAGATGGACGTGGCCGGTTCAGAGTCAAGGTTGGTGCTGAAATTCCAGGGCTTCTGACGCCGGTACCTGTGCTGCATGCTGAGGATTGAGTCGGAAGCATTGCCCCTGAGCAGAGTGCTGAGGGAAGGGATGGGGGTAGCGATCTGGCCAGCCAATTTGCGGAGGGTCAGCGAGTGGCGCTTGACCTGGGACAGGTCCAGGAGGGTCCGAGAGGGCCACGACAGCCCCTTCTTCAGCAGCCAACTTTCAAAGGCCATCACGTTGCAGAAGTTCAGCTCCCTCTGGGAAGGGAAAAGCAGATACAGATACAGATTAACACAGTTGGAAGGGACCCAGTGATGGCGTGCTACTGGTTCAGACTGGTTTGGCCGAACTGGTAGTAAAAGTCTCCGAGAATCAGCTGAGAGGTGGGGGAAAAAAAATCCTGGACAATCAGATGAGAGGGAAAAAAAGCCAAGGATCAGCCCTCCCACCCATCCTTGTGCTTTTCCCTTCTTTATTCTCTCAGCTGTTTGGTGCTGGAGGCCTCACCTGGTGTGGGGAAAGCTGGGCACACACGTTAGTTACATGCACACTAGGTGTATGAGCAATCACCAAACTGGTAATGGAAAAAGTAGGATCCCACTGCTGAAGGGACCTTGTCGGTCATCTAGTCCAGTTGTTGGCAGCCAGTGGGCCGGGGACCACTGGTGGTCCATGAGAAAATGTTGGTGGTCTGCAGAGAAATCTCACCCCCAAAGCATCCCCTAAAAGCAATTAATCCAGGCTGCGTGGAAACCCAAGGCCCATATCGCCCGCACAAGGTAATGAGGGGAAGGGGGAAAGAGTGGGGGGACTTGCCCCACTGAACCCACATGCCTGGCCTGGTCACCAGACTGCTTCTTTCTACTTCTTTCTTCTTCTGCTTTTGGCTGCATGCAAGGAAAGCCGCAAAAGTCTTTCTCTCTCTCCCCCAAACTCCCCCAGAAATGAGTCTTTGGGACCCTGCAAGGCCTCCAGCTCCAAGAGGCTGTGCCGGCGCCACCAGTCTCATAAAAACTCATTTCTGGCGGAGTTTGGGAGAGAGAAAGAAAGACTTCTGCTGCTTTCCTTGCATGAAGCCAAAAGTCTCTCTCTCTCTCTCCCCCTGAGAACAGAGCGGGAGACAGTATCCTGTGATCCTAAATAATGATTGATTGGGAGGAAAATGGGGTGGGGAATTCTCCTGCAGACTCTGGGGAATATTCCCAGGGTCTCTGGTCTGCGGGATTTAAAATGATGAGTTTGGTGGTCCCTGAGGTCCAAAAGGTTGGCGGCCCCTGATCTAGTCCAATCCACCACCTAAGCAGGAGACCTTACACCATTTCTGACAAAGGGTAGTCCAGTCTCTTCTGGAAAGCCTCCAGTGGAGGAGCTGACCCCAGGCCCCTGGCCTTTGGCATAACAAGCAGCCCCTTCCCCAACATGAGGTGACCCTTACCCTCTTGGCCTTTGGGGCCCTAAAGGCCGGGTCCCACCACCCAGAGGCATGAACTTGAGATGGGTGGCCATAGGAATTGAATCAGGTGGGATTCTACAGGTTCGCACCTATTTGCTAGAAACAGTTGTTAACATTCTAAGCAGTTCGGAGAACCGGTTGTTAGAAGAAATTACTGGTCTAATCCTGTAAGGAAGGCAGGAAGGAAACATTCTGGTGTTGCTTACAGAAACTGCCTCTACGTTAACCCTTATTACATTCTTGGCAGCACTAGACTTCCTGTCTCTGGATGCCTTGATGTGAGTGATATTGAGTTGGCCACACCCAGCCAATAATATGACCACCAAGCCACTTCCACCCAGTCACATGACCACCTAAGCCATGCCCACCACCTAAGCCATGCCCACAGAACCGGTTGTTAAAAATTTGAATCCCACCCCTGAATTGAATTAAATGGATACATGTATGACAGGGAAGGCACCAGGCTAGAAAATGGGAGGCTGTGAGTTCTAGTTTCACCTTAGGCATGAAGACCAACTGGGTGTTTCTGGGTCAATTTGCCAGGAGACAGTCAAAATTATTACTATTATTGTTGTTTTGTTATTAAATAACAATCAGAATACACTTGGAAGGGACCTTGGAGGTCTTCTAGTCCAACTCCCTGCTCCAGCAGGAGACTTTAGTCTATACCATCCAAGACAAATGGCTGTCTAGTCTCCTCTTCTTAAAACCCTCCAGTGTTGGATCTCCCACAACTTCTGGTGGCAAGCTGTTCCACTGGCTAATTGTTCTCACTGTCATGAAATTTCTCCTTAATTCCAGGTTTCTTCTTTCCTTGATGAATTTTCATCCGTTACTTCTTGTCCTGCCTTTAGGTGCTCTGGAGAATAGGTTGCACCCCCCTTTTCTTTGGGGCAGCCCCTCAAATATTGGAAGACTTGCTATCGCGTCTCCCCTGGTCCTTTTTTTTTTTTTTTATTAGATCAGACCTACCCAATCCCTGCCACCGTTTTTCGTGCGTTTTACATTCATGACATTGGTCTGACCCAGACTTCGTCAAACTTAATCAAACACAAGCTGCTCTTAAAAGTAAAACCTATTTTAATGTGATGCTGGGAATTCCTTGCATTCCCAGCCAAACCTCATTAGACACAGTTCCTCCAAATAAGATCACGCTGTTCAGTGCTGTAGAATGCTTGCCAACAACAGGCGTCCAATTAAGGCTTAACATAAACCAATCCAACCCCCAACCCCCCCCACCAAAAAAAAACCCTGACCAAAGTACAGAGCTTCACGAAGGACTCGGAATCTAATTGAACTACTTTGCTTCCTGCAAAGAGTTTGTCATTGAGGTCTGACTTTTATCCCTTATGGGATAAATGGCAATCACCTCCCAGCCTTACTCCCAAGTTGTCCCTTTTGTTTCAGCTACTCTCGCCTTCTAGCAGCTCTGTGCATACGCGCACTGGGAACAGGCTCCCTTTGTTCCTCTGCCCTGCTGCTGCCAGACTCCGAAGGCTCCAAAGGCAGCCCCCTACTCCCAGACGGTCCTGGCCCTATCCCTGCATCGGATGCAAGACCCTCGTCTGAATCCTTGCCAGACTCCCGGACTGGTTCCCTTTTGTCCTCGCTGTCCGATACCTCTGCCGTCTGCACCGGCTGCCGGCAAACCACAAGAGACGTCATACCTGTGAAGGTCAACATGCAGGAACAGCTACCTGTTCTCTTTGAAGGAATTGCCATTGCTTCCTCTCGCACTTGGCTTTGAGGGACTCCAGTTTGCACACCTGCTGCAGCTGGTGCTTCTTGTCGGCCTTCCACATGGCGTGGGAGAGACGCCTGGGGGTGGGGAGAGAGCAGAGTGGTTAAGCAGCCTCGTCTGCCCCTCCCTTGCTCTTTCCTAACCACGTGACTGCCCCCTCCCCCCCGAAGGTGCTTATTTCAAGAGGCAACTAGACTTTCTGCTTTTGTTTTTTTCTTGGAAGACTTTTCGCTTCTCATCCCAGAAGCTTCTTCAGCTCTGACTGGATGGTGGGGAAGGGAAGGATCTCAGCAGCTGGTTCTCTGCCTGGTTGCTGGGGGGGTGGGGGAGGAGGCGTGGCCATGGTGGGTGTGGCTTACCAGAACTTCTCGGAGGGCCATTTTTTTGCCTTCCTCAGAGTCCGGAGGCTTCCCTCAGGCCTCTGGGAGGGCAAAAACGGCCTCCCCCGAACTCCAGAGGCTCTCTGGAAGCCGAAAACAGGCACACTTCTGATCTTCCTGAACTCCTGGGCGGCCTGTTTTTCACCCTCCCCGAGCCTCTGTGCGGATCCTGCACTCAGCTGCACATCCAAAACGAGCCATATGGAGACTCCTGGGAGGGTCTGGGTGGGCGGGGCCAGGCGGTCAGTCCAACTACTGGTTCGGCGAACCAGATGTAAAATTTAACATCCGGTCCACCCAAACCGGCTGAATCCCACCCCTGTTCCTACTGTTCTGACCCAAACCTAATTCCAAGAGAACAAACACAAGACAAAGGCAGCAGTATAACCTTCACAGATAAAAGGCTGCTTCCAACTAATTAGCTCTGACAAGAAAGAGTTTTGCCAAGTTTTTGTAAGTCTGCCAAAACAAAACAACAGATAAGAAATAGTTTACAAGAGTTTTCAAATACCAACTGTAATGTCCACGAGGCTGAGTTTCAAAACTTCTTTGCTTTCTGCAAAGTGCGTTCGTTCACAGCTGGCTTTTATCTTCTTGAAGGAGGGGCCATTACCTTGTAGCCTTACTCCCAAGTTGCCCGTGCTGTTGTAACTGTTCTTTCCTCTGAGTAATCCTTCATGCATGTGCACTTGGCACAGGCTCCTCGGGAACCTCCTCATCGCTGCTGCCAGCCCCTGCAATCTCCGAAGGCAGCAGTCCACTCCCTGATGGCCCTGGCCCCTCGTCTGAGTCCTCGCTCTCCTCAGCCATCCACACCTGCTGCCGACTAACCACAACACATACCCCTTACAGACAGCTGTACATTTGCATCCTTTTTAGAGGCTGAGGTCGTTGAGGCCACCTGGAGATTTATCTGTGTCCTCAGGGTCACCTGAGCGGTGCAAATGCATGTGGAGCCTTCTTGGAACTGCTAAAAGGACCCTGTTGTAGATTGGAGGTAGAGGGTGTAGACGTATCCCTCCCCTTCCGCTGAGAGAGAGGCAGAAAGCTGTTCAATTTTGACTTAGACTTTTTAACCCCTCTTTTAAAAGTATCTGTCCTACCATTCCCCACCATCCAGTCAGAGCTGAAGAAGCTTCTGGGATGAGAAGTGAAACGTCTTCAAAGAAAGACAAGGAAGTCCAGTCGCCTCTTGAAATAAAAAGCACCTTTGGGACAATCGAGACTTGGATGGCTTGACTATAGACATTTACTTTTACTTTTACTTTTACTTTTACTTTTACTTTTACTTTTACTTTTACTTTTACTTTTACTTTTACTTTTACTTTTACTTTTACTTTTACTTTTACTTTTACTTTTACTTTTACTTTGACTTTGACTTTGACTTTGACTTTGACTTTGACTTTGACTTCACTTCACTTTACCTTTACTTTACTTTACCTTTACTTTACTTTTTACTCTTTACTCTTTACTTTACTTCATTGTCATTGCATCTTGTAGAACGAAATTAAATAGCATTTTCAGTGCACAATTTATGACTATAAAAACAAACACAAACATACATCCTTCACCCTCTACACATTGAATTGAAACCCCCTGATATCACATTCATATTGCACTATATAGTAGAATTCAATAGAGCTACTGCCCTGTGATAAAAGCTGTTTTTCAGCCTATTTGTCCTTGTTTTTATTATCTTGTACCATCTGCCAGATGGTAATAATTAAAAAAAACGGGGTACCCAGGATGAGATGGATCTTTGAGGATGTTTTGAACTTTCTTAAGGCAGCGGGAGCTATAAAGCTCTTCCAAAGAGGGGAGAGGGCAACCCATGATCCTCTGGGCAAGGACATTAACCCTCTGGAATGCTGTCCTGTCTGCCCCTGTGCAATTGGCAAACCATCAACAGGTACAGTAAGTTAAGATACTCTCTATGGTGCAGCAGTAGAAGGTCACCAGCAGTTTTTCATCCAGTGGTTGTTTCCTGAGAAGTCTCAGGTCGTATAATCTCTGCTGGGCCCTTTTGACCAGGGCTGCAAGGTGAGCGCCTCAGGTCAGGTGCTCTTTTTGGGTAACATCCAGAAACTTAAAACTGGCCACTTGCTCTACTCGGTCTCCATGGAAAAGCAAGGGCTGGATGTCTGATCTGTTCCTTCTATAGTCCACCTAAGCTCCTTGGTCTTATTGGTATTGAGGACCAAGTTGTTGTCTCCACACCACGAAAGCAACCAGTCCACCTCATCTCGGTAGGCAGACTCATCCTATGACACACCTGTAAAAATGGGGAGGGGGTTACATTTTAAAGCTGGGATTGTCCTACATTTGAAAGAAAAACCATTTGGGTGAAAAGGTCTCCCTGCTTGAGCAGGGGGTTGGACTAGAAGACCTCTGAGGTCCTTTCCAACTCTGTTATTCTGTTACAGATAGTCCTTGAGTTACTACAGCTCATTTAGTGACCATTCGGAGTTACAACAGCACTGGAAAAAGTGTCTCATGACCATTTTCCACACTTAACAACCATTTGCAGCCTTCCTCATGGTCATGGGGTCAAAGTTCAGACGCTCGGCAATGGGCTTATCCTTATGACAGTTGCCGTGTCAATGGGGAAGCCAGATTCATTGAACAACTGTGTGACTCACGTAACAACTTCAGGGATTCACTTAATGACTGTGCCAAGAACAGTCGCAAAATGAGGCCCACACTCATTTAACTGCCTCGGTTAGCAACAGAAATGTTGGGCTCAGTTCTGCTCACAAGTTGAGGACTACCAACCTGTCTTCCATTGAAGACCTGTATACTGCATGAATCAAAAAGAGGGCTGTGAAAATATCTATAGACCCCACACATCCTGGACATAAACTGTTTCAACTCCTACCCTCAAAATGACGCTAGAGAGCTCTGCACACCAGAACAACTAGACACAAAGAGAGTTTTTTCTTGAACACCATCACTCTGCTAAACAAACAATTCCCTCAACATTGTCCAACTATTGACAAACTGCATTACTATTACTCTTAATCTTCTCATCACTCCTTATCACTCATTCCCTCCCACTTGTGACTGTATGACTGTAACTTTGTTACTTGTATCCTTCCAATTTATACTGACTGTTTCCTAGTATGATTTGATTGTTTATTGTACCCTATGACTATCATTGAGTTTTGTACCTGATGATTCTTGACTCTTGACGAATGTATCTTTTTTTTATGTCCACTGAGAGCATTTGCACCAAGACAAATTCCTTATGTGTCTAATCACACTTGGCTATAAAGAATTCTATTCTATTCTATTCTATTCTATTCCATTCCATTCCATTCCATTCTATATTCTATTCTTATTGTATTCTATTCTATATTCTATTCTTATTGTATTCTATTCTATTCTGTTCTGTTCTGTTCCGTTCTGTTCCGTTCCGTTCCATTCCATTCTATCATATTCTATTCTATTCTATCTGTATACTTACCCATAATTCAAGGTGGTAAGCTCATCCAACTTACCTTCCTCCTTTTATTTTCCTCACAACAACCACCCTGTGAGGTGGCCTGGTCTGAGAGAGTGAGGGGCGGACTGGCCCGAAGTCACCTAGCTGCCTTTCGTAGCTAAGGTGGGACTAGAACTCGCAGCCTCTTGCTTTCTAGTCTGGTGCCTTCACCACTAGACCAAACTGCCAAGTTTTGGATTCCAGCCCTTGGGGGGTGGGGTTGGAGTAGATGACCTCCAAGGTACCTTCGAAACGGGAATGTGCCGTGGTTTCCCTTCCACCTCGCTCCGAAGCCCACTGACTCACTTGGCGCACATTCGGTGGCCCCACATTTTGCACAGGTCGATGGGCTTTTGTCCCTCGTTGTCCTGGGCATGGACATCAGCCCCGGCGTCAATCAAAATCTGGAGGCAGTTCTCACGCCCTTCGCTGGCAGCCTTGTGAAGTGGAGACACCCCGTTGTAATTCTGCCTGGGAAGCCAGAAAAGGTGTGTGTGTGTGTGTGTGTGTGTGTGTGTGTGTGTGCAGGGGAGTTTTAGGAAAACTCCCAAAAGTTTGTTTGAAAAGTCCTCCAGGGTTTTCCTGAAGTGACCTGTGAGAGAGACTGGAGAGGACGCCAGTCAAGTGAGAACCTCGAACCAACCTGCAGGACTCAGGATCTGAGATCCGAGGGGCTGCCAGAAATCCAGAGTTTAGCAAAAGCTTCCCAGGCCCAGGGGGTCTTGGGGGATTAGTTGCTTCTTTTGCAGATGTTTCATGACCCAACTACGTAACATGATCAGTGCTAGAAGGAAGGGGAGAGTTGAGCAAAGATCACAACCTCACTGGGTAATGAAACGTCTGCAAGAAAACCACGAAGTTCAGAGAGCCCCAAGTCCTCTTCCTCCTCCTCCTCTTCCTCCTCCTCCTCCTCCTCCTCCTCCTCCTCCTCCTCTTCCTTTGACCCTGAGGCTCTCCTGTTACTGAAAACTTGAAGATCTCCTGCTTTTGAGTAGGGGGTTGGACTAGAAGACCTCCAAGGTCCCTTCCTTCCAGCTTCATTCCAATTCGGATTCAGCGCCCTTGTAACTTCGGCCACTAAACGAACCGTGGGCTTGCCTGTGCAACCCACACACCCCTTGCCAAACCTCCAGAGATGGGGCCCCAGCCCAGCCCAGCCCAGCCCAGCCCAGCCCAGCCCAGCCCAACCCACTCCCCAGCTTACACGTTGACGTCCGCGCCTTGGCTGAGTAGGTACTGGAGGCACTCCACGGCCATGGCCTTGCTCTCCTGGCCCAGCACCAGGTGGATGGGCCTCCAGCCTCTCAGGCTGCCCAGGTTGATGTCCAGGTTGTATTTCTCGACCAGCATCTTCATGCAGTCCAGCCGTCCGTGCAGGGCAGCCGTGTGCAGCGTGGAGAAGCCCTGGCAGAGAAAGGCAGGGGGAACGGAGTGACCGACGGTCAGCCAGCCTGGGAGGGCCCTTCAGAGGTTAACCACAGCCAAACAGAGGAAGGGTGCTTGCTACGGCTGCCCCCCGCCCCCCAGGTGGGGTTCCAGGTTGGGAAGCTGGCCCGCACTCAAGGTTGGGACTTAAATATTCAGAGAAAAAGCACTCCTGTTTTCTTTCTTTTTTTTTTTTTTAGAAAAATTGTGTATTTATTTGTATCCTGACTTTGTTACTTTTTACAAATAATGCAAGGGAGGAAACCTACGCAGCACACCACAACAACCCTATGAGGTGGGCTGAGAGAGAGAGAGAGAGAGAAGCGCTGTCTCAAAGTCACCTGGCCTTTGTTCCTAAGGTGGAATATAGAAATCACAGGCTCCTGGTGATTGGCCCAGTCTCCCAGCTGACTTTGATGCCTAAGGCGGGACTAGAACTCACTGTCTCCTGGTGATTGGCCCAAAGTCACCCAGCTGGTTTTCACGCCTAAGGGGAGACTAGAACTCACAGCTTCCTGGTGATTGGCCCAGTCTCCCAGCTGACTTTCATGCCTAAGGCGGGACTAGAACTCACTGTCTCCTGGTGATTGGCCCAAAGTCACCCAGCTGGTTTTCATGCCTAAGGTGGGTCTACAACTCACAGCCTCCTGGTGATTGGCCCAGTCTCCCAGCTGACTTTCATGCCTAAGGCGGGACTAGAACTCACAGGCTCCTGGTGATTGGTTTTCATGCCTAAGGTGGGACTACAACTCACAGCTTCCTGGTGATTGGCCCAGTCTCCCAGCTGACTTTCATGCCTAAGGCGGGACTAGAACTCACGGGCTCCTGGTGATTGGCCCAAAGTCACCCAGCTGGTTTTCATGCCTAAGGTGGGACTACAACTCACAGCTTCCTGGTGATTGGCCCAGTCTCCCAGCTGACTTTCATGCCTAAGGGGGGACTAGACCTCACAGGCTCCTGGTGATTGGCCCAAAGTCACCCAGCTGGTTTTCATGCCTAAGGTGGGACTACAACTAACAGCTTCCTGGTGATTGGCCCAATCTCCCAGCTGACTTTCATGCCTAAGGCGGGACTAGAACTCACCGTCTCCTGGTGATTGGCCCAAAGTCACCCAGCTGGTTTTCACGCCTAAGGGGAGACTAGAACTCACCATCTCCTGGTAATTGGCCCAAAGTCACCCAATTGGCCTTTGTTCCTAAGGCAGAACTAGATCTCTCCATCTCCTGGTGATTGGCCCAAAATCACCCAGTTGGCTTTCATTCCTAAGGCGGGACTAGAACTCACAGCCTCCTAGTGATTGGCCCAACGTCTCCCAGCTGACTTTCATGCCTAAGGCGGGACTAGAACTCACAGCCTCCTGGTGATTGGCCCAATCTCCCAGCTGACTTTCATGCCTAAGGCGGGACTAGAACTCACAGCCTCCTAGTGATTGGCCCAACGTCTCCCAGCTGACTTTCATGCCTAAGGTGGAATTAGAACTCACAGCCTCCTGGTGATTGGTCCAAAGTCACCCAGTTGTGGAAGGCAGGACTAGATTTCATGGTTTCCTGTTTCTGGAATTTCTTAGGCTTTTTTTTTTCTCTTAGAAGACATTTCGCTTCTCATCCCAGAAGGTTCTTCAACTCTGACTGGATGGTGGAGAATGGAAGGATTTATATTTCTTGAAGACAGCTGGTCATTTGCATCCTTTTTAGAGACTCCTTGAGGCCACCTGGAGATTTGTGTCATCAGGGTCACTGGAGTAGTGCAAATGGGTGTAGAGCCCTTCTTGGAACTAATGAAAGGGTTCCTGTAATGTGCAATTTTTTTCCTGGAAATCCATTCATTCTCCCGCACCATTTCAGTGTGTTCATTCCAAAATGCATAGCTAAATATCTATGGCAGGGGTCTCCAACCTTGGCTCCTGGAAGCCTGGCGGACTTCAACTCCCAGAATTCCACAGCCTGCTGGCTGTGGAACTCTGGGAGTTGAAGTCCGCCAGGCTTCCAGGAGCCAAGGTTGGAGACCCCTGATCTATGGGGATTCTCAACTGTCTGCAAGCAATATCAATCCTTCTGTTCCCCACCATCCAATCAGAGCTGAAGAAGCTTCTAGAATGAGAAGCAAAATGTCTTCCAAGGAAAAGCAGAAAGTCCAGCTGACTCTTGAAAAAAAAAGCACCTTTGGGACAACCAGGATAGGGACGGAGGAACTCCACAGACGTTCTTAGTTGTTTTCCTTGAAAAGGTTTCTCTTCTCATCCAGGAAGCTTCTTCAGTTCTAGGTTAAGGTTGAACTGAAGCAGCTTCTTGGATGAGAAGCCAAATGTTTCCAAAGTGGGAGGTGGGGAATAACACCAAGAAAGTCCAGTTGCCTCTTGGAAAAAGCACCTATAGGACAACCAGGAGACCTGGATGATGGAGAATCTCCATAGACATCTGGTTTGCTTGTTGTATTCTTTTATTTGTTTGTTTGTTTGTTTGTTTAGCTACCATTCTTGCCACAAGGTGAGTCTGGGAGGCTTTGCAACATTAAAAGGAAGCCATAAATATATACATAAGTACAGCAATATTTTGGTACTCCACTGTTCTGGTTGAAGCTCATTAAACTTTGTTCTCAATGCATTTTGATGCGAACATTTTGTCCCAATACTCATTGTTTGCTACTCAACACACAAGCTAGAAATCGTTGGTCTCGGCTGCCTCGTTGGAACCCCCTTATTCCTGTTCAGATCCAAACCTGGTTCCAAGAGAATATACACAAGACAAAGGTAACAGCACAACCTTTTACTGTTTCATCTACGAATCCTGTTTCTTCACAGATAAAAAGGCTGCTTCCAAATAATTAGCTCCGACAAGAAAGAACCTTGGCAAGTTTTGGTAATGCTGCCAAGAACAACAGATACAGTTCCTAAACAATAAATCAAAGAGTCTCCAAATAACAACTCAGATATTCTCTGGTAATATCACACTACTGACTGGAGCATACAAAACATTTGCTAGACCAATACTCAAGTAGAGCTCATCAGTCTGGAACCCACATTACATACCTGATATTAACACAGTTGAGAAAGCCCAGAAATATTTCCCAAGAAGAGTTCTCCACTCCTCTATTCATTGCAGAATACCTTATGCCACCAGACTTGAAATTCTAGACCTAGAAAATCTAGAACTACGCCGCCTTCGGTCCGATCTAAATATAGTGCATAAAATCATATATTGCAATGTCCTACCTGCAAATGAATACTTCAGCTTCAACCATAACAACACAAGAGCAACACAATAGATACAAACTCAAGGTTAACTGCACCAAACTTGATTGCAGGAAATACGACTTCAGCAACAGAGTGGTCGATGTCTGGAATACTCTACCTGACTCTGTGGTTTCTTCCTCAAACCCCAAAAACTTTAACCTTAGACTGTCTACTATTGACCTCCCTCCTTTCCTAAGAGGTCTGTAGGGGGCGTGCATAAGCGCACCAATCATGCCTACCTTCCCTGTCCTATTGTTTTATTTTTTCTTATATGTGTCCATGTAGTCATAATATTTATACCTGTAATCTTATAATCGCTTGACAAAATAAATAAATAAAAACTCTGTAAAAGGGGCTTAAGTCTTTTTTTTTTTTTTAGTGTCGTTGCAACTTGGAACGGTCACTCAATGAACAGTTGTAAGTCAAGGGCTACCTCTTCTATTCTATTCCCAATTCAGACGCGTTCTCCCCTCCCAGGGTGTCCCACCCAGCCGAGCAAAGGAAGGGCGGTGAATCAGGGGCAGCTTTTCGGCAGGAGAAAAGAAGGGCAGCCTGGTTTCCAAGGCGGGCTGGGGGCCTGTGTGGATGGTGGGTGGGAGAGATTTACGTTAATATCCGCCTGGTTGGGGGACTCCGCTTTCTGTATGGTGATCTGGAGCCACTGCGTCTGTCCGGTGCTGGCGGCATAGTGTAAATCTTGCAGGCGGGCCTGTTTAGTGGTGGGGGTATGTCTCGATGGCGCGGTCTTGACGTTGCTAAAACACAAGGCAGAGGAAGGGCTGTTAGATTCTTCCCACCCTCCCTCCCCCTCGGAAGTGGGATTCAGCTGGTTCTGACCAGTTCTGGAGAACCGGCAGCGGACATTTTGAGTCATTTGGAGAACCGGCCAATCCCACCTTTGGCTGGCCCCGCCCCCATCTAGTCTCTGCCTCCCATTGAGTCCCAGCTGATTGGCTGGCTCTCCTTTGGTTGCCCTGCACAGGAGAACGGAGCTGGAAAGCAGGTTAGTGGGAAGGGAAGAGAAGAGAAGGGGGATTTTGCAGTAACCTTCCCCTGCCACAACCCACCAAGCCATGCCCACAGAACCGATAGTAACAAAAATTGAATCCCACCACTGCCTCAAACCCATCTCTTCTCCGCCTCCCATTGAGTCCCAGCTGATTGGCTGGCTCTTCTTTGGTTGCCCAGCACAGGAGAACGGAGCTGGAAAGCAGGTTAGTGGGGTGGGGAGGGAAGGGGAATTTTGCACTAACCTTCCCCTGCCACAACCCACCAAGCCACGCCTGTAGTAAAATTGTTTTGAATCCCACCTCTTTGGTGAGAGGGACGGAGAATCTGGGAGTCTGGGAGTGTGGGGGCAGCTGAGTTCCACCCCCCCTCCTTTTGATACCCAGGCAGAAGTTCTGGGGGGGGGGGGTTGAGGGGGTAGAAAATTGGCTTCCAGAGCCCCTCCTGATCCTTTTCTTAAAGAAGGGAGCCGTGGACTTTGAATAAAATTGAGCCCATTGCTCTCAAGGCAGGGGGTGGGTTAGATGACCTTGAAGGTCCCTTCCAGTTTTTTTTTGTGGGGGGCGGCGGGATGGTGTTTGTGCAACGTGTGAAGCTCCAGCGTTCCTCCCGCTTGGCTGTCTCCCTGGTGGGATCTTTTCCTTGGAGACTGGAGGTTTAAAGACCCCCGCCAACCCCCGACCAGTTGAGGCCGGAGGATGGCTGCCCATCATCATGACCATCATCCCCAGACACGGGGAAAGGAGGAGGGGATTGCGGGTTCAGGAGCGACCCCCTTCCTTCCTCCCCCTTGGAGAAACCTCCGCCAGGCCGCTGTCCCGGTGCTGAAGGTCACCTGCGCTGGCCAAAGGAGGTTTTAGCGCTGTGGAAGCGGGCGAGTCGTTTTCCACCCCCCCCCCGCCCAGACTGCTCGAGGAGGGGATGATGGGCGCTCTGATCCTCCCCCCCCTCCCCCCTTCACTGGCCTGAAGGTGACGGCGGTGAAGGCGAGGGTGCTGGAGGAGGTGACGCGGTGCGATTCGCGAGCCTTGGACCGGCGCCGCCCCGAGTGAGGCAGCCTCCCACCCACCATCGCGGCCAACTGGCAACCCGGCCACCGCGGAGCGTGGTCAAGGCGTTGCCTGGCGACCGTGCCCAGGCTCAAGCCTCGTGATGGACGGAGTTCTCGCGCGGGGGGGGGGTGGAGGAGGAGGAGGAAGGGAAGAAGGGAAGTGGGAGGGGAGGGAGAGGAAGTAAAGAGAAGGAAAAGGAGGAAGGAGGAGGGATAAGGAGAGGGAGAGGGAGAAGGAAAGAGGAGGAGGGGGGAAAGGAAGGAAGGGGAGGAGGAAGGAGGAGGGAGAAGAGGGAGGGAGGAGGAGGAGGAAAAGAGAAGAGGAGGAGGAGGAAAAGGAAGGAGGAGGAGGAGGAAGAAAGAGGAGGAGGAGGAGAAAGGGGGAGGAGGAGGAGGAGAGGAGCAGGAAAAGGAAGGAGGAGAAGGAAGAGGTAGAGGAGGAAGAGGAGGGGAAGGAAGAGGGAGGAAGAAAGAGGAGGAGGAGGAAGAGGAAAAGAGAAGAGGAGGGGGGAAGGAAAGAGGACGAGGAGGAAAAGGAAGGAGGAGAAGGAAGAAAGAGGAGGAGGAGGAGAAAGGGGGAGGAGGAGGAGAAGAGGAACAGGAAAAGGAAGGAGGAGAAGGAAGAGGTAGAGGAGGAAGAGGAGGGGGAGGAAGAGGGAGGAAGAAAGAGGAGGAGGAGGAAGAGGAAAAGAGGAGGAGGGGAAGGAAAGAGGACGAGGAGGAAAAGGAAGGAGGAGAAGGAAGAAAGAGGAGGAGGAGGAGAAAGGGGGAGGAGGAGGAGAAGAGGAGCAGGAAAAGGAAGGAGGAGAAGGAAGAGGTAGAGGAGGAAGAGGAGGGGAAGGAAGAGGGAGGAAGAAAGAGGAGGAGGAGGAAGAGGAAAAGAGAAGAGGAGGGGGGAAGGAAAGAGGACGAGGAGGAAAAGGAAGGAGGAGGAGGAGGAGAAAGGGGGAGGAGGAGGAGAAGAGGCGCAGGAAAAGGAAGGAGGAGAAGGAAGAGGTAGAGGAGGAAGAGGAGGGGGAGGAAGCGGGAGGAAGAAAGAGGAGGAGGAGGAAGAGGAAAAGAGGAGGAGGGGAAGGAAAGAGGACGAGGAGGAAAAGGAAGGAAGAGAAGGAAGAAAGAGGAGGAGGAGGAGAAAGGGGGAGGAGGAGGAGAAGAGGCGCAGGAAAAGGAAGGAGGAGAAGGAAGAGGTAGAGAAGGAAGAGGAGGGGGAGGAAGAGGGAGGAAGAAAGAGGAGGAGGAGAAAGAGGAAAAGAGGAGGAGGGGAAGGAAAGAGGACGAGGAGGAAAAGGAAGGAAGAGAAGGAAGAAAGAGGAGGAGGAGGAGAAAGGGGGAGGAGGAGGAGAAGAGGCGCAGGAAAAGGAAAGAGGAGAAGGAAGAGGTAGAGAAGGAAGAGGAGGGGGAGGAAGAGGGAGGAAGAAAGAGGAGGAGGAGAAAGAGGAAAAGAGGAGGAGGGGAAGGAAAGAGGACGAGGAGGAAAAGGAAGGAGGAGAAGGAAGAAAGAGGAGGAGGAGGAGAAAGGGGGAGGAGGAGGAGAAGAGGCGCAGGAAAAGGAAGGAGGAGAAGGAAGAGGTAGAGAAGGAAGAGGAGGGGGAGGAAGAGGGAGGAAGAAAGAGGAGGAGGAGAAAGAGGAAAAGAGGAGGGGGGAAGGAAAGAGGACGAGGAGGAAAAGGAAGGAGGAGAAGGAAGAAAGAGGAGGAGGAGGAGAAAGGGGGAGGAGGAGGAGAAGAGGCGCAGGAAAAGGAAGGAGGAGAAGGAAGAGGTAGAGGAGGAAGAGGAGGGGGAGGAAGAGGGAGGAAGAAAGAGGAGGAGGAGGAAGAGGAAAAGAGGAGGAGGGGAAGGAAAGAGGACGAGGAGGAAAAGGAAGGAAGAGAAGGAAGAAAGAGGAGGAGGAGGAGAAAGGGGGAGGAGGAGGAGAAGAGGCGCAGGAAAAGGAAGGAGGAGAAGGAAGAGGTAGAGAAGGAAGAGGAGGGGGAGGAAGAGGGAGGAAGAAAGAGGAGGAGGAGGAAGAGGAAAAGAGGAGGAGGGGAAGGAAAGAGGACGAGGAGGAAAAGGAAGGAGGAGAAGGAAGAAAGAGGAGGAGGAGGAGAAAGGGGGAGGAGGAGGAGAAGAGGAGCAGGAAAAGGAAGGAGGAGAAGGAAGAGGTAGAGGAGGAAGAGGAGGGGAAGGAAGAGGGAGGAAGAAAGAGGAGGAGGAGGAAGAGGAAAAGAGAAGAGGAGGGGGGAAGGAAAGAGGACGAGGAGGAAAAGGAAGGAGGAGAAGGAAGAAAGAGGAGGAGGAGGAGAAAGGGGGAGGAGGAGGAGAAGAGGCGCAGGAAAAGGAAGGAGGAGAAGGAAGAGGTAGAGGAGGAAGAGGAGGGGGAGGAAGCGGGAGGAAGAAAGAGGAGGAGGAGGAAGAGGAAAAGAGGAGGAGGGGAAGGAAAGAGGACGAGGAGGAAAAGGAAGGAAGAGAAGGAAGAAAGAGGAGGAGGAGGAGAAAGGGGGAGGAGGAGGAGAAGAGGAACAGGAAAAGGAAGGAGGAGAAGGAAGAGGTAGAGGAGGAAGAGGAGGGGGAGGAAGAGGGAGGAAGAAAGAGGAGGAGGAGGAAGAGGAAAAGAGAAGAGGAGGGGGGAAGGAAAGAGGACGAGGAGGAAAAGGAAGGAGGAGAAGGAAGAAAGAGGAGGAGGAGGAGAAAGGGGGAGGAGGAGGAGAAGAGGAACAGGAAAAGGAAGGAGGAGAAGGAAGAGGTAGAGGAGGAAGTGGAGGGGGAGGAAGAGGGAGGAAGAAAGAGGAGGAGGAGGAAGAGGAAAAGAGGAGGAGGGGAAGGAAAGAGGACGAGGAGGAAAAGGAAGGAGGAGAAGGAAGAAAGAGGAGGAGGAGGAGAAAGGGGGAGGAGGAGGAGAAGAGGAGCAGGAAAAGGAAGGAGGAGAAGGAAGAGGTAGAGGAGGAAGAGGAGGGGAAGGAAGAGGGAGGAAGAAAGAGGAGGAGGAGGAAGAGGAAAAGAGAAGAGGAGGGGGGAAGGAAAGAGGACGAGGAGGAAAAGGAAGGAGGAGAAGGAAGAAAGAGGAGGAGGAGGAGAAAGGGGGAGGAGGAGGAGAAGAGGCGCAGGAAAAGGAAGGAGGAGAAGGAAGAGGTAGAGGAGGAAGAGGAGGGGGAGGAAGAGGGAGGAAGAAAGAGGAGGAGGAGGAAGAGGAAAAGAGGAGGAGGGGAAGGAAAGAGGACGAGGAGGAAAAGGAAGGAAGAAAAGGAAGAAAGAGGAGGAGGAGGAGAAAGGGGGAGGAGGAGGAGAAGAGGCGCAGGAAAAGGAAGGAGGAGAAGGAAGAGGTAGAGAAGGAAGAGGAGGGGGAGGAAGAGGGAGGAAGAAAGAGGAGGAGGAGAAAGAGGAAAAGAGGAGGAGGGGAAGGAAAGAGGACGAGGAGGAAAAGGAAGGAGGAGAAGGAAGAAAGAGGAGGAGGAGGAGAAAGGGGGAGGAGGAGGAGAAGAGGCGCAGGAAAAGGAAGGAGGAGAAGGAAGAGGTAGAGAAGGAAGAGGAGGGGGAGGAAGAGGGAGGAAGAAAGAGGAGGAGGAGAAAGAGGAAAAGAGGAGGGGGGAAGGAAAGAGGACGAGGAGGAAAAGGAAGGAGGAGAAGGAAGAAAGAGGAGGAGGAGGAGAAAGGGGGAGGAGGAGGAGAAGAGGCGCAGGAAAAGGAAGGAGGAGAAGGAAGAGGTAGAGGAGGAAGAGGAGGGGGAGGAAGAGGGAGGAAGAAAGAGGAGGAGGAGGAAGAGGAAAAGAGGAGGAGGGGAAGGAAAGAGGACGAGGAGGAAAAGGAAGAGAAGGAAGAAAGAGGAGGAGGAGGAGAAAGGGGGAGGAGGAGGAGAAGAGGCGCAGGAAAAGGAAGGAGGAGAAGGAAGAGGTAGAGAAGGAAGAGGAGGGGGAGGAAGAGGGAAGAAGAAAGAGGAGGAGGAGAAAGAGGAAAAGAGGAGGAGGGGAAGGAAAGAGGACGAGGAGGAAAAGGAAGGAAGAGAAGGAAGAAAGAGGAGGAGGAGGAGAAAGGGGGAGGAGGAGGAGAAGAGGCGCAGGAAAAGGAAGGAGGAGAAGGAAGAGGTAGAGGAGGAAGAGGAGGGGGAGGAAGAGAGAGGAAGAAAGAGGAGGAGGAGGAAGAGGAAAAGAGGAGGAGGGGAAGGAAAGAGGACGAGGAGGAAAAGGAAGGAAGAGAAGGAAGAAAGAGGAGGAGGAGGAGAAAGGGGGAGGAGGAGGAGAAGAGGCGCAGGAAAAGGAAGGAGGAGAAGGAAGAGGTAGAGGAGGAAGAGGAGGGGGAGGAAGAGGGAGGAAGAAAGAGGAGGAGGAGGAAGAGGAAAAGAGGAGGAGGGGAAGGAAAGAGGACGAGGAGGAAAAGGAAGGAAGAGAAGGAAGAAAGAGGAGGAGGAGGAGAAAGGGGGAGGAGGAGGAGAAGAGGCGCAGGAAAAGGAAGGAGGAGAAGGAAGAGGTAGAGAAGGAAGAGGAGGGGGAGGAAGAGGGAGGAAGAAAGAGGAGGAGGAGAAAGAGGAAAAGAGGAGGAGGGGAAGGAAAGAGGACGAGGAGGAAAAGGAAGGAAGAGAAGGAAGAAAGAGGAGGAGGAGGAGGAGAAAGGGGGAGGAGGAGGAGAAGAGGAACAGGAAAAGGAAGGAGGAGAAGGAAGAGGTAGAGGAGGAAGAAGGAGAAGGAAAAAGAGGAAAGGAGAGGAGGAGGAGGAGAGGGAAGGAAAAGGAGGAGGAGGAAGAAGGAGGCGGAGAACTCTTTTCCCCCTCCTCCCACCGGAGACATCCAAGGGGAGGCACAGAAGTCCCAGTTTTTGTCTGTAATTCAGTGACCTTCCCGTGAGTTGGATTCACACCACGCACGAAGCGTCCGTCCTGCTCTTCCGTCATTAACCGAGGCTTGTCCTCCACATGCAGCCTTTGGTGCTTTCGGGTTAAGGGCATTGCATGCGAGTTCTCATGAAATGGTGGAAGCCACCAAAACCCTCCAGTTCTGCTACTTAAGTCCCCGACGTACAACCCAGATGGCGCCTGGTATTTCCATTGCTAAGCCAGCCAGTTAAGTGAGGTGTCTGATTTTAGGACCAGTTTCCCCACGGCTGTTAAGCGAATCCCTGCAGTTGTTAAGGGAATTGTGTGGTTGTTTAGCAAATCAATGGATCCAACCCTGGGCAGGCTGCAAAGGGCGATCACACAACTCCGAGACTCTGCAACCATCATACACCCAAGCCACCAGCAGCCAAGTGTACAATTTTGGATCATGCAATGGAGGGATGCTGCGGGAGTTGTAAGTGCGAGGACCAGTCGTCATGAACTATGTTTATTGCTCTTGTAACTTCCAACGGTCAGTAAACGAATGGTTATAAGCTGAGGACTCTATCTGTAGTGCAACTGGAGTGGGAAGTGGATCCTAGTACAAAGAAAGACCCCTGCCCAGCTGCTTCCCTTTGGTTGGGCAAAGTCCTTGGGGGGGACGGAGCTGGTCCTTTCATTGACCAGAAGGGACTGTTAAGGTAATGAAGATTTAATAGCTGACCAGCTGCTGTAAGACTGTAAGCCAAGATGAGTCAGGAGGGTACTGCTGCTTTAAGAAGCTTTCTATATAAGGGAGGCCATGTGAGAGCATCTCTGTCTCTCCTCGTGTTTTATCTCCATTGTGGTTCTTTGTGCAGAGGAATGAAGATTGATTGCTTGCCTGGTATTTGCCTAACACCATGATGGCAAGCCCCGACGTGCCACAGGTGGCACACAGAGCCATTTGTGTGGGCACGTGAGCCCCAGCCAAACCTACCTGCACTGCACATGCCTCCTAGCTGCTTTTCAGCCCGTTTGAGGCCGTTTTCGCCCTCCTGGAGGCTCAAGGGAAGTCTCTGCAACCTCAGGAGGCCCCCAAAAACGGGCCTTCTGGAAATACCGGAAGTGCAGAAACAGGCCCGTTTTCGGCCTCCCGAGGCTGCAGAGGGTTCTTTCAAGCCTCCGAGAGGGCAAATGTGGCCTCAAACGGGCCGAAAATCAGCTGGGAGATGGGCCCATGCGCAGTGCAGGTAAGGGGGCAGGGTGGGGATGTTGCACATGAATGCACAGGGGGGCAGGGCACACTGTATTGTGGGTGCCATCGCGCACGATTTCAGCACTCCACAACAAAGAGATTCACCATCCCTGGCCCAACACATGTATGTATATAGCAGTCTTGGATATAAACCACGGTTAAATGACAAAGCCTCTGTTGTCCTGCGTTTTGCTCCTGGGTTGTCTCACAATAGGAGTCCCGCTTGTAAACACTCTGACAGGTTGTGGGCCCAGTGCAAAGAGAAGGCCAGAGTGACTGGAGAGAGAAGAGAAACCCAGTGAGAGCTTGCACCAGAGCCAGAGAGGTTGGGCGACGTGATTTAATCGTGGTCAGTGGCTTGTGAAAGAAAACAGGCAACGTGGCCTCCGTCAGCATAATGGGAGGAGGAGATCACACTGGAAGCAGGAGTAAACATGAAGACATCACATCTTATAATGTTTAGGGTGGCTGTAAATACTCTGACAGGGTCAAAGCCAAGCCACCTCCGCAATCTTCAGTCTGGGGTGCACAGGGGCTCCTGCAGTCAGCTCGTCTGCTTTACCTTGGGAGAGAAAAGGAAAAGACCAGGACAAGCAGATCAGATAAGAAGCACAGAGTCCTATGACTGGAAGGGACCTTGGAGGTCTTCTAGTCTAACCCCCTGCTATTTCAGACAAACAGGCTGTCCAATCTTTTCTTTAAAAACCTCCAGTGATGGAGCACACACAAGTTTTGGAGGTGAGCTGGTTAAATGGGCTGTTATTTGTCAGAAACGGTGTAAGGTCTCCTGCTTGGGTGGCGGGGGTAGGTGGGAGGGGGTTGGCTAGATGACCAACAAGGTCCCTTCCAACTCTATTAAATCTCTTAAATTGTCCTCACTCTTAGGATTTTTTTCTCCCCTTGATTCCAGGTTGCTTCTCTCCTTGATTCGTTTCCACCCATTGTTTCTTGTCCTGCGTTCAGGTGATTTGGAAAATAAATTGAATCTCTCTTTTTGGGGGCAGCCCCTCAAATACTGGAAGGCTGCTATCATGTCCCCCCGCCGGCCCTTCTTTTCTCTAAACTAGCCAAACCCAAATCCTGCCACCGTTCTTTGTATGTTTCAGCCTCCAGCAACCCCCTAATCACCGTTGTTGCTCTTCTCTGGGTTCTTCCCAGTGTCTTTTTTGTATTATGGTGACCAAAACTGGACCCCGTAGTCCAAGCGTAGGCCTTGCACAACACAATCACAAAGGCTACCTGGAGTTTGAAGCAATTGGCATCCCATCTGCCAGAGGAAGGGTGTGCGGAGTAGGTAAAAAAAAAGTCAAAATGGCAGCCACAACAGTGGCATCAAAGTTCTGGTCATTTTTTACTTGTGTTGTCCATTAAAAGCAGGGTGGGATTCTACCAGTTCGGCCTGGTTCAGGCAAACCAGTAGCTCTGAGGATCAGCTGGGAGCGAAGGTTTGCTCCGACGATCAGCTGTTGGGCCCACCTGTCTGCTCGGGCTTTGGGCTGTGCTTTATATCCTGTTTCTCAAACTCAGCTGATTTGCACGGCAAGCCGATTACTGTTTTACACATAGGGCTTGCAACAGAAGGTGAGTTGCAAATGCTCTGCCCGCGCAGGAAGCACGCATTTGGCACCCACGTGCTCACCAAACCAGTTGTTACACCGGTTGAATCGTGTTCCGAGTATTGCAATGTAAATTCAGTGCCAGAAAAGTAAACACCGATGACTGAACCTTCATTTAACTTCTTTATAAACCTATAAAGCAGATTTTACAACACCAGTTGTAGATTTCTCTAACATGGAGCAAACTCAAACAGAAGCAGACATGTTACAAGGTCAGAGCAGAGCAGCAACTCAACTTCAGCAGAACCAGACCTCAGTTTCACTTTAGTTCAGCAGGCAAGCAAGACCCACAACAGAGGAGAGAAGCAGTTTCATTCTCAATAGACCCACTTGGAGCTTAACATAACTTCAGAGCTGCAGAGCTGCAGAGCTTAATACATCTAGTTTCTAGTTCTACTTCTACTTTTGGTTTCAGTTTCCAAATAGTCCTCATTGGCTGATTTAGTTGCTATGCCTATTCGTTGGCTGACCTTGTTACCATGCTCTATTCCAGTTCATGAATATACTCTGAGAAATTGCACCTCTGGTTAAAAGGAGGTCTATGGACACTCCCAGTCCCTAGAAGAGAGATGGGCCAGTATGACAACTTGAGGACCTGTGGACTTCAACTCCCAGAATTCCTGAGCCAGTCAAAGAATTCTGGGAGTTGAAGTCACCAGGTCCTAAAATTGCCATAGTGGCCCACACACCAGCCCTAGGAAATCCCCTCACCCTGGAATTTCCGCAATGCGCAGGGAGTCACCCAAAATGCTCTCAACAACACTGCACCCCATGGATGGATTCACACATGCATCTGTTTTGTCATCAACGGGACACCCCAACATTGGACAACTGTCTTCTGCCAGATGAGAGACCTGCATTTGAGGTGCAGATAGCAAAGAAATCATCCAATCCACAAGGTAGCCCAAGGTTAGTTTTTACCTGGTAGATCTTGGTTGGTCTCTGAGATGTTTGACTTGTTGGGTTGGGGGTTCCTCGGGACCCTCACTGCTGTCTGGTCTTCCTTCCTGGACCCAGGAACACGAGGCAGGAGCCCCCCATCTGCAGCTGGGGCAGGTAGTTCTGGCAGGATCAGGGCCTGGTCAACTATACGCCGTCGTCTCTGCAGGACCTTCTCAAGTTGGTTGTCTACCAAGAATTTCTTCTGGCTGGCCTTACGTCGGCTGGATCGTCTATGTGGCCTCCTTGAGGTACTCTGAGGATCAGAACAGTGGGATGGGTGGAGCCAGGCAGACCCCTGGAGACCCTGTTTGGCCTCGTGGTGAAGGTACCAGGCTAGAAATCCAGAGACTGGGAGTTCTAGTCCCACTTTAGGCACGAAAAACATTGCTGGTGACTTTGGGCCAATCACCAGGAGCCTGTGAGTTCTAGTCCCACCTTAGCCACGAAAGCCAGCTAAGTGACTTTGGGCCAAGCACCAGGAGATGGTGAATTCTAGTCTCACTTTGGGCAGGAAAACCAGCTGGGTGACTTTGGGCCAATCACCAGGAGCCTGTGAGTTCTAGTCCCACCTTAGCCACGAAAGCCAGTTTATTGACTTTGGGCCAAGCACCAGGAGATGGTGAATTCTAGTCTCACTTTGGGCAGGAAAACCAGCTGGGTGACTTTGGGCCAATCACCAGGAGCCTGTGAGTTCTAGTCCCACCTTAGCCACGAAAGCCAGCTAAGTGACTTTGGGCCAAGCACCAGGAGATGGTGAATTCTAGTCTCACTTTGGGCAGGAAAGCCAGCTGGGTGACTTTGGGCCAATCACCAGGAGCCTGTGAGTTCTAGTCCCACCTTAGCCACGAAAGCCAGCGAAGTGACTTTGGGCCAAGCACCAGGAGATGGTAAGTTCTAGTCCCGCCTTAGGCAGGGAAGACAGCTGGGTGACTTTGGGCCAATTACCAGAGGCCTATGAGTTCTAGTCCCACCTTAGCCACGAAAGCCAGCTAAGTGACTTTGGGCCAATCACCAGGAGGTGGAGAGTTCTAGTCCCTCCTTAGGCAGAGAAGCCAGTTGAGGCTTGGTTCTTACAGCTGATTGGTGCTGGAGGCAGCAATCAATGTCAGCATAATGGAGAGGAAGCCTTTTGGCTACTCTTTTCATGATGGGTGAGTCGGCTGGCGGATGAGTCGGCTGAGTTTTAGATTCTCCTAATTTATTTTGAGGGACCCTTTGTTGCTTTCTGGGCTTACCCAACTGAATCAACTGTGAAGGGTCCCGTGGTGACCCCCCTCTTGATCAAGGAGAATATGGCATGGAATAAATGAACGAACGAACAAAGGAAGGAAGGAAGGAAAGAAGGAAGGAAGGAAAAGGGAGGGAGGGAAGAAAGGAGGAAGGAAGGAAGGGTGGAAGAAAGGAAAGAGGGAAGGAGGAAGGAAGAAAAAGGGAGGGAGGGAGGAAAGGAGGAAGGAAAGAAGAAAAAGGGAGGGAAGGAGGGAGGGAGGAAAAGTATAAAATTATGGAGCCTCCATGTTTTGAAATAGTCTATGTAGTCCTCAATTTACAACCACAAGTGACCCCCAAAATTTCTGTTGCTAACCCAGGCAGTCGGTAAGTGAGTTTTGCCCCCTTTAGGACCTTACTCGACACAGTTGTTCAGTGAATCAATACTGCTGACTAAATTACTAACATGGTCATTAAGTGAATCCGGCTTCCCCGTTGACTTTGCTCGTCCCAAAAGGGGATCCTATGACCCCCCAGGGCACTGCGACCATCATAAATAGGAGTTCAGTTTGCTGAGCAGTCTGCATCTTGATCACCTGACCCTGGGGGGTGCTGTTAAGTATGACCACATGGCCACAAGTCCCTTTTTTTCCCGTGCCGCTGTAACTTTGAAGGGTCACTAAATGAACCGTTGTAAGTCGGGGACTGCCCGCAACGGTTGCCACACAAGGAAACTGCTGGCTCTCAGGGAAAGAGAAGGAGAAACCGACTAAGTCACTTTGGTCAGGACCCCTATAACCAGGGGTGGGATTCTACCTGTTCGGACCAGTCCTATCGAACTGGTTGTTATGTTTCTGCCCAGTTTGGAGAACTGCAAATTGCACCACTGGCTGGCCCCGCCCCTCCTGTCCCTGCCCACTTACTCCTTACCTGGCATGCACACCTTCAAATTTGCCTGCTAAGTTGCTATTTTTCCTTCCCCCCCCCCCCCCCCCCGACCATCAGCTGTTCTGCTGGGACGGGAGATTTAGATGAGCTAGAAAGCAGGAAATCATTGGATTTCTTGCTTTCTACCTCATCTAAAAGCAGAGCTGAACCTTCCTTAGGACTGAAGCTTCTATTTTTCAATGCAGACTCAGGTAGCCGATGGCAGAAAGATAGATCTCTTAGGGAACCTGTGATTCTGTGAGCAACTCAATCTTCCTGCCTGCTTTGCCTGCTTTGGGGTAAAAGTTGCTCTTTTTTTTAATAAATTTTTTTTTACACATTTACCATATTTACATACAAGCCATGCCCAGCCAGTCATGTGACCACCAAGCCACACCTCCAAATTAGGCCACGCCCACAAAACCGGTTGCAAAGAAATTTGTATCCCATCCCTGCCTGTAACATCGGTCACTAAACAAATCATCGTAAGTCGAGGACTACTCATAGAGGCTGCTGCCTTTGAGGCTGTGCACACACACACACAAATACAAACCTGCAAATGACACTTACCAAAAGGTCTTGCAGCTCCATGGCCACGCTCCTTCGATTGTTCGCCGCTGCAGATGGAGGCTAAGAGGGAAAAAAAATGGGTGGAAAATCAGATTTTTCTGGCTCCCGTCTCCTTGGAGACTTTTTGGAAGAGGAACTCCGTGGAAATCCACCCGTGGCAGGATTGGATCTGTTCCACGGTCTGTGCGGGTTGCAACGTGGTTTTCTCACAATCCCTCAGCCGCACGTGCCGAAGGAGGGAGCATGAAATACAGGCAGTCCCCGACTTACAACAGTTTGCTTAGGGACCGTTCCAAGTTACGATGGTGTTCCGACCTAGGCTTCCTCAAGAAAGCATAAAACACAATCTTAGTTCCTAGCAAAACCTCTTTTTATTTCCCACAGCTGTGAATTACATTCGTTCACACAGACTGCAAGGCTTCGCAAACAGTCTTTCTGGAGAATGTTGATAAACACCCACCTCATCACACTTGGAATGCAGTCAGAGAACGAATTGCCAGACGCAGGGCAAGGCCAAACCTGACACAGAGTCAAACAGAGTCAACCAGACAAACTAATTGCTTCCTGCAAAAGCTCACGTCCCGTTCACTCCTCTTTTATGTCCTGTGGGAGGGGCCAATCATCTCCAAGGTGTGGCCTTACTCCTAAGTCAACCCTGCTTCCTCAATTGTTCCTGTCTTCTGGTAGCCCTATGCATGTTGCAGGCTGGGAACCGGTTCCAGAAACTGCCATGCCTCTCTGCTGGCTGAGTCTAAAGGCAGCTGATGACTGCCAGCCTGCCCTGGCCCCATCTCTCCTTCTGATGCAGAGCCCTCATCTGAGCCTTCCAAGGCTTCCTGAGACCATAATTAAGCATACACTTAGTTAAAACAACTGTTGTCTTATTTCAATGCTGGGAATTATGTTCATTCCCAGCTGGTAATGAGTCTCAAACAGTTCCTCGAGATAAGCACCCACCTTTCTCTCCTTTGAATTGCTGTCAACAGCTAGAGTGCCATATGAACTGTAAAAAAACCAACCGAAGTACAAAGTCCACACAGAGCCTTCAAGTTTAAACCGGACAGAGCGAACGATTTTGCTTCCTGCAAAGGTTTCTCTACCTTTGCATCTCCTTTATACCTTAGGGGAGGGGCCAATCACCTCCAAGCCTTACTCCTGAGACACCCCTTTTGTCTCAGCTGCTCTTGCCTTCTAGCAGCTCTGTGCACACGTGCCTTGGGAACAGGCTCCCCGGGTTCTCTGCCTTGCTGCTTCCAGACTCCAGAGGTTCCGAAGGCAGCACCCCACTCCCAGATGGTCCTGGGCCCATCTCTGCATCGGAGGCAGGACCCTCATCTGAGTCCTCTCCAGACTCCCGGACTGATCTCCGTTCTTCCACAGTGTCTGATTCCGTTGCTGTCTGCTCAGGCTGCTGGTGAACCACAACACCTCCCCAGCCTCCAAGACTGGTCCAGGTTCCTCCCCAACCTCGTCACTACCGTCCAACTCTGCTGCCAGCTCCGCCACTCAGCAGATTAAACTTGAAGCTCTGTGTGGACTTTGTACTTCGGTTGGTTTTTTACAGTTCATTTGGCATTCTAGTTGTTGGCAGCAATTCAAAGGAGGGAAAGGTGGGTGCTTATCTCGAGGAACTGTTTGAGACTCATTACCGGCTGGGAATGAACATAATTCCCAGCATTGAAATAAGACAAGAGTTGTTTGAACTAAGTGTATGCTTAATTACGGTCCACAACAAGACAGCACTGGAAACAAGAGACTTAGGATTGCTTTTCGCACAACCGTTGCAGCATCTCCAGGGACATGGGATCCAAATCCGGATGCTTGGCAACTGATTCACACTTACAGCGGTTGCAGTGCCCCCCTTGTGTGTGTGTCACTTGATCCCCTTTGAACAAGCAATGTCCAAGGGGAAGCCGGATTCACAACCGTGTCGCTAACTTGACTGCTGCAGTAATGCACTTAAGAGCGGTCTTAAAATAGGGGCGAAACTGGCTTAGTGAATGTTTCATTTAGAGACAAATATAGGGGCTCCACAGTGGTCGTAAGTCGAGGACTCCCTATATCGGTAGACTCCCTATATCGGTATAGAGGCCTTCTGTCATGCCCCTGTTGGAATCTGATTCTGAGGGGCAGGACGAGCAGCTGACAGACTGGGAGTGTGACTCCAGTGGCTGGGGAAGAAACTGGGGAAGGACACAGTCCATGCTGGGCATTCAGAGGAAGATGGGGTGGGATTCAAATTTTTAACAACTGATTCTGTGGGCGTGGCTTAGATGGTGGGCATGGCTTGGTGGTCATGTGACTTGCTGGGTGTGGCCAACTCAATATCACTCACACTGAGGCATGCATCTCCTCGCCTGGCCTCTCGTGACCGTGGGGATGCTGCAACAGTCATAAGTGTGAAAAAAGGTCATAAGTCACTTTTTTCAGTGCCCTTGTAACTTTGAATGGTCACTCCACACAAGCAAAGTACCAGCAAAGGAGGGGAAAAAAACTCCAGAGACATTCCTGAGACAGGAAGTCTAGTCCTGCCAAGAATGTAATAAGGGTTAATGGAGAGGCAGTTTCCGTAAGCAACACCAGAATGTTTCCTTCCTGCCTTCCTTACAGGATCAGGCCAGTCATTTCTTCTAACAACTGGTTCTCTGAACTGCTTAGAATGTTAACAACCGGTTCTAGTGAATAGGTGTGAACTGGTAGAATCCCACCCCTGCCCAGGCCCACCCTCTCTTCATCCTAGGGAATGCAGGGAGGAACAGATAAGGGAGCAATGTGGCTTATGGGGGAGAAAAGGGCCCTGATTCCCTTCATTAGCTGCAGCTGGGAACACAGTGGTTAAAAAGGGTGCTTGCAGGTTGACTTCCGGTTTGCCAGGCTTTGGCGGTGGCAGGGTTTCGCAATCCTAGCCGTCTTGGTGCCTCCGATCCTGACGGGTCTGGAGGATAAGGCTGCCCCGGAGAGGCAGCCGAAGATAGGGGGGATCCGGACAGGAGTTTGGGGGTTTCACAGACCCCCTCCCCACCCGGCATAACCCCCTTTTCTCAAGGTGGTGGAGCGGCGGTCAGCAATGGCCATCACAAAGAAGCCGGCAGCTGGACAAGATTGTGCTGGAGGAAGAAGGAGAAAGTTTTTTGGTTGAACCGGGAGCATAAGATGCATTTAATATCCTGAAAACCTGGGTTTTTGAACGATACTTTGTTTCTAGAAGAGATTTATAAGCGGCGAGTGAAAATGTGAAAGGTAAAGTTTACTCTCCTTCCCTATGGAATCAACAAATGGACATTGAAAAGCCTGCTTTTTTTATAGAAGGTAAAAATTTAAAGCTCTTTGTGACAAGTGGGGATGGATAGGACAAAGGAGAAATTTATATTAAGATTTTGTTGGAGGAGATGCCTGTAAGACTTTGAGATTGGAAGTTAATTGCAATAAGACCTTTAAATACAGATTAGGCTTTTTCTTCCCTTTCTAATTGATATGACCCCAGGAAGAAAAAGTGAAGGGAAGAATCTTGTGCTCTGTCTGGACTGTTTGATGACTTTGGGAGTTTGGGGAATCGTTACAAGCTTTGAAATATCTTGGTTGTCTCAAGAAGAAGAAGAGAAAAGAAGAAAAAGTTTATAATGGCTCTTTCTGTTGATGATTTAAGAGAGGAATATGGAAAAATAAAGAAAGAAGGCAAGGACACTTGGAGAGAAACTGTTTGTTTCTTAGAAATGGTGCTTGCTACTTACCAGCAAATACAACAATTGAAGGAGGAAGCAGAGGAAGAAGAAGAAGGAGAAGCCATCTTTAATGAATCCAAAAAGTTGATTAAGAAAGGAAAGAGAAAGAGAGGAAGGAAAAAGGACTTAAGACTTAAAAAAACATCCAAGAAAGAGAAAAATAAGATGCAAAATCAACACAATATTAGAAAGCAAAAGAAAAGAGAAATACAACAGAGAGGGGAAGCTTAAAAGGCGGAGGTTTGGAGAAGGGGGGGGGGTAAAAAGACCAGGGGGGAAAAGCCACAAAGGTATGAAACAAGATGGGAAAAAGAAATTTTTTTTTAGGGATAAAGGGTAATGTAAAAATTTTCTTAAAAGGATTCTGCATGGTACATAAGATAGTATTGTAGTATTTGTATTAGAAATAGAAAATTAGAATTTTATAAAAATTAAGTAAAGATTAAAATATTAAATGTTTAACAATGATAGATTTTAAGATTTAATAAATTATTAAAAGGAATGTTTAAAATACTTAGTTTAAGTATAGAGTTTAATTGACTATGTTAGTATAAATTTATTATGGTAGCATTTGACTGATAATTGGAATGTTATAAGATTTAATGTTTAATTATGAATTTAATTACTTTATAGATTTACTATTTTTTCTTTCTTTTAAAAATTAGTAGGTAGAATGTACTAAGCAGAATCAGATGGGGAAACAGGTGTTACCTTAAATGTTAATTTAGGGGAGCGATGGAAAGGCATCATACTTCGATTAGTGATTTCAGGAGAAATCTTTTTTTTTTTACTATAGGGAATGAGATAAATGGGTAATTGCAAAAGAATGGACAAAAGATACAAGGACGATGATGTAAATTAAGATGAAATAAATAAAATATAATTAAGAAGTGTGGAAAGCGGAGGGAAAGCTATATTGAAGATATAAAATGGTAAATAAGATAGGAAATGGTATATAAGATGAGTATAATTTAATTGAAGTCCATATAAAGAGTGGTAATCCGGGGCCAAGCTACTTTCTAAAAAGAAGTTTTATGTTTTTGTGTTTTGTGTATTTATGTTTGTTTAATAAAACCTTGAAGGAAAGCTAGATGAGGATAATTATAAACAAAACAGAGGGAAATATGAATATGATGAGTATAAAATGGATAAATATAGAAAAGATATGCATTTGAATAAGAGTAAAGAGAAATAATGAGAAATCTGCTAAAAGATATTTAAGTAGAAATGGGATATATTATAATTATGTTGTACAAAATAAAATAATGTTTTATCTGTTTTGTAAAAATTTATAATGGAAAGAGGTTTTATGTGTTTAATGTTTGTTTTTAAAACTAATAAAATTTGTTTAAAAAAAAAAGGGTGCTTGTACACAGCATCTTGCTGGAAGATAAGCGTGAATTATCTTTGTTTGTCGAGGGTTATCTGGGTTCTGGCGTCCTCCCAACTGTGTGTGTTTCATTATCTTTTGAAGTCTGCAATTCCTTATCCTGCCTTGTTGTGGTAACTGCTGCAGTGTAGTTTGTGTTGGTTTTTATTTATAATTTATATGTATTTCGGGGTCGGACTGAATTTCTTCCACTTAAAGACTATTCTTGGGAGCTTTTTCTGCAGCCGATGATAACTGGACATTGGGAGCCAAGTTGGAGGAATTAAAGGGACTCTTCTTACTTATGTGACTGTGTTGCTTTTGTGCCATGCCCTGGGTCATCACACCTTCCTTCCCTCTCCACCGCATTCCCCCTTCAGCCCCCTCTCCCCTCCCTGGCCTTACCTGGGGGCAGGATTCGGCCCCACTCCTCACTGGCCGCAGGGCCACGCCACTCTTGATCCGGGCCATCATTTCCTCCACAGCTCTGGCCGTCGCATCATCACAGCGATTGTCTCCTGTCCAAGGGGATTGGATAAATTGGCCCTCCAGTTTTCTAGCCCACTGATACTTCCCAATATAAAGGCAGTCCTCGACATACAGCTGTTTATTCAGTGACCATTCAAAGTTACAATGGCCCTGACCAAAGGGATTTAGGCTTTTTTTTCACGCTGAGGACCATCACACCAACCCCATCATCATCAGGGGATCCAAATTCACAGGGCTTGGCAGCTGATGCGTCGTTATGACGGTCGCTGTGTCTTGGGGGAGGCAGGGGGTCCCACGATCCCCTTTGGTGGCGTTCTGACCAGCAAAGTCCCGTGGAGGAAGCCAGATTCACTTAACGACCATGGCAATACAAGTCAAAAAATGGGGCCAAACTCTTTTAAAAACTGTCTGGCTTAGCAACAGAAATTTTGGGCTCAATTGTGGTCATAAGTTAAGGACTACCTGTAGTGTCTCAAAACATGGAGGGTTTATAATTTTATAACTTCCATCCACTCCTCCCTCCCTCCTTCCCTCCCTCCTCCCACTTCCTCTTCTTTATTCTCCCTCCTTCCCTCCCACTTCCTCCTCCTCTTTTTCCTTCCTCCCTCCCTCCCTCCCACTTCTTCTTCATCCTTCCTCCCTCCCTCCCACTTCCTCTTCTTCATCCTCCCTCTCTCCCACTTTTTCCTTGCTTCCCTCCTTCCTTCCTTCCTTCACTCCCACCTACTTCCTCCTCTTCTTCCTTCCTTCCTTCCTTCCTTCCTCCCACTTCCTCTTCTTTATCCTTCCCTCCCTCCCACTTCTCCTTCCTTCCTTTCTTCCTTCCTTCCTAATTCCTTCCCTCCCTCCCTCCCACTTCTTCCTTGCTTCCCTCCTTCCTTCCTTCACTCCCCCTACTTCCTCTTCTTCCTTCCTTCCTTCCTTCCTTCCTTCCTTCCTTCCTTCCTTCCTTCCTTCCTCCCACTTCCTCTTCTTTATCCTTCCCTCCCTCCCACTTCTCCTTCCTTCCTTCCTTCCTTCCTCCCACTTCCTCTTCTTTATCCTTCCCTCCCTCCCACTTCTCCTTCCTTCCTTCCTTCCTTCCTTCCTTCCTTCCTTCCTTCCTTCCTTCCTTCCTTCCTTCCTTCCTCCCACTTCTTCTTCTTTATCCTTCCCTCCCTCCCACTTCTCCTTCCTTCCTTCCTTCCTTCCCTCCCTCCTTCCTTCCTTCCTAATTCCTTCCCTCACTCCCTCCCACTTCTTCCTTGCTTCCCTCCTTCCTTCCTTCCTTCACTCCCACCTACTTCCTCCTCTTCTTCCTTCCTTCCTTCCTTCCTTCCTTCCTTCGTTCCTCCCACTTCCTCTTCTTTATCCTTCCCTCCCTCCCACTTCTTCCTTGCTTCCCTCCTTCCTTCCTTCCCTCACTCCCACCTACTTCCTCCTCTTCTTCCTTTCTTCCTTCCTTCCTTCCTTCACTCCCACCTACTTCCTCCTCTTCTTCCTTCCTTCCTTCCTTCCTTCCTTCCTTCCTTCCTTCCTTCCTCCCACTTCCTCTTCTTTATCCTTCCCTCCCTCCCACTTCTCCTTCCTTCCTTCCTTCCTTCCTTCCTTCCTTCCTTCCTTCCTTCCTTCCTAATTCCTTCCCTCACTCCCTCCCACTTCTTCCTTGCTTCCCTCCTTCCTTCCTTCCTTCACTCCCCCTAATTTCTCCTCTTCTTCCTTCCTTCCTTCCTTCCTTCCTTCCTTCCTTCCTTCCTTTCTTCCTCCCACTTCCTCTTCTTTATCCTTCCCTCCCTCCCACTTCTCCTTCCTTCCTTCCTTCCTTCCTAATTCCTTCCCTCACTCTCTCCCACTTCTTCCTTCCTTCACTCCCCCTCCTTCCTCCTCTTCTTCCTTCCTTCCTTCCTTCCTTCCTTCCTTCTTTCCTTCCTTCCTTCCTTCCTCCCACTTCCTCTTCTTTATCCTTCCCTCCCTCCCACTTCTCCTTCCTTCCTTCCTTCCTTCCTTCCTTTCTCCCACTTCCTCTTATTTATCCTTCCCTCCCTCCCACTTCTCCTTCCTTCCTTCCTTCCTTCCTTCCTCCCACTTCCTCTTCTTTATTCTTCCCTCCCTCCCATTTCTCCTTCCTTCCTTCCTCCCTCCCTCCCTCCCTTCCTTCCTTCCTTCCTTCCTTCCTCCCACTCCTCTTCTTTATCCTTCCCTCCCTCCCACTTCTCCTTCCTTCCTTCCTTCCTTCCTCCCACTTCCTCTTCTTTATCCTTCCCTCCCTCCCACTTCTCCTTCCTTCCTTCCTTCCTTCCTTCCTTCCTTCCTTCCTTCCTTCCTTCCTTCCTTCCTTCCTTCCTTCCTTCCTTCCTTCCTAACTCCTTCCCTCCCTCCCTCCCACTTCCTCCTCCTCTTCTTCCTTCCTCCTTCCCTCCCTTCACATTACAGGAGCAGAAGTCAACCCTCTTTGGGGAAACTTTCTGAACAGTCCTGTCCCCTACATCCCTGAGTGTGTGTGTGTGGGGGAGGGGTTGGGGGCCAGGTACGGGTGGTCCCATCTGCCCCCATGTTCACTTACCCCTTTTCACATGCTGCCCTCCTTTCCTCTCTCGCAGGGCCATCAGGGGGCTGAAACGGCAGGCAAAAGTGGCCAAGCTTTTACAAACGTGCCTCCTCCCCAGCTGGGATGTGTGTGTGTCCCTATTTTCTTGTCCTGCAGCCCCCTGTCTCCCCCTCCCACAACTCCCACACGGCTTCAGGTGATTGGACCGCTCTTCAAAAGCAGACTGCTCATGGGACTGGATGGGGCACCACCAGGAAACCCTTTTGGCTGGGAAACTACCGACCATCCTCAACTTACAACCATTCATTTTGTGACCCTTCGAAGTTTGACTTGTGACCAGTTTTCACACTTATGACCATTGAAACCTCTCCAGGGTCAGGTGATCCAAATTTGGATGCTTGGCAACTGACTCACATTTATGACGGTCGCAGTGTCCTGGAAGGGGGGGGGTGCTCCCTTTTGTGACCCTTCTGAACTAGCCAAGCCATTAGGGGGAAAGCCAGATTCACTTAACAACCGTGTGACCAACTTAAACCGCCACAGGGATTCATTTAACAATGGTTTGTGGCCAGAAAGGTCGTCAAATGGGGAAAAACTCAGTTCAGGGCCGTGTCGCTTAACCCCAGAAATTTTGGAGACCCTGTGACCATCATAAATAGGAATCAGGTGCCGAGGGTCTGAATTTGGAATAAATGACTTCATGGAAAGGCTGTGTCAACTAAAAAGATGCTCCGTTGGTCTTTTTAGCTGCCCCCCAAAAAGAGGAAAAACAGTACATTCCTTAAGTGCTTAGATCCATGATGGCGAACCTGTGGCACGCAGAGCCATATGCGCCAGCACGCAAGCTGCAGGTAAACTTACCTCACTGGGCATGCACACACCTCACAGCTGATTTTTGGGCAGTTTGAGGCCTTTTTCGGCCTCCCAAAGGCTTGAGGAAGGCTTCTGCAGCTTTGCAGGCTGAAAACTAGCCCCATTTCGTCACTTCCTGTTTTTCTGAAAATACTGGAAGTGACAAAACGGGGCTGGTCTTCGGCCTGCAAAGCCTGCAGAAACCTGCAGAAGCCTTCCTCAAGCCTTTGGGAGGTTGAAAAAGGCCTCAAACCACCCCAAAATCAGCTGTGAGGCACAGTGGTAAGAGGAGGGGATTGCGCATGCATGAGTAGAGGGTGTAGGGGGTGGCATGCATTGCCTTCTGAGTGCTGGCATGCAAGCACATGCACAATTTTTGGCCCAGGAGCCCAAAAAGGTTAACCACCACTGGCCTAGATAATTGCCCTGGCAGCCCAAAGCTGTCGGCGTGCAAGAATATTACTGGAGAGCACAATTGATGACTCTTGGCTATGGATGTGTCCCATTGGAGAATATACATCCAGGGGGAGGGGGGAAGACCAGGGTCAAGGGGAAAATGAATGGTGTATTTTAGTGTTGGCTGCATCCAGCTAATGCCAACATAGCCACTTCTAATAAATCAATTTTCTTTTCTCTGAGAGACGCGGCTAGAGACTTATGATTTGAATGGAAGTGGTTTTGTTGGAGTCCTGTCAGGCTGCAACGGTCATAAGAGTGAAAAACGGACATTAGTCATTGGTTTCAAAGCCCGTTGTAACTTTAAGTGGCCACTAAATGAATGATTGTAATTTGAGGATTACCTGTATGACTTCATCAAAGTGGCTGCCTTCCAGGTGGGGTGAACTACCGCTCCGTGTTCCCAATGTATGTTGTGGTCTGTCGGCAGCCTGCAGAGATGGCAGCAGTCGGACAGTGGGGAGGACCATGGGCCAGTCCGGGAGTTTGGGGAGGACTCAGACGAGGGATCTGCATCCAACACAGAGATGGGGCCAGGGCCATCCGGGGAGTTATGTGTGGAGTCCGGAGCCTCCAGAATCAGACATCAGCGAGGCAGAGGAACAGGGGGAGCCTGTTCCCAGTGTGCGTTTGCACAGAGTTGCCAGAAGGCAAGAAGAGCTAAGACAAAAGGGGTAACTTGGGAGTAAGGCTTGGAGGTGATTGGCCCCTCCCCTAAGACATAAAGGAAGAGCAAAGGGACTGGAGCCTTTGCAGGAAGCAACTTTCTTCATACTGGTTGGTTTGAAGCTCTGAAGCTCTGTGTTGAATTTGTGCTCCGTTTTGGGCTTGTATAACTAATTGGCAATTTAGTTGTTGGCAGCATTTCAAGGAAGATAAAGGTGCGTGCTTAACAGACTTATCCCGAAGGACTTTGGCAGACTTCCCTGGGACGATTTACAAACTGTTTCAGACTCATTACAGGCTGTGAATAACTAAAATTCACAGCCATTGAAATAAAGTAAAAAGGGTTTTGGGACTAATGTCCATTTGTTAGTGTCCCCATAAGCTTTGGTCAGAACAATGTATCTGAACGAAAGGACAATAAGCTGCCATTTTGAAAGGGGGGGGGGGTTGGGGTCAGATACTTACTCCGTCTTTGCTGGCCAGGTGGGAGGTGGCAGAGGGGGTGGAGGGGGAATGGGGACCACCGGGTACTCCTCTGGGGTGTGGCAGGCCTTAGCCTCCTCCTCCTCCTCCTCCTCCAGGACTTTCACTGCAAGAGAAGGTGGAGTTTAGGAGGGAAGTCCTCGTGCCCATTGCTTTTTATGGGATTAGGATCAACAAAGGTGGTCTGGCCTCATTTGTAGAAATTTATTGGGATTCGCCTGTCCTCCCTTGGACACTGATGGAGGGGAATAGGTCTTGTTCACGGTTGAAATGAGGGATCCTTGGTGCTCTCTCAACTCAGTTACTTTCTGGCAGACATTTCATTACCCAACCAGGTTATGTAATCAGTGTTAGAAGGGAATAGAGTTTGTGGAGAGGAGGAGGACTGAGGGGTCCTTCATGCTCTCTGAGTTGGTGGCTCTCTTGCAATGTTTCATTACTTTGCGGAGAGGAGGAGGAGGAGGAGGAAAAGGAGAAGAAGAATTAGGAGAAGGAGAAGGACAAAGAGAAGGAGGAGGAGAAGGAGGAGAAGGGGAAGGGGAAAGAGGAGGAGGAGGAGGAAGAAGGAGGAGGAGGAAGGAGGAGGAGGAGGAGGAGGAAGGAGGAGGAGGAGGAGGAGGGAAGGAAGGAAGGAAGAGGAGGAGGAGGAAGGAGGAGGAGGGGGAAGAGGAGGAGAAGGAGGAGGAGGAGGAAAAGGAGAATTAGGAGAAGGAGAAGGACAAAGAGAAAAAGGAGGAGAAGGAGGAGGAGAAGGGGAAGGGGAAAGAGGAGGAGGAGGAGGAGGAGCTGTCTTCTCTAAGCTTGGTAGTTTTCTTGCCAATGTTTCATTACTGCACTGCACTGATGATGTTACCTAGTTGGGTAATGAAATGTCTAGATAGATAGATAGATAGATAGATAGATAGATAGATAGATAGATAGATAGATAGATAGATAGATAGACGGACAGACAGATGATAGAAAGAAAGAAAGAAAGAAAGAAAGAAAGAAAGAAAGAAAGAAAGAAAGAAAGAAAGAAAGAAAGAAAGAAAGAAAGGTGGATGGATGGATGGATGGATGGATGGGTAGATGGGTGGCTGGACAGACAGACAGATGATAGAAAGAAAGAAAGAAAGAAAGAAAGAAAGAAAGAAAGAAAGAAAGAAAGAAAGAAAGAAAGAAAGAAAGAAAGATAGATAGATAGATAGATAGATAGATAGATAGATAGATAGATAGAAAGAAAGAAAGAAAGAATTCTTTATCGGCCAAGTGTAATTGGACACACGGAATTTGCTTTTGGTACATATACTCTCAGTGTACATAAAGGAAAATAAAATATATTCATCTAGAATCATAAGATACAACTAATAGTAACCAAGGTTACTAATAAGCAATCAAAACATACTAGGAAACAAATAAAAATATAAATTGTAAAGATACAAGCAGCAGTTATAGTAATAAGTGGGAAGAGATAGGTACTAGAAAGGAAGAAAAGAATAATATTAATAGTAAATTAGTAAATAAGTTGGGCAGTGTTGAGGGAATTATTTATTTAGCAGAGTGATGGCATTCGGGGAAAAACTGTCCTTGTGTCGAGTTATTCTGGTGTGCAGGGCTCTATAATATCATTTTGAGGGTAGAAATTGAAACAATGCCCTCTACAAGAATACCATCAAGCTCAGAGAGCACCAAGACCCCCATCAAGTCTCTGATTAATTGAGAGATTTCTCCATGGGGAAGAGAGGCCAGAGCTTACTCAATAGAGCCCAAACTCGAAGCTTGAAGTTGAGGTTGAGTTCCCACAATGGGTGAGGCTGAAATGTCATTGGCTTAGCTCTAGTTTGTGATTCAGCATCAAGGGAACCTAGCATTCCACATCTCTTTCTTCCCCCCAAATGTTTTGGACTCTGCACAAGACCAGCAAAACTCTGACCTTTGTGCTCCAGGATGGCACATTTCTCCTCTGCTCGGAGGAGTCGCTCCTCCAGGTGGGCCTTTGCTTCTTCTTCTGTGGCCAACTTTGCCTGCAGCCTGGCCAGCTCCTGTGGCAGTGGCCGTTCCACCAATTGGGCCTCCAGATCCTTCACCTGGAAGAGTCAAAAAAGTCCAGCAGATGAATCCTTGGGGAGAATGCCCGCCAGGTAGGTTGGGTGTGTGTTGTGGCCCAACCGGCGGCTAATGGAGCTGGGAGCAGAGTTGGACAGAGGTTGGGGAGGAACATGAGCCAGTCCTGGAGGCTGAGGAAGGCTCGGACAAGGGCTCTGCATCAGAGGCAGAGATGGGGCCAGGGCAGGCTGGCAGTCATCAGCTGCCTTCAGGCTCAGACAGCAATGAGACGGGGAAGCAGCAGGAGCCGGTTCCCAGCCTGCGCATGCGCAGAGCTGCCAAAAACAAAAAACAAAAGAACAATTATGAACTAAGGGTCGACGTGGGAGTAAGGCCACAGATGGACGGTGAATGCCCCCTCCCATAGGGATTAAAAGAGGAGCAAAAGGGGAGGGGGCTTTTGCAGGAAACGATTCGTTCGTTGCAGCAGTGTGAAGATCTGTCTGTGCATCTCAGAGACTATGTGCCGAGCCCTTCCTTGTCAGCACTGCGTTTGGACATATTTACTTGGCAGCTCTCCAAGCTAGCTAAGATCTGTGCTCTTAATGACACCCTTGAAAGACTGTTTGCCGGGCCTTTGGCGGAATGTGAATGCAAGAAATTCACTTTCTTTTAATAAAAGGGGTTTTGCTGGGACAAAGAGTCTGCTTAGTGCTTTTGGGGGAAGCCTGGGACAGAACAGTATGTTGTGTGTCCCATCGATTAGGGATGTCTATCAGGGTGGTAGGATCACGATCAAGGGCCTTCTTGGCGGTGGCCCCTTCTTTATGGATCGTCCCCTTCTGGTACGATTGGCCCCCCCACCTGCTTGCTTTCCCAAAAGGTCCTGAAGACTTGGTTTTATCAGTGGACCTGGGGGCCACGAGTGGAGACGGAGCCCCATCAAATGGTTGATGTGGTTGTCTTATTGCTGCCATGTTGGTGGAGGTGTTTCCTGGTTTTTATGTTGTGGATTTTTAATACTGTGAGCCAGGGGTCTCCAAACTTGGCAATTTTAAGACTGGTGGACTTCAACTCTTAGAATTTTCCAGCCAGCACAGAATTCTGAGAGTTGAAGTCTCCAAGTTGCCAAGTTTGGAGGCCCATGTTATAAATCAATGCTGAGTTGGGTGACCATGTAGATTTGGTTAATCAATCCATCCATCCCACTCCCCTTTTACCCATTTCTAGAAGAACCTGGAAGAGCATGGAAGATTTGTCAGTGAAGATTCAAACCATCCAAAGGGAGACCATTGGAGAATCCTTGGTGCCTGCTTGGGTCCAGAGGTGGTATTCAGCAGGTTCTGACCAGTTCTGGAGAACCAGTAGCGGAAATTTTGAATAGCTCGGATAATTGGCCAATCCCACCTCTGACTGGCCCTGCCAACCCCATCTATTCTCTGCCTCCCGAATCCCAGCTGATTGGCTGGGTCTCCTTTGGTTGCCCTGCACAGGAGAACGGAGCTGGAAAGCAGGCTAGTGGGGTGGGAAGGGAAGGGAGATTTTACAGTATATCCTTCCCCTGCCATGCCCACCAAGCCACACCATGATCACCAAGCCACATCCACAGAACCAGTAGTACATTTTTTTTTGAACCCCACCACTGCTTGGATCCTGTTGGCCTTCAGATCCCATTGTAACCCATTCCAAATCCTGCCCCATCTTCTCCCTTCTCCCACCTAGGAGAGTTGGAGGCCCTCTTCTGCTCCCTGGGTACTTTTCTGCAAAAGGCGAGAGCTTACAAGTGGATTTTGAAAAGGAGAGGGAAGGGAGAAAACCTGATGCTCCTAATCTCACTTGGGCTTCGTGTTCCATCTTGGCTTCCTCCAACTCCTTGGTCATCTTGGCCAAATCCTCCAAGGCCAGGAGAAGCTGACCATCCACTCCGACATTCTTCATCAGGATCATGCTCTGCCGATTGGCCTCCTTCTGCTTCACCAGCATCTATCGAGGGAGGAAACCAGGGTGAGGGGTCCTTGGCGCTCTCTGAACTTGTGGACATTTCATGACCCAAGTAGGGAACACCATCAGTGCTAGAAGGAATGGGGTTTGTGGAGGAGGAAGAGTGGCGCTTGGTGCTCTCTGAACTGGGTGGTTTTTCTTGCAGACATTTCATGACCCAACTAGGGAACATCATCAATGCTGGGGGGGGGGTTGCTCTCAATTTATATTCTAATTAACTTTGGTGAGAGTGATGTCGGAGGTTCTTTGATTGGGCTGCTTAAGAGAGTTGGAAGGGACCTTGGAGGTCTTCTAGTCCAACCCCCTGCTCAAGCAGAAGACTCTATATACCAGTGGCGGCAAACCTTTTGGGGCTCCTGTGCCAAAAATTATGCGCATGTTTGCACTCACATACCAGCACCCAGAAGGCAATGCGCCCCCCCACGCCCCTACGCATGCATGCGTAATCCCCACCTACCCACTTACCCCCACCACCCCTTACCTGCACTGCGCCTCACAGTTGATTATTGGCCGGTTTGAGGCATTTTTTGGCCTCCCAAAGGCTTGAGGAAGGCTTCTGCTTCTTCTATTTATTTGGCTGGAAATTTGGCCATATGAAAGTTGCTTGGCTGTGAAATCGGCCAGATCTCTCCTTCCCTCACGCATGCACGTCACCATGAACAAAAGGAGGACAAGCGCGTCCTCTGGCGCTCTCCTTCCCTCGTGCATGAGCAAAAAATAATTTGGCTGAATTTGGCCGTATTTTGACTTGAGTTTGGCCGCAGAGCCAAACTGCAATCTGGCAACCCTGCAGGGAACCCATTGATAAAATTTTTGAGGCCCACCTCTGCCTGGAACCATTGCTCAATTTTCGAACCAGGGGTGTTCGAACATGTGGGGAAAACACTGATTTATCCCTGGCTGAGCGAAGGAGCGCTTAAGGCTGCCTCAGCGACGGGCTGGCATCAGGGCCTGATAGAGGCCATCTTGTATCCGGGTGTGAGGACCCCAATTAAGATCATCCCATGATTTGCACCTTGGGTGACCTCATCTGTGGATGCCCAAGTGGGCTGGAGTAGACAGAACAATGCCTGAAGGTGGTGCTTTTTCACCTGGCCATCTTGAAGTGGTGTGAACTTCAGCTCTCAGATGTCAGGATTCCAGTAATCACTCTAATTCAGTGGTGGCTAACCTTTTTGGGCTCTTGTGCCAAAAATTGTGCACCCAGAAGGCAATGCGTGTCCCCCGCATGCCCCCTACACATGCACATGTAATTCCCACCCATCCCACCCTCTTACCTGCACTGCACCTCACAGCTGATTTTTGGCTGGTTTGAGGCCTTTTTCGGCCTCCCAAAGGCCTGAGGAAGGCTTCTGCAGGCTTTGCAGGCCAAAAACTAGCCCTGTTTCATCCCTTCCGGTATTTTCAGAAAAACAGGAAGTGATGAAACAGGGCTAGTTTTCGGCCTGCAAAGCCTACAGAAGCCTTTCTCAAGTCTTTGGGAGGCCAAAAAAGGCCTCAAACCAGCTGAAAATCAGGTGTAAGGTGCACACATGCCCAGTAAGGTAAGTTTGCCTGCAGCTCGTGTACCGGCACAAATGGATCTGCGTGCCACCTGTGGCACGCGTGCCATAGGTTCACCATCAGGGCTCTAATTAAATCATGATTCTCGAGCCAAACTTCACAAAATTTCAAAGGATTCATTACAGGAGAAATAGTGGCACTCCCCTGTATGAAGCCAACTCTAGCATACATAATTTACAGTCCTCTGTGACCCTGTTTCCCCCCCTGGGTGGTCTCATAAACCAGATTCTCCAATTGAGCACATTCATGGGCTGGATGTCATCCTTCACGTTCTCCAATGAAATATATTTGCGGGCAAAAGCTCTGGTAGTTTAGTTGCAATCTTTTAAAGATAAGCATTGGAATGTACTTTCGTTTTGCTGCACTGCTCTTCCAGGTTTCTTCTCCCCCCACCTTTTCTTTTTTTGTATGGCAACTACTAAAACAGGCACAAGCTTATTTTATGAGTTGACATCAGAATTCCCCAGTTGGCTGGAGAATTCTGGGAGTCGAAGTCCACATCTCTTCAAGTTGGTGAAGATAAGAACCATTGCCTTGGGGAGGGGCATCAAAGAGAAATCAGGGAAAGGTGTTGGGGGGGAAGGACCTCCATGGGGCAGATACTAGATCTTCCCTTGCCCCCTTGCCTTGAATTCCACCTGTCTCAACTGTTTGTGGGGAAGGGTCCTTGTGCCCTTGAGGCAGGGGTGTGATTCAACTGGTATAACAACTGGTTCAGTGAGCACCAGAGGTGATATTCGGCAGGTTCTGACCAGTTCTGGAGAACCGGTAGTGGAAATTTTGAGTAGTTCGGAGAACCAGCAAATCCCACCTCTGACTGGCCCTGGCAACCCCCATCTCTTCTCTGCCTCCCATTGAGTCCCAGCTGATCGGCTGGGTCTTCCTTTGGTTGCCCTGCCCAGGAGAACGGAGCTGGAAAGCAGGTTAGTGGGGTGGGGAGGGAAGGTGGATTTTGCAGCATCCTTCCCCTGTCACTCCCACCAAGCGACACCCTCAGAACTGGTAATAAAAAAAAAAAAAATTGGAATCTCAACACTGGTGAGTTTGTCCATATGCTCTGCATGCATGCTCCGCCTTTTAAAAAGCTAAAACTTACCTTCAGTGGCAGCTGAAGAAAACAGCTGAGGCGTGGCAAACCACTCTGCCATGCGGATCAGCTGATCATTGGAAGAAGGGGTTTGGCTGAACCGATCCGAACCAGGAGAATCCCACCCCTGCCTTGAGGGTTTGCAGAGCCCCCACGAATATCCTCTCCCACCAAGTTAGACTCCCAGAGTCTTAAAAAAAAAAAAAAGAGGGGGGGTGCCCAACTGGAACTCACTCACCTGATGGGCAAAGATTTCTGCTTGCTGCCTCAGTTTCTCCTCCAGATCCAACTGCAGCGACATCCGGCTGTACTCCTCGGTGACCAACCGGGAGGCTGGAGGAGTTACAGGAGATACAAGGCATGGGTTCTGGGTCTACCTGGGTCAGATCCAAAACCCTTTGGATTTTGACAAGAGCACCTCTTTCAAAAGGTAGGTGCTTTGTGAATTGTTCCCAGCGATTTGCATCCATCCCTTCGCACAGAAAAGGGTTTCTATCAGAATAAGCTTGTATCAGTTCTCTTCTCTTCCCATCAGTGGTCAAGGAGGCCAAATGCCTACTTGTGCTGTTATATATTGCAGTATTACAATCACCAGGAGATGGTGACTTGGGGGCTACCAGAGGCCCATACCTGCCCATACCTGTTATCACCTTACTAGTATGCCCCCTTTCTCAGTCCTTAATGCTTTCATTCCCAGCTCTAAAATAAGTGGCCAGGTCTGCAAAGGTGAGGCTCACCTGTCTTTGTAGCCAAGAAGGTGAACTGTGGAAAACCAGTCAATTAAATGAAGGGAAGAGAAGAGGAAGAGAAAAGAGGAGGAGGAGGACTGAGGGGGTCCTTGGTGCTCTCTGAAGTTGGCTGTTTCCTTGCAGATGTTTCATGACCCCATTAGGTAACATCAGGTCCAAGCTTTCTGTAGATTCAACTCCCTACTCTGAGAAGGTAGGGGAGAAATAGGTAGAAAATTGAGTCCCAAACTCACCTTGTTTGACTTTCTTCAGCAGCTTCTGGTTGTCTTCCTTCAAAGCTTTCAGAGACTGCTTCTCAGCACGCTCCTCTTCTAGCTTAGTTGAAAAAAGAAAAAGAAAGGATGGAAAGAAGGAAGTATGGATGGAAGGAAGGAAGGAAGGAGGGAGGGAGGGAGGGAGGGAAGGAAGGAAAGAAAGGAAGGAAGGAAGGAAAGAAAGAGAAAGAAAGGAAGGAAGGAAGGAAGGAAGGAAGAAAGAAGAAGGAAGAAAGAAAGAGGAAGGAAGGAAGGAAGAAAGAAAGAAAGAAAGAGGAAGGAAGGAAGGATGGATGGATGGATGGATGGAAGGAGGGAGGGAGGGAGGGAAGGAAAGAAGGAAAGAAAGAAAGAAAGAGGAAGGAAGGAGGGAGGGAGGGAAGGAAAAAAGGAAGGAAGGAAAGAAAGAGAAAGAAAGAAAGAAGGATGGAAGGAAGGAGGGAGGGAGGGAAGGAATGAAAGAAAGGAAGGAAGGAAAGAGAAAGAAAGAAAGAAAGAAAAAAGGAAGGAAGAAAGAAAGAGGAAGGATGGATGGATGGAAGGAGGGAGGGAGGGAAGGAAAGAAAGAAAGGAAAGAAAGAAAGAAAGAAAGAGGAAGGAAGGATGGATGGAAGGAGGGAGTGAGGGAAGGAATGAAAGAAAGGAAGGAAGGAAAGAGAAAGAAAGGAAGAAAGAAAGAAGGAAGAAAGAAAGAAAGAGGAAGGATGGATGGATGGAAGGAGGGAGGGAGGGAAGGAAAGAAAGAAAGAAAGAAAGAAAGAAGGATGGTTGGAAGGAAGGAAGGAAGTAGGGAAGGAAGGAAAGAAAAGAAGGAAGGAAGGAAAGAAAGAAAGAGAAAGAAAGGAGGAAGGAAGAAGGAAGGAAGGAAGAAAGAGGAAGGAAGGATGGAAGGAGGGAGGGAGGGAGGGAAGGAAAGAAAGGAAAGAAAGAAAGAAAGAAAGAAAGGAAAGGGGAAGGAAGGAAGGAAGGAAAGAGAAAGAAAGAAAGAAAGAAGGATGGATGGATGGAAGGATGGATGGATGGAAGGATGGATGGATGGATGGAAGGAAGGATGGATGGATGGAAGGAGGGAGGGAGGGAGGGAGGGAGGGAAGGAAAAGAAAAAAAAAAGAAAAAACAATACTCTTTTCATACTTTTCCACTCAGGAAATAGAGAGATTGTTAATGTAAAGTTTTTTAAGATGAGGCCACCTGAACCAGAAGGAAATTGCAGCATTCCCCGCCAGGGCCAAGCCTGTTTGAGGAGCCAATCAAGCAATGGATCCAAAGCTTTGGGTCAAGCCAGCTTTGCTTCTATGGAAAGAACATCTGAGGTGGCGTTCCTGGTCTCTTTGAGCCTCCACAGCTTCCCTTCCTTTTCACCTCGCAAAGTTCTAGGCCAGCATTTCTCAACCTCCGGCCCTTTAAGATGGGTGGACTTCATCCCGGCTGGGGAATTCTGGGAGTTGAAGTCCACCCATCTTAAAGGGGTCAAAGATGAGAAACCCTAGCGTAGGCACTAATCCATACTAGGTACCTGGTGCTGGAGCTTCTCCACATGGGCCCGGAGGTCCTTCACTTGAGCCGTCAATTCCTTCTTCTCCTCCAGCAGCCATGAAACCCTGAGTTGGAGATCTGGAGTAAAAGAAGACCAGGTCCTCTTGTAGAAACATTTGGGACCCAGGAGGGCCAACCACTCAGCGGGGCCCCTCTTGGAGGTCCAGAAGATGCATTTGGAAGGAAAAAAGCATCTTTTTTTAAAAAAAAAAATGGGCAAGGGTTTACTAGTGGTTGGGTTGACACAGAGGTAAGAAAAACACCACGTGAAGCCAAAGACAGGAAGGAAAGAAGGGAGGGAGGGAGAGAGGGAAGGAGAAAATAAGGAAGAGAAAAGGAGAAACAAGAAGGAAGGAAGGAAGGGAAGAAGGAAGGGAGGAATGAAGAAGGTAAGGAGAAAGAAAAAAGGAAGGAGAGACAAGAAGGAAGGAAGGGGTGATCTTAGTCCTAAAGCTATTTTTCAGTTTACCTTCTATGACCTTTATTTATTATTTCTACATCTGTATACTCCACTTCCCCTCCTTCCACCCCCTGTTCTTCCTTGTCCGTTCTCCCTCCCTCCTCCCAAATTTTCCCCTTTCTTTTTCTGCTCAGCCAGCAGGGGATGCTCCTCCCTCCCTTTTCTCCTCCCTCCCTCCATCCTTTGCTTGCTTCCCTCTCTTTTCTTTCCTTCCTATCTCCTTTTTCCTTCCTATCTTCTTTTCTTTCCTTTTCTCCTTCCTTCCTTTTCTCCTTCCTTCTTCCTTCCTTCCATCTTTTCTTCTCCTTCCTCCCTCCCTCACTTGCTTCCTTCTCTTTTCTTTCCTTCCTATCTTCTTTTTCTTCCTTCTCTCTTTTCCTTCTTTTTCTCCTTCCTTCTTTTTCTCCTTCCTTCTTTCCTTCTTCCTTCCTTCTATCTTTTCTTCTCCTTCCTTCCTCCCTCCCTCCTTCCCTTTTCTCCTTCCTCCCTCCCTCACTTGCTTGCTTCCTTCTCTTTTCTCTCCTTCCTATCTTCTTTTTCTTCCTTCTCTCTTTTCCTTCTTTTTCTCCTTCCTTCCTTTTCTCCTTCCTTCTTTCCTTCTTCCTTCCTTCCATCTTTTCTTCTCCTCCCTCCCTCCCTCTCCTTTGGCCAACCTCCATTTAGCCCAGCATGTTGTGTGAATTCAGCGCCCCGCCTTCCTGCTTCAAGGGGCTCCCCAAATCCAGATTCCCCGAGAAGAAAGCAGGGTGAATTGAAGAGTGAAGCGCCCCCTGAGATTTAGAAAACAGAATAACAGTTTTTGGAAGGGACCTTGGAGGTCTTCTAGTCCAACCCCCTGCTCCAGCAGGAGACCCTCTACTATTCTAAGTAAGAACATAACAGATTTGGAAGGGACCTTGGAGGTCATCTACTCTGACCCACTCCTTGAGCAGGAGGCCCTATGCCATGCCAGACAAATGGTTGTCCAATCTCTTCTTGAAAACCTGCAGTGATGGAGCATTCACTACTTCTGGTGGCAAGTCGTTCCACTGATTGTTCTGTCAGGAAATTCCTCCTTACTTCCAGGTTGCATCTCTCCTGATTAGTCTCCATCCGTTGCTTCTTGTCCTGCCTTCGGGTGCTTTGGAGAATAGATTTACCCCCCCCCCCTTCTTTGTGGCAGCCCCTCAAATATTGGAATACTGGTATCATGTCAACCCCTAGTCTTTCTCTTCCATATTCAATTCCTACAACTTCCTTCATATGTTTTAGCCAGAGGTGGGATTCAGCCGGTTCTGACCAGTTCTGGAGAACCGGTAGCAGAAATTTTGAGTAGTTCGGAGAACTGGAAAATCCCATCTCTGACTGGCCCTGCCAACCCCCATCTCTTCTCTGCCTCCCATTGAGTCCCAGCTGATCGGCTGGGTCTTCTTTGGTTGCCCTGCACAGGAGAACGGAGCAGGAAAGCAGGTTAGGGGGGTGGGGAGGGAAGGGGGATTTTGCAGTATATCCTTCCTCTGCCACACACCCCAAGCCATGCTGTTAGGAATGATAGTCTCCTAACAGTTGGGTTGGCAATTTATAAACCAGGATAGTAATTTAATACTGTTATATCTTGAAAAGAATGTTGTAATTGTGATTGGCTGTGGTTCCTCCAATGGCCATAAGATGGAGCCAGAAACCTGGTTTGTTCTCTTTTGCACTTCCCTTTGCTTCCCTTTTGCCTTTTGCCTGATCATCATGCCGCTTGAATTGCCGTGAGTCTTGCAACTTTTCGCAAACTCCATTTACTGAATTTTGTTTAGATAGATAGATAGATAGATAGATAGATAGATAGATAGATAGATAGATAGATAGAGTTTATTTGTCATTACACTCGCAAGCGGGTGCAACGAAATGAGGTGCTCTTCCACAAGTAAAAACTGGACAAACACCACTAAAAGAAAAAAAATTAAATTAAATTAAAACTAATTTAATTGATACTGGTAAAGAAACGGACTTTGTTTTTGGATTATCCCTGGACTGATTTTTTTTGAATACTAACTGCTTTAATTGTGTATGATTTGGACTGTTTGTTGGACTTTGTTTACCCATTTACTGGAAGTAAAACTTACATTTTACCATTCAGTGTATCTGTGTGCTGGTTGTGTGTTATTCATCACCACTCTCATTATGTTTCCCTGAGTGCACTCATTCTCCTAATAGGAAATACCTCAACACATGCCCCCCCCCAAGTCCCCAAGCCATGCCCACCAAGCCACGCCCACAGAACTGGTAGTGAAAAAAATTTGAATCCCACCACTGCCATGTGGGCCAGATTAATGGCTTCATAGTTTGAGGACCCCTGACCTAGGCAGAAGAGAGGGGAAGGAGGAGAAGGGCTCCCTGGCTCACCTTTGATCTGCTGAAGGCACCTGCCCATGGAATCCAGTGCAGGGTCAGGAGTGGCCTGTTCTCCGCTGCTCAGGAACGCGAAGTCTTCCTGGTGGAGTTCCAACCTGGGCAGTAGCGCCAGGCTGATCCGCTTCAGCTTCTTGTTCTCCTGGCTCACCTGTGGAAGTCAAAGAGAAGAGGACAAGGGCAGAGGAACCTCTGCACAGAAGGTCTACCACCTGGTCCTCGGGTGGAGGGAGCCCTCCTCACCTGGAGGGCAAAAGCCTCGGCCTGTTCCCGGCAGCTCTTCTCAATCGCATACTTCGTTTCCATGCTGGACAACTCGGCTAAGAGGCTTTGAGAAGCTGGGGGTGGAAAGAGCGAGAGAAGGGGGTTAGAGCAAGCGTCCCCAAACTGGGAAGCCTCATCAGGGGTGCCCACAGAAGTTGGTCCCCAAAATGCCAGGAGGATGGTTTTGATGGTGCAGCTAAAGCCCGGCCTGCTTTCGCGCCACCACCTGTATTTCGTACTCTGAGAACATCCTAAATTTAGGCCATTTCAAAAGAGGCGTTTTGAACTACTCAATGGCCAACAGGGGTGATTTCAGAGGTGGAATTCTACCGGTTCATAACCGGTTGTTACGATTCTGCACAGTTCGGAAAACCGGCAAATTGTGCCACTCTCTGGCCCCACCTTGCCCCACCCACCCTGCCCAATCACTCATTTTCTTGCATGTACACCATCCAACTTGCCTGCATTGTGCCTTTGCCTAATTTTTGGTATGTTGCTATTTTTCCTTTATTTTTCCCCCGACGATCAGCTGTTCCGACTATCAGCCCTGCTGCACGATTTAGATTAGCTGGAAAGCAGGAAATTGTCCGATTTCTTACTTTCTAGCTAATCTAAATCGCTGATGTACTGGTTTGCCTTCGCCCAGGAGGCTTCCCTGAAGCCCAGTCAGAGCTGGTATTCAGGGGATTGGGGAGAGGGAGAAGTGGCCTGAGACCAGAGCTGAACCTTCCTTAGGACAGAAGCTCCTATTTTTCAGTACAGACTCAGGCAGCAGATTGAAGAAAGGTAGATCTCTTAGGGAATCTGTGATTCTGCAAGCAACTCAATCTGCTTGCCTGCTTTGCCTCATTTTGGGTAAAAGTGGCTCTTTTTTGAAACAAAAAAAAAAAAGATCAATATTTACAATATTTACATACAGGCTAGGCCAGCCAGTCACGTGACCACCAAGTCACGCCCAGTCAGTAAGCCACACCTACTCCATCACATGTCCACCAGGCCACACCCACAAATTAGGCCATGCCCACAAAACCGGTTGTTAAGAAATTTGAATTCCACCCTTGGGTGATTTGGGTTGCCTTATCTGGACTGCCCAATCTTAGGTGGTCACCTGAGACCCAGAACCTCTTAACTGGAAACAAAATCAATGAGTTTTTTTTCTTTTTTATCACTTCAAAATAACAGAGTTGAAAGGGACCTTGTCCAACCCCTTGCTCAGGCCAAAACCCTCTACCACCTCAGGCAAGTGACTGCCTGGTCTCTTCTTAAAAACCTCCAGTGATGGAGCACCCAGAGCCTCTGCTAGCAAGCTGTTCCACTGGTTAATTGTCCTCACTGTCAGGAAACTTCTTTCATTCCAGGTTGCTTCTCTCCCGGATTAGTTTCCACCTTTTACTCCTCGTCCTGCCTTCAGGTGTTTTGGAGAATAGCTTGACTCCCTCTTTTGGGGGGCAGCCCCTGAGATATTGGAAGACTGCGATCATATCTCCCCTGGCCCTTCTTTTCATTAAATTAGACCTACCCAACTTTGTATTCATGTAGGGTTTCCTGCCTAAGCAGGGGATTGGACTAGAAGACCTCCAAGGCCCATTTCAAATTATTTGTTATATCGGAGGGGTCTTCAAACTCGACAGCTTTAAGACTGGTTGACTTCAGAACTCCCAGAATTCTTCCTCCAGTCATGTTAGCTCAGGAATTCTGGGAGTTGAAATCCACAAGTCTTAAAGTTGTCAAGTTTGAGACCTTTGTTCTATTCTCCTCTGCTCTGCTCTACTCTATTCTTTCTGTATTCTATTCTACTCTAGTCTCAGTGGTGGGATTCAATTTTTTTTACCACCGGTTCTGTGGGTGTGGCTTAGTGGGCGTGGCAGGGGAAGGATACTGTCAAATCTTCAGTCAGAGGTGGGATTTGCTGGTTCTCCGAACTACTCAAAATTTCCACTACTGGTTCTCCAGAACTGGTCAGAACCTGCTGAATACCACCTCTGTCTACTCTATTCTATCATTTCTCCTATTCTATTTTGTTCTGTTCTGTTCTGTTCTGCTCCGCTGTATTCTGTATTCTGTATTCTGTATTTTGTATTCTATATTCTATTCTATTCTATTCTATTCCTTTCTATCCCATCCTATCCCATTAACCTTCTATTCTATTCTATTCTATTCTATTCTATTCTATTCTATTCTATTCTATTCTACTCTACTCTACTCTACTCTACTCTACTCTACTCTCTACTCTACTCTACTCTACTCTACTCTACTCTACTCTCTATTCTATTCTATTCTATTCTATTCTATTCTATTCTATTCTATTCTATTCTTTACTCTGCTCTTCTCTTCTCTTCTCTTCTCTTCTCTTCTCTTCTCTTCTCTACTCTACTCTACTCTACTCTACTCTACTCTACTCTACTCTACTCATCACGGGGCTGGATTTTTAGATTGGGACCCATTTCTTTTGAACTGCTCATTTCTCCTACACCTGCACCCACAGATTTGTCTTCTTCCAACCCGAAAACCTGATTCAAGACCCTTGTATGTCTTAGAGAAGCAGAAAAGGCAAGCCCCCCTCACCCTGCATCTCCGTGTAGACCAGAGGTCTCCAAACTTGGCAACTTTAAGGCTTGTGGACTTCAAACCCCCAGAATTCTGTGCTGGCTGGAGAATTCTGGGAGTTGAAGTCCACAAGTCTTAAAGTTGCCATGTTTGGGGACCTCTGGCACAGACGTACCTTTCTCAATTTCTGCTATCTTTTCTTTGGTTTCCGCCATTTCCTTGGAAAGATCCATCTCCTGTAAAAATGAAACAAATTTCACATTGGTTTGCTCCTGTATTGATTTAAAAACAAAAAAAGCGAAACAAATCCCCCCCTACCCAGCTCCTTTTTAAATTCTGGGAGTCCACAAGTCTTCAAGTTGCCAGGTTGGGAGACCCCTGGCCCAGAGGAGGGCAAATGAGGGAGTGGTGGATTTGAATGATTCCCCCCCCCCCCCAAAGAAGCCAGATTAGGTCATACTAAAGATGGAAGCTGGAACCAGGGTGGGAGCTGCAGGAGAGCCACCTACCTGCTCATCGCCATCTTCCTCCGAATTTGAATCGCTCTCCGATTCCCAAATGACTGCAGGGAAATACAAAGCAAGTTTAGTCCAAAGAGAGCTGGAAGGGATTCTGGAGGTCTTCTAGTCCAGCCTCCTGCTCATGCAGGAGACCCTACACCATTTCAGACCAGTCTCTTCTTAAAATCCTCCAGTGATGAAGCATCCACGATTTCTGGTGGCAAAGCTGTTCCATTAGAAGGCAGGATCCCCAAGGTCAGGGGGTCAAACTCAGATGATTGACAACTGACTTTACAACCTTCTGCAAACAAAGTCAATGGGGAAGCCAGACTCACTTAACAACCATTGGAAAGCAAATAATCCAGCTCAGCGAATAGCAAGGACCCCACAGTCCTTTTTCTCCTCTTCCTCCTCTTCCTCCTCCCCCCCCCAATTCCCCCTCCTCCTCTTTTCAAATGCCACTACCTTCTGGTGCTGATGATGTACCTTAGTTGGGTCATAAAATGTCTGCAAGAAAACCACCAAGCTCAGAGAAAACTCAGGATCCCCACAGTCCTCCTCCTCCTTTTCTCCTCCTCCTCCTCCTCCTCTTCTCCTCCTCCTCTTCTTCTCCTCCTCCTCTTCTCCTCCTCCTCCTCCTCTTCTCCTCCTCTTTTCCTCCTCCTCCTCTTCTTCTTCTCCTCCTCATCCTCCTCTTCTCCTCTTCCTCCTCCTCCTCCTCCTCTTCTCCTTCTCCTCTTCTTCTTCTCCTCCTCTCCTCCTCCTTCTCTTCCTCTCCTCCTCCTCCTCTTCTTCTCTTCCTCTTCTCCTTTTCCTCCTCCTCCCTTCTCCTCCTCCTGTTCTTCTTCTTGTCCTCCTCTCCTCCTCCTCTTCTTCTTGTCCTCCTCCTCTCCTCCTCCTCCTCCTCCTCCTCTTCCTTTTACCTAGCTTGGTAATGAAACATCTGCTGAAAATAACTCACCTAATTTAGAGAGCACCAAGAACCCCACAGCCCTCCTCCTCTTCCTCCTCCTCCTCTCCCGCCCACTCCTTCCTAGTGTTGATGATGTAACTTAGTTGGGTCAGGAAAGGTCTGCAAGAAAACCACCCAGCTCAGAAAGAACCAAGGACCTCACAGTTCACAGTTCAGCCCTGAGCTCCAACGATTCTCATCCCTTTGCTGTTATGCTTCGTGTCCTTTCTTCTCTGAAAGATGGTAATCTTTCCATCCTCAGGCATGTGCCCCTGGCAGCAACTTCCTCTTTCCTTTTTTGTAGATGAGCAAGTATGCAAGAGGAAGAGGTCACATGCAGTCCATGCCCCACCTAAAGGACTCCCATCCCTCCAGCAGAGACACGCATCTGAATCAAATGCCAGCAACGTCATTCCTTTTGGAAGCAGGTCAGAATTAAAATGTCATTCAAAAGCAATAAACATGACCTAAAATGGATTCCTACACATCAAAAACATCATCCAAAAAACACAGCAAAGAATCTTCTTTTTGCACCAACTCAGGAAGCTCAAACTGCCCAAGGAGCTGCTGATCCAGTTCTACAAAGGAATTATTGAGACTGTCATCTGCACCTCTATAACTGTCTGGTTTGGTTCTGCAACCCAACAGGACAGACACAGATTTCAGAGGATAATTAGGACTGCAGAAAAAACAATGGCTACCAACCTGCCTTCAATCAAGGACCTGTATAGTGCAGGAGTCAAAAAGAGGGCTGTGAAAATATTTACAGACCCCTCACATCCTGGACGTAAACTGTTTCAACTCCTACCCTCAAAACGACACTATAGAACACTGCACACCAGATCAACTAGATACAAGGACAGTTTTTTCCCTGAACGCCATCACTCTGCTAAACAAATAAGTCCCTCAACACTGTCCAACTATTTACAAAGTCTGCACTACTATTATTATTAATCTTCTCATCACTCCTTATCACCCACCCCTCCCACTTGTGACTTTGTTGCTTGTATCCTAACAATTTTTACTGACTGTTTCCTATTACAATTTGATTGCTTTACCCTATGACTATCATTAAGTGTTGTACCTTATGATTCTTGACTCTATATGAATGTATCTTTTCTTTTTATGTACACTGAGAGCATCTGCATCAAAACAAATTCCTTGTGTGTCTAATTCCACTTGGCCAATAAAGAATTCTAATTCTAATTCTAATCCACTTCTAGAAACTGCCAAAAAAAGAGCACTTTGGTCACTTTAACGGAAAAGGATTTTTAAAAATGAGCCAGATCTGTCCATCAGCAGAGATTTTTAAGAAGAGTCTGAACAGCCATCTATCCAGAATGCTATAAGGGTTCTTGCCTGAGCAGCGGGGTTGGACTAGAAGACCTCCAAGGTCCCATTCCAACTCAGTTATTCTGTATTCTGTTATAGCCTTGATGGCAGCGTGAAGGCCTCTCGTATTCTGTACAGGAAATCCTCGACTTAACAACCATTCATTTAGTGAGTTGTTTAAGTCAGAACAGCATTGAAAAAAGGGTCTTAGGGCCAGGTTTCATACTTACGACCATTGCAGCATTCTCCAATCGTCACATGATCGAAAGTGAGATGCCTGGTTCATCTTTACAACGGTCGCAGTGTTCCGGACTCAGGCAAGCCCTCTTTTTGAAACCTTCTCATGCGCCAAGTCAAGGGGGAAACCAGATTCACACAACTAGCTGTGTAACTAACATAAAAATTGCAGGGAATCCCTGAACAGCGGTGTCAAGGAAGGTCATAAAATGGGACAAAACGCCCTTAATAACTTTCGCTTATCAAGGGAAATATGGTCATAAGCTGAGGTTTCTCTGTAAATTGCCTTTATACCAGGAGTCTCCAAACTTGGCAACTTTAAGACTTGTGGACTTCAACTCCCAGAATTCTGACTGAGGAATTCTGGGAGTTGAAGTCCACGAGTAACAAGCTTTGCTGGCTGAGGAATTCTGGGAGTTGAAGTCCACAAATCTTAAAGTTGCCAAGGTTGGAGAGCCCTCCTCTATACAGCCACCTCTTACAATACTAGACAACACAGTATCAACAGTAGAGACCTTCACGTTTCTAGGTTCTGTCATATCACAAGACCTAAAATGGACACCTAACATCAAAAATGTCATCAAAAATCATCACTGGAGGCTTTCAATAAGATATTGAACTGCTATTTGTAAGAAATGGTGTAGGGTCTCCTGCTTGGGCAGGGGGTTGGACTAAATGACCTACAAGATCCCTTCCCACTCTGTTAATCTGTAAATCTGTAAAAAAACACAACAAAGAATGTTCTTTCCACACCAACTCAGAAACCTCAAACTGCCCAAGGAGCTGCTGATTCAGTTCTACAGAGAAATGATTGAGTCTGTCATCTGCACCTCTATCACTGTCTGGTTTTGTTCTGCAACCCAACAGGACAGACACAGACTTCAGAGAGTAATTAGGACTGCAGAAAAAACAATGGCTACCAACCTGCCTTCAATCAAGGACCTGTATAGTGCAGGAGTCAAAAAGAGGGCTGTGAAAATATTTACAGACCCCTCACATCCTGGACATAAACTGTTTCAACTCCTCCCCTCAAAACAATGCTATAGGGCATTGCATCCCAGAACAACTAGACACAAGGGCAGTTTTTCCTCCAGAATGCCATCGCTCTGCTAAACAAATAATTCCCTCAACACTGTCAAACTATTTGGCAAGACTGTATTGCTATTATTCCTCTCATCCTCCCTAGTACCAACTGTATCTCTTCCCACTTATGACTATAACTGTTTTGCTTTTATCTTTACAATTTATATAGTTTTATTTGTTTCCTAATATGATTTGATTGCTTATTAGTAACCTTTGGCTATCTTATGATTCTTGATTAATGTATTTTGTTTTTTATTTAATGTACACTGAGAGCATTTTCACCAAAGACAAATTCCTTGTGTGTCCAATCACACTTGGCAAATAAAGAATTCTATGCTCTTCTATTCTAAATGTCCCTTCATTCTAAAGCTGCTTTGCCCTTCCAGAGGCTTTGCCCTTCCAGAGCCCTTCCCTTACCTCCAAATGGGGTGAAATCAGCCTCAGGACGTTCCATTGGGCAGAGACCAGTGGATAACTCTCCACCTCTTCTGCTGGAGTGTCTCCACCGCTCTCTCTCTCTCTCTCTCCTTGTTCCTTTTCCATCAAAAGCTGAGCTCTTCCTGCCCAGAAGGTCACATGCTGGATAGATCTTTGCCTTCACCCCACAGGCTTTGCAGAAGTGAAACTCTCCTCCCCAATAGCCCCATCACAAGGGAGAGCGGAATCACTTGTGTAGTTGTGTGGTTTGATGTTCTCCAACAGAAGGAGGTCAAGTTACGGGTCTTTCCTTGGGCAGCTGCTTGGCCAATGGCCACGGTGAGATCAGACTGCTGGATGAGATTTGATCCAGCAGGCCATGCCTCGTGTTCTTTTGAAAGAGATCCTCATCCTGACCCCTTTGGATGTCCCCTTAATCTTGGTTTTGGATCTGCAGGAGATGCAGACCAGAAGGTTTCCCATTAGAAAGAATTCCACAATTAACTCCCCGCAACTCTTGATTTTCTACATCTTTCTAGTGCAGGGGTCTCCAACCTTAGCAATGTTAAGACTTCCGGACTTCAACTCCCAGAATTCCTCAGACTGCTGCTGGGGAATTCTGGGAGTTGAAGTCCACAAGTCTAAAAGTTGCCAAGGTTGGAGACCCCTGTTCTAGCAGCCAAGAAGCTTTGATGGTCCTTCTATCGACGTATGTGTGTATGTATGTATGTATGTATGTATGTATGTATGAATGAATGAATGAATGAATGAATGAATGAATTCTTTATTGGCCAAGTGTGATTGGACACACAAGGAATTGTCTCGGTGATGAACCGTGAGTTTGGGTGACACAAAAATAGTGAGATGACTTTTGGGGAGAAAATTTATGCAGGGAAGGGGTCCAAGGGAGCTTTCCCTGCCCTCCCGTCACCAAGTTAATTGTGTGAATTAACCTTAGTTTCCCGAGGAGGTAAGCAAGGACACCGAGTATCTCAATCAATCCATCAATCCATCAATCAAAAAAGGGACCTTGGAGGTCATCAACCCTTTGTTCCACCAAGAGACCCTGTTGCATCCCAGACAAATGGCTGCCCAATCTTTTCGTGAAAACCTCCAGTGATGGAGCAGCCGCAACTTCTGATGGCAAGCTGTTCCACTGGTTAATCGTCCTCCCAGTTGGGAAGTTTCTCGTTAGTTCCAGGTTGCTTCTCTCTTTCATTAGTTTTCATCTAGCTGTTGCTTCTTGTCCTGCCCTCTGGTGCTTTGGAGAAAAGCATGACTCCTTCTTCTTTGTGGCAACCCTTCAATAATTGGAAGAATTCTATCATGTCTCCTCTGGTCCTTTTTTTTCATTAGATTAGACATACCCAGTTCCTGTAATATTCTTCATATATTTTAGCCTCTGGGGTATCATGCCCCTGTTGAAGTCTGACTCCGAGGGAGAGATGGAACAGCTGACAGGGAGTGGGAGCATGGCTCCAGTGGTTGTGGAGGAAACTGGGGAAGAGCACAGGCTAGATGGTATTCAGAGGAAGACCCAGGCCCATCCCCTCTTCATCCTAGGGCATGCAGGGAGAAGTGGGTAAGGGAGAAACGTCAGTGGCGTGGTCTACGTGGGAGGAAGGGGCCCTGATCCCCTTCATGGGTTGCATCTGGGAGGACTGATTAAGAGGACAACTGCGCATGGCAGTTGCTGGAAGCAAAGCATGCATTATTCTTGTCGGAGCTTATCTGTGTTTTTTGGCTTCCTCCCAACTGTGGCTGCTGTGTTATCTGGTAGAAGTCTGCAATTAATCTTCCTGGCTTGCTGTAGTAATTCCTTCAGTGTGGTGTGTTGGTTGTTTTTTTTTTTATTTATTTCGAATTAACTTTACTTTGGGTGCGGACTGCATTTACTTCCTCTGTAAAGTGTTTTCTTTAAGAGTTTGATACCCTGCCGAGGATAATTGGACGTTGGGGCCAAGTTAGAGGCATTAAAGGGACTTTCTTCTATTTTTGTGACTTGGTTATTTTTGTGTCATGCCCCGGGTCATCACATGGGGTCTGAGGGTGATGTAGTGGTTCGCATCATCCTTTCCTTCAGGACCCAGACTACAGACCTTTAATCAGAAGTGTTCTGGTTCTGACCGGTTCTGGAGAACTGATAGCGGAAATTTTGAGTAGTTCGGAATAACCCCTCTGATTGGCCTGCCCCCATCTCTTCTCTGCCTCCTGAGTCCCAGCTGATCAGCTGGGTCTTCCTTTGTTGCCCTGCACCGGAGAACGGAGCTGGAAAGCAGGTTAGTGGGGTGGGGAGAGAATGAGGATTTTACACTATCCTTCCCTGGAGTGGGGAGGGAATGGAGGTTTTGCAGTATCCTTCCCCTGCCATGCCCACCAAGCCACACCACGCCCACCAAGCTACACCCACAGAACCAGGAGTAAACAAAATTGAATCCCACCACTGCCTTTAATCATCCTAGTTTCTCTTCTCTGCACTTGTTCCAAAATCTCAACATCTTCATAATTTCATAACTTCAACATCTCACATTTTCATCATGTGGGGACCAAAACTGGGTTTGGGTGTGGCCTTACTAAGGATTTATAAAGCAGTACTAATACTTCATGTGATTTGGATTCTCTGTTTCTACAAGAAAGGATTGTACGGTGTGTGTGTTTTCTTCCATGGTTCTCCATCCATGGGACCTTCTGAACAGTCCAGTATTCCACTGGAAGAGAGCTAGCATGTCTTTCCTAATTCTTCTCTTCGACAAGTTGGACGTCAAAGCGATTCACGGGAAGGCATTTTAAATATGTTCTGGGCAGGGGTGGGATTCAAATTTTGTAACAACCGGATCTGTGGGCGTGGCTAGGTGGATGTGGCCAGGTGGATGTGGCTATGTGACTGGGTGGGCGTGGCTTCTTCATTTTGGGGGCAGCACCCCCTCCTGCCTTTTTGGGCCTTCTGGGCCTCAGGGATGCCTCCTGGGCAAAGCAGTAAGACAGAGAGGGGGATCCTGGCCCAACGGATCATAGGAACAGCTGATTGTCAGGAGTGGGGGAAGAAAAGAAATACTTTAAGGAGTGACTGGGCAGGGGAGAACGCAGTCAGAGTTGTCAGGCATGCGTGCGATGTTGCGCATGTACAGTAAGGACTGGCTGGGAGGGGAGGAGCAGGCGGAGAGGGGCGGGGCCAGCCGGGGACACGATTGGCCAGTTCTCCGAACTGCACAGGATCATAACAACCGGTTCTATTGAACCGGTCAGAACCGGTAGAATGCCACTCCTGCTTCTGGGAGATTTGAAGAGTGGAGGAAGTGGGGAGCAAAAGGGTTGTGTTGCCCTGGCCTTTGCCAAGATTGGTTGGACTTAAGCAGGGGTGTCAAACTCAAGGCTGAAATCCAGCCCACGGGGCCAGCCTGGAAGTATCAAAGGACCGGCCTGCGGTGCCTCTGGTGGCATAAATAGGCTGTATGGGGGGGGCGGGCTTTGCACTTCATTTTCACTTTCCATAGCCCCCTGAAGCATTCTGCAGCTGAAAATGGGGCCAAAAATGAGCCCGAAAATTGCTGGCAGAGTGCTGCAGGACACCATGGAGGGTGAAAACAGGTGTGGGAGGGGCATGCATGAAACCCCCCCCTGGTGCCCCATTTTGGCCGGCAGGGTGTTGCATGAGGCATCCATCCCGCACCCTGCTGCCCTCCTTCCTTGCCCTCAGAGGACAACTACAATGCTGTTCCGGCCATCAAGGAAATTCAGTTTGATGTCTCTGGACTTCAGCAAGGAGCCAAATAATTGATGGAAGCTGAATAAGGAGAGATTCAACCTAGAAATAAGGAGAAATGTTCTGACAGTCAGAACAATCCACACATGGAACAGAAGTTGCGGGAGCTTCATCACTGGAGGCTTTCAAGAAGAGACTGGACTGCCTTCTGTCAGAAATGGTGAAGGGTCTCCTGCTTGGGTGGGTGGGGGTTTGGACTAGATGACCTACAAAGTCCCTTCCCTGTTAATCTGTAATCTGTATCTAGGATCTTGTGGTCCAGCTCCTGCAGAAACTCCACCCTTCCATCGATGGGTGGAAGGGTGGAGAAGCACTGGAGAATTTCATGCTAGCAAAGTCACTGCAGTTAGACCAGTGAGATCTATGGAAGGAGACAGCTACTAGTTATAGCACTAGCAGAAAAAATGATCAAAATTTAGACCAACCAGGGATGAGGGTCAGGAGAGATCTGGTGCTCCAACAATTTCATTTGCCAAGGAGGTTTTTGCAAGAGTCTCAAATAGGTCTGAATAAATATTCATCTAGCAGCACTGACATGGGAATGCCATCGGTATATAAAAGAATAACAGAATTGGAAGGGACCTTGGAGGTCTTGTAGTCCAGGGGTTGCCAACCTTTTGGACCTCAGGGACCACCAAACTCATAATTTTAAATCCCGTGGACCAGGCACCCTGGGAAAATCCCCCAAAAAGTCTGCAGGAAAATTCCCCACCCCATTTTCCTACGATCGATCGTTCTTTATTTAGGATTGCAGGATACCGTCTCCCGCTCCGTTCTCAGGGGGAGAGAGAGAGGAGAGAGGAGAGACTTTGGGCTTCATGCAAGGAAAGCAGCAGAAGCAGCAGAAGTCTTTCTTACTCTCCTCCAAACTCTGTCAGAAATGAGTCTTTGCCGGCGCAGCCTCTTGGAGCAGGATGCTTTGCAGGGTCCCAAAGACTCCTTTGTGGTGGAGTTTGGGGGAGAGAAAGAAAGACTTTGGCTGCTTTCTTTGCGTGCAGCCAAAAGCAGAAGAAGAAAGAAGCAGAAAGAAGCAGCCCGGTGGCCAGGCCAGGCATGTGGGGCAAGTGGGGCAAGTTCCCCCCCCTCCACCCTTTCCCTCCTCCTCTCACCACCTCATGTTGTTTGCTATGCAAGCGACACAAGCCTTGTGTTCCCACGGGCCATATGGGCAGCGCAGCCTTGTGTCCCCGCGCAGCCTGGATTAATTGCTTTGGGAGCGACATTTCTCTGCGGACCACAAAATTTTCTCGCAGACCACCAGTGGTCCCCGGCCCACTGGTTGGTGGCCACTGTTCTTGTCCAACCCCCTGCTGAAGCAGGGAACTGTAATGCCCACTGAGACCAGTGGCTGTCCAATCTCTTCTTAAAAACCTCCAGTGATGGAGCACCTACAACTTCTAATGGCAAGGAGTTCCACTGGTTCATTGTTCTCCACAGTCAGGAAATTCCTCCTTAGTTCTAGATTGCTTCTCTCCTTGATTACTTTCCATTCATTACCTTTTTTTGGCCTGCCTTCAGGTGCTTTGGAGAATAGCCTGACTCCCTCTTCTTTGTGGAAGCCTCTGAGATATTGGAAGGCTGCTATCCTGTCACCCTAAATTAGGGCTGGGCTTCCAAGGGGTTGTCTGCCTGGTTGCTGGGTGGGCGTGGCCTAGTCCAGTGGCCCCCAACCTTTTTTGAACCAGGGACCGGTTTCACGATTATTTATTCTTCCACGGACCGGTTCCTGGGTAACGGTACCCGAGACTCCACTAGTACCTGAGACTCCACCGCCATCGGGACAGCTCTTTGTTCGAAGCCGCTCCCCCCCTTCGACGAAACTAAGGTGTGAGCACCCAAATGCTGCTTTCCAATCAAAAACCTGGAAGCAACCGAAAACCCGGAAGCGCCGTCGAAACAAGATGGTGGTGCCCAAGCTTTGCGGCCCAGTAAAAAATGATCCACGGACAGGTACCGGTCCGGGGACCGGTGGTTGGGGATCCCTGGCCTAGTCAACCTCCTGTACCACCGGGGGCGGGGGGGGAGCATTTTTGCCTTCCCCAGACTCTGGAAGTTTTCCTCAAGCCTCCACAAGGGCATAAACAGCCTCCCCGGGCTCTGGAGGCTTCCTGGAAGCCAGAAATGGGGCCATTTCCGGCTTTCTTGAACTTATGGGAAGCCCATTTTTCACCTTCCCTCCGCTTCCATGCACCCCCTGCTCTTCCCTGAATCCAAAACGGGTCATGTGGGGACTCCGGGGAGGGGAGGGGCAGGGAGGGCGGGGCCAGCCAGGAATGGGATTTGAGAGGGGGGAGGTTTCTCTGCATTGTGTCGAATCTTAGCTAGGGGCTCTCCCGAACCCCTGTGAACCCCCAGCAGCCCAGCCCTGCCCTAAATGAACTGTTGTAAGGGCAGAACTACCTGTAGTTTTTGCCAAGCAGGTGAGCGTGTAAGAACGAAAGAAAGTCGAGCGACAGGGATTACACCCAGAAGAACTTCTCAGAACTTTGTTCGTTTTTATTTGAAAGCAGGACACCGTGTTTCGCCAATTGTTTTCGCAGCTTGAAAAGCAAGTGGGCGGTCCTTTTTTTAATGGACGCAGCTGCCAAGCAGGAAATCAAAACGTGGGAACTCGGGGACCTCTGCCAAGTGGAGTTTGGATCCGATTCCAATGCAGGAAAGGGGCTTCCATAGGTGTCTTTTCCTCATCTGCTCACCACGTTGGAGGCCAGCTCCCTCCTGAATCAGGATTTTGGACTAGACTGGGATTCAGAGGGCCGTGTCGGAGCCTGGATTCCCTTTGGCCTCACGGGGGTAATATTCGGCCAAGATGCTTTCCGGGATCCGTTTCAGCAGTTCTTTGGGGAAGATCCGGAGCAACTGCCATCCTATGTCCAGGGACTCGAAGATGGTCCTGTTCTCGTAGGTGCCTGGGAGAAGCCATAAACCCATGACGAAGTGTGCGAAGTTTTAGATCAAAAGGGCAGTAGCCATTGAATTCAGACTTCATGACTGCTTCACAGTGCTTTCAAGGCCTCTCTTAAGGCATTTTACAGAGTCAGCCTCTTGCCCTCCCCAACGATCTGCATTACTGGTTTTACTCAGAAGGACGGAAGGCTGAGTCAACTTTGAGCTGGTCAGGATCGAACTGCTGGCAGTGGGCAGAGTCAGCCTGCAATGCTGCATTCTAACCACTATGCCACCCCGACTCATCTATCTTCAGTGATAGATAGATGGAGAGAGAGAGAGAGAGAATGGATGATAGATAGATATAGACAGACACAGATAATAGATGAGATAGATAGATAGATAGATAGATAGATAGATAGATAGATAGATAGATAGATAGATAGAGACAGACAGACAGACAGACAGACAGACAGAGACAGAGAGACAGATAATAGATGATAGATGATAGATGATAGATGATAGCTATCTATCTAGATAGATAGAAAGAGAGAGAGAATGGATGATAGATATAGACAGGCAGACAGATAATAGACAATAGATTAGATAGATGATAGGTAGATAGATAGATAGATGGATAGATAGATAGATAGATAGATAGATAGATAGATAGAGACAGACAGACAGAAAGACAGACAGATAATAGATGATAGATGATAACTAGATAGATGATAGCTAGATAGATGATATATATATATAGAGAGAGAGAGAATAGCTGATAAATATAGACAGAGACAGATAATAGATGATAGATATAGATAGACAGATACAGACAGGCAGACAGATAATAGATGATAGATAGATTGAGAGCTAGATGATAGCTAGCTAGGTGATAGATAGATGATAGATAGATAGATGATAGATAGATATATAGATAGATAGAGCAATTACACTTAATATACTGCTTTCAAGTGCTTTCCAGCCCTCTCTAAACAGTTTACAGAGTCAGCCTCTTGCCCCCAACAATCTGGATCCTCATTTGACTGACCTCAGAAGGATGGGAGGCTGAGTCAACCTTGAGCCAGTCAAGATCGAATTGATGGCAGTGGGCAGAGTCAGCCTGCAATGCTGCATTCTAACCACTACACCACCAGGGCTCAAAAATATATTTTTTATTCCTTATACTGTCTCCGTCTTTCCTTACAACATTAACAGAATGGACTGAGAACGAGCATTTCAACTAGAGAAACGACAGTCAAGCTGAAACTTAATTGAGTAAAAACAACAAAGGGGAGGAACTCTCTTACTCAAGCTTCCTCAAACAACTCTCCACCCCTTATAGGTTACCCAGACCTCATCCACAGGTCAGCAAAGAAGGTGTTTAAATTCTAAGTAAGAATGGGAAGATGCTTCTTCAGCTGAAGAGCTGAAGAAGCTTCTTGGATGAGAAGAAACGAAGCGTCTTCAGAGAAAAAAACAGAAAGACCAGTTGCCTTTTGGAAGAAAAAAAAAAAGGCACTTTTGGGACCTCCTTGTCCATGGCTTTCTCCCACATACCTTGAGCAATGAACTGCTTCTCAAACTTCTGCAGGAACTCCAAGTAGAGGAGGTCATCAGCTGAGAGGGCCTCTTCTCCCACCACGGCTTTCATGGCCTGAACATCTTTGCCGATGGCATAACACGCATACTGGATGGAAAGCAAGAGAGTCACTCGGAATCCTGTCCTGGGTCACATCAAGAAATGAGGGAGGGGTTGCCCAGAAGCCCCTCTGGACAGGAAGGGGTCTTCCAGATGTGCCAAAAAACATCTGAGTTTGCTAGCGCCATGTATGGCGCAAGTATGCCTTGATGTCAGGATTCCAGCAATCACCCTAATTAAATCGTGATTCTCGAGCCAAACTTCAAAAATCCTCAAAGGATCTATTAGAGGCGACATATTGCCACTGCCCTTTATGAAGCCAACTCTGGCATATGTAATTTCCATCCCCTGTGACCCTGTTCCCCCCTCCCCCCTGGGTGTCTCATAAACCAGATTCTCCAATTGAGCACCTTCATAGCCTGGGTGTCATCAATCACATACTCCAATTACAGCTTGGGTGTCATCAATCACATTCTCCAATTATGGGCTAGGTGTCCTCCTTCACGTTCTCCAATTAAGTATATTCCCGGGCAAAAGCTCTGGTAGTTTAGTTACAATCTTTTGAAGATAAGAGTTGGAATGTACTTTCGCTTTCCAACTGCTGCAGATTTCCTTCCTCCCCCCACTTTTTTTATGGCAACTACTAAGACAGGCATAGGAATGTTTTATGAGTTGACACTTGACTTAAATTGGGCCCAACATTTCTTTTGCTAAGTGAGACTGTCAGGATTACTCCAATTAAATAATGAGCTTCGAGCCACACTCCCAAAACTACAAAGGATTTATGAGAAGTTAACATGCCGGCATTAGCCTGGGTGTAGCTGACTCTGATAATACGTAATTCACTGTCACCCTTGATCCTGCTTTTGCCCCACCCCTCTGGGTGAATCATCCAACAAAGATAGCCAAGGGTCATCAATCATGCTCTCCAATTAAATTTTTGCGCAGCAGAAGCTTCAGTCATCTAATCAGTCTTTGAAGAAAACATGAATGGGAAGTACTTTCGATTCCACACTGCTGCCTGCTCTTTGAAACTCCCCCCCTTCTTTCTGTTGACAACTATAAAAAGTGTATACAAAATGTTTTATGAGCTGACAGAGACATTGGTGAAGCGAGCTTTGCCCCGTTGTACGGCCTTTCCTGCCCCCCATCGTTGAGTGAATTCCCTGCAGTTCTGAAGTTAGTCACATGGGGAAGCGAATTGAGCTTCCCGCCTTGACTTTGCTTGTCAGATGGTCGCAAAAGGGGATTGCGTGACCCCCCCTGGCCACACTGCGACCGTCATAAATATGAACCATACGTATTTATTTATTTTGATCTTGTGACTGTGGGGGATGCTGCAACGGTTGTGAAGTGTGAAAAACAGCCCTAAGTCACTTTTCTCAGGGCCAGTGTCACTTTGAACGGTCGCTAAACGAACTGTTGCAGGTCAAGGACTACCTGTGTTCTCTCCGTTAATCTTTTTAGGGCTCCCGATCCAGAGAATTTGGGCACCCCGACCCTCCCACCTCATCTAGGGCAGGTCAAATGCTTACTAGCTTCAGATAATATTATAGCATTCTGTTCAAAGGTCCTTTAAGTGGAAGGGTGGCTTGTTGATACTTTAGACCAGAGGTCTCCACCCTGGGCCACTTTAAGGCTTGTGGCCTTCAACTCCCAGAATTCCTTTGCCAGCAAAGCTTGTTACTTGTGGCCTTCAACTCCCAGAATTCCTTTGCCAGCAAAGCTTGTTACTTATGGATTTCAACTCTCAGAACTCCCAGAATTCCTCAGCTAGAATTCTGGAAGTTGATGTTCACAAGCCTTAAAGTGGCCAAGGGTGGAGAGTTGGAGACCTCTGCTTTAGACGGAACACAATAACAGAGTTGGAAGGGATCTTACAGGTCATCTAGACCAACCCCACCACCGCAGCCCAAGCAGGAAACTTATGCCATTTCTGACCAATTTTTGGTTTTTACCAATTGATTCGAAACATCCCCATGGTCCTTCCTGGTCATGCCTTCTCCAATAGCTGATTTCATCAGACGGGAGAGAGACGGCAGCACATTGATGGGAGGGTAGATCTGTGGTCCCCCAAAAAACACACACGTCAAATAGGAACAACAATGAGGAAACTGTTTTGGGGAGAGCTAACAGCCCTAGATGAAATGGGGAGGGACATCTGGGGTCCTTAGAGTCCCTTAAACTCCTGTACTTTATATAGTCATCTAAAGCACAACCAACTGTGAGTTGAATTCCTGGTAGGAGGCTTAAAGGCACCAGGCTAGAAACCAGGAGATGGTGAGTTCTAGTCCTGCCTTAGGCACAAAAACCAGCTGGGTAGGTGACTTTGGGTCAATCACCAGGACACAGTGAATCTCTCCTTAAGCATGAAATCTAGTTGGGGGACTTTGGGTCAATCACCAGGAGTCAGTGAGTTCTAGTCTTGCCTTAAGCATGAAAGCTGATTGGGTGGTTTTGAGTCAGTCCCTCCCTCCCTCCCTCCCTCTCTCTCTTTCAGTCCAAACCCACTCACTGGGTTGTTGTGAGGAAAACAGAAAAAGGAAGAAGGTCCATGTATGTTCATCAACTTATTATTTATAATAGGGGGTCTTCAAACTTGACAGCTTTAAGACTTGTGGACTTCAACTCCCAGAATTCCTCCTCCAGTCATGTTAGCTCCAGGAATTCTGAGAGTTGAAGTCCTCAAGTCTTACACTTGCCAAGTTTGAAGACCCTTAAAGATAGATAGATAGATAGATAGATAGATAGATTGATAGATAGATAGATTGATAGATAGATAGATTGATAGATAGATAGATTGATAGATAGATAGATGTGGATGGATGGATGGATGGACAGTCAGACAGACAGGTATAAATGATAAATCAGGGGTCTTCAAACTTGACAGCTTGAAGACTTGTGGACTTCAACTCCCAGAATTCCTCCTCCAGTCATGTTAGCTCAGGAATTCTGGGAGTTGAAGTCCATAAGTAAACTGGCCCCATGGTGCCTTGTCTCCTGCTTCTCATGGTAAGTGACCTGGGGCAGTTTTTCAGGAGTGCCAGAAGATGGTGGGGCAGGAGGACCTCTGGACTTCCCAGACACTCTGACAAAGACAGGAGGAGGAGGAGGAGGAGGAGCCAGACCATTTACCTGCCTATTGTGAAGCTGTCTGTCCACATAAATCTGCCCTTCAGTTATGAAGCCGGTCAAATCCGGAATGGGATGGGTGATATCTGCAAGGAGACACAAGAAGGTGCCACTATAGCCATAAGCAGGGTCAGAATAAGAGAGTTGGAAGGGACCCTGGAGTCTTCTAGTCCAACCCTCTGCTCTGGCAGGAAAACTTAGACCAGGGATCTTCAAACTTGACAGTGTTAAGACTTGTGGACTTCAACTCCCAGAATTCCTCCTCCAGTCATGTTAGCTCAGGAATTCTATGAGTTGAAATCCACAAGCCTTAAACTTGCCAAGTTTGAAGACCCTTGTGATAGATGATGGATGGATGGAGAGAGAGAGAGAGAGAAGTGGATGGATGGATGGATGGATAGATGGATGGATGGATGGATGGATGATAGACAGACAGACAGACTGGTATAGATGATAGATCAGGGGTCTTCAAACTTGACAGCTTTAAGTTTTGTGGACTTCAACTCCCAGAACTCCTCTCCAGTCCATGTTGGCTCAGGAATTCTGCAAGTTGAAGTCTACAAGCCTTAAACCTGCCAAGTTTGAAGACCCTTGTGATAGATGATGGATGGATGGATGGATGGATGGATGGATAGATAGATAGATAGATAGATAGATAGATAGATAGATAGATAGATAGAAAGAAGTGGGTGGATGGATGGATGGATGATAGACAGACAGACAGACAGGTATAGATGATAGACCAGAGGTCTTCAAACTTGACAGCTTTAAGTTTTGTGGACTTCAACTCCCAGAACTCCTCTCCAGTCCATGTTAGCTCAGGAATTCTGCGAGTTGAAGTCCACAAGCCTTAAACTGGCCAAGTCTGAAGACCCTTGCCCTACCAATGGTTGTCCAATCTCTTCTTGAAAAACCTCCAGTGATGGAGCACCCACAGCTTCTGAAGACAATCCGTTCCATTGATTAATTGTCCTCCTCTCCTTGATCAGTTTCCATCTGCTGCTTCTTGTCCTCCCTTCAGGTCCTCTCCTTGGTGACTTTCCCACCCACCACCCCAGAACCTGGAACCCAGCACAGCCTTGCCTTCAGATCTACAAGTGAAAGTCCCTCGGGGACTTCCCTTCCCTCTACTTCCTTCCAAGAACCATCCATCTCAACTCATAATTTATCTGGCTGATGCAGAAGTTTCCTCTCTGATTTCAGAGTCCCTTGAGAGCCAGGAGGAATTGTGTGGGGCGCCGAGGAGGAACTGAAACCTGTGTCTAGTTGGCTTGCTTCTCAATTCCCACAGCCCAATCAATGTTGGACTGGAGTGCGGAGGTCCAGATCAGAGCAGCTAGATAGGCATCTTGAGTAGAAAGAGGCCAGAAGACAACAGAATCCCATCCAGCTTGCTTGGTTGATTGGTTGGTTGGTGGGCCTGAATCCCAGGAACATCATCCCTCAATATCATTTTCTGGGTTGGAACATGGGAGGATTCCTGGGGAGCCCTCTGTCTAGGGTGACACGGAAAGACGGAGCACAAGGAATTCTGTCTCTCCTAACAGGCCAGAATTGTTTGGGGCTCAGGTTAGAAAGCATCTGATGTTGGCTTGGGTGGAGGGGGTACACTGGATATCTCTATCTCTCTATCTCTATCTATAGATAGATGATAGATGGTGGAAGGATAGGATAGGATAGAACAGAACAGAAAAATAGAATAGAATAGGAATAGAATAGAATAGAATAGAATAGGAATAGGAATAGGAATAGGAATAGGAATAGGAATAGGAATAGGAATAGGAATAGGAATAGGAATAGGAATAGGAATAGGAATAGGAATAGGAATAGGAATAGAGTAGAATAACAGTTGGAAGGGATCTTGTACGTCATCTAGTCTCACCCCCTGCCCAAGCAGGAGACCCTACACCATTTCTGATAGAGGGCAGTCCAATCTCTTCTTGAAAGCCTCCAGGGATGAAGCTCCCACAGCTTCTGAAGGCAACTTCTGTTCCATTGGTTGACTGTTCTCACTGTCAGAAAGTTTCTCTTTATTTCTAGGTTGAAGCTCTCCCTGTTCAGTTTCCATCCATTGTTCCTTGTCTGGCCTTCAGGTGCTTTGGAAAATAGCCTGACCCTCCTCCACTGCTCTCTGTGGCAGCCCCTCAAATATTGGAAGACTGCTATCATGTCACTCCTGGTCCTTCTCTTCCCTAGACTAGCCATGCCCAGTTCCTGTAACCGTTCTTCAAATGTTTTAGCCTCCAATCCAGTGGTGGGATTCAATTTTTTTTTTTTTTACTTCCGGTTCTGTGGGCGTGTTGGTTGGCATGGCAGGGGAAGGATACTGTAAAATCTCCAGTCAGAGGTGGTATTTGCTGGTTCTCTGAACTACTCAAAATTTCTGCTACCAGTTCTCCAGAACTGGTCAGAACCTGCTTAATATACCATCTCTGCTCCAATCCCCTAATCATCTTGGTTGCTCTTCTAGGTAGGTAGGTAGGTAGGTAGGTAGGGAGAGAGAGAGAGAGATGGAGATGATTGAGATATATAGATATAAATTATATAATATAGATATATTTTACTATTGATCCTATTTACTATTAGATATATTAGTCCTATTGATGTATTTTCTTCGGGTTCTCTTTCCTTGTTCATTTTATTGTTCCATTAGTTTACTTTGGCTTTGTTTTCTTCCTTCTTAATTTTAGTGACCTGTGTCCCTTTCTCAACAGAAGAACCTCAAGGCAGACAGTGATAGGAGAGGCCTGGGTGCAGAAGCTCATAAACTGGGACAAAAACTCACCTAACTATCTTGCTTACCAACGGAAATGTGGCGCTCAGTTGTGTTCATAAGCCAAGGACTATCTGTACCACCTCCACCCCAGTTGCATTTTCCATCATTCGTGGTCCCAGAGCCCCCCCATCCCACCCCCCATCCCCTTTCCCAGCATGATGTCCCCAGACCCTGCGTGGATTTTCTACCCCAGGGACCTGCTGCCTTGGCCGAGAGTTTGACCTTGTGCAGCCCTTCTCACCATCGTTGGGCATCGTCAAGATGGGTATCTGTGTGATGGAGCCGTTCCTGCCTTCCACTCGCCCTGCCCGCTCATAGATGGTGGCCAGGTCAGTGTACATGTAGCCAGGAAACCCCCGTCGTCCAGGCACCTCTTCTCTGGCCGCCGAGACCTATGGAGGGAAGGCTGAGAACCTTGCAGGGCTGGGCTGCTGGGGGTTCGCAGGCGTTCGGGAGAGGCCCTCGCTAAGATTCTGCGCAGTTCGTAGAACCTCCAAATCCCACCACTGCCTGGCCTTGCCCACCCTTTCTCTCCCCTCCCAGGAGTCCCCACGTGGCCCGTTTTGGATGCAGGGAAGTGCAGGGCATGCATGGAGGCTCAGGGAGGGCAAAAACGGGCCTCCCGGAAATTTGAGAAGGCCGGAAATGGGCCCGTTTTTGGCTTCCAGGGAGCTTCCGGAGCCTGAGGAGGCCGTTTTCACCCTCCTGGAGGCTCAAGGAAAGCCTCCGGAGCTCAGGGAGGGCAAAAAACGGGCCTCCCGGAAATTCGAGAAGGCCGGAAATGGGCCTGTTTTTGGCTTCCAGGGAGCCTCCGGAGCCTGAGGAGGCTGTTTTCACCCTCCTGGAGGCTCAAGGAAAGCCTCCGGAGCTCAGGGAGGGCAAAAAACGGGCCTCCCGGAAATTCGAGAAGGCCGGAAATGGGCCCGTTTTTGGCTTCCAGGGAGCCTCCGGTGCCTGAGGAGGCTGTTTTCACCCTCCTGGAGGCTCAAGGAAAGCCTCCGGAGCTCAGGGAGGGCAAAAAAATGGGCCTCCCAGAAATTCAAGAAGGCCGGAAATGGCCCCGTTCCTGGCTTCCAGGGAGTCTCCGGAGCCCGGGGAGGCCGTTTTCACCCTCCTGGAGGCTCAAGGAAAGCCTCCGGAGTCCGAGCAGTGCAAACCCCTCCCCCACCATGGTGCAGGAGGCCAACTAGGCCACGCCCACCATGGCCACACCCACCCAGCAGCCTGTCCCTTAGTGAGAAGGAAAATGACTACTTCAGCTTCAACCACAACAGCACAAGGGCAAACAATAGATACAAACTCAACGTAACCTGCTCCAAACTCGATTATATGTTTTTATGTTATGTTCATACTTGTTTTCTCATACATGCTTGACAAACTAAACTAAATAAAAATAAAAATAAAATAAATAAATAAAATCTCACAGAGCAGAGAGGAAACCAGGTCTGACCTTCTACCCCACCCCTGTCCTCATAGCCAGGAGGTTCTGGCCCAGCACTGACCCACTGACCTCCCGCAGGGCCTCGGCATAGGAGCTCATGTCAGTTAGGATCACCAGAACGTGTTTCTCACACTGATAGGCCAGGAACTCGGCGGTGGTCAGAGCCAGACGGGGCGTAATGATCCGCTCGATTCTGCAGGAGAATACCAGAGTTAGAAGGGACCTTGGAGGTCTTCTAGTCCACCACCCCCACCCAGCTCAAGGAGGAAACCCTGGACCATTCCAGACAAAGGAATCTTCTTAAATCTTTTCTTAAATCTCTTCTTAAAAACCTCCAGTGTTGGAGCACCCACAATTTCTGGTGGGAAGCTGTTCCACTGGTAAATCTTTCTCACTGTCAGGAAAGTCTTCCTTAGTTCTACGTTGTTTCTCTCCTTGGTTAGTGTCCATCCATTGCTTCTTGTCCTGCCTTAACAAGGCTTGGACAATAGCGTGACGGTGATTCCCTCTTCTTTGTGGCAGCCCATCAAATATTGGGACAATCTCCATCATGTCCCCCTCAAGTCCTTCTGTTCATTAACCAGGACATACCCAATTCCTGCAACTGTTGTTTGTATGTTTTAACCTCTGGGGTCTGGGGCAGTGATGGTATTCACATTTTTTTTACTACCGCTTCTGTGGCCGTGGCTTGGTGTGTTAGTGGATGGCATGTGGCTTGGTGGGCATGGCAGGGGAAGGATATACAGCAAAATCCCCATTCCCTCAAAATTTGCTCTACCGGTTCTCCAGAGCTGGTCAGAACCAGCTGAATACTACCTCTGATCTTGACCCACTCTTCTTTGGGGCAGCCCCAAATATTGGAAGACTGCCATTATGTCCCCCCAATTCCTGCAATTGTTCTTCATAATTTTTAGCCTCTGGGTCTGGGGGCTGCTGTGGTTCCCATCATCCTGTCGCCCAGGACCCAGGCTACGGACTCACGTGGGGTCGTTGGCCAGGTTGAGGAAGAGGCAGACGTTCTCCATGGACCCGTTCTCCTCGAAGTCTGACTTGAAGTACCGAGCCGTTTCCATGTTCACCTGCCAAGAAGGGAACTCTTACTGGAGCCGGAAAAACACCATCTCCCTCTATCCCCTATTCTTCCGTTTCAAGCTTTCACGGATTCAGGTTAGACCCACAGATCAAAATACAGAAAGTAAAGGAAAAGGGGGGAAAAAGAATGTGGACTAAGACAAAAGAAAAATAATTGGGTTATATTTTTATTGTTACTGTTTTTAAACCTATGGGCTGAGTATCTCTCATGCTGGATCAGTATTTCTCTGATTTCTCATCTGAAAGTAGATTTGGCCAGAGATGTAAGAATGTAGATTGATTCTCCAAAAAGTCTTTTTTGTAGTGTTTCTCAGCTTTGTGAACTCTAAGATGTCTGGACTTCAACTCCCAGAATTCCCCAGAAAGTCTTTTTTGCAGTGTTTTTTAAATATGGCAAATTTAAGATGTGTGGACTTCAACTCTCAGAATTCCCCAGGAAGTCTGTTTTGTAGTGTTTCTCAACTTTGTTAATTCTCAGAATTCCCCAGCCAGCATTGCTGTATGGACTTGTAGTTCCAGGGTTGCTGGCTGGGGAATTCTGGGACTTGAAGTCCACACATCTTAAATTTGCCACATTTGAAAAACACTGCCCAACAACAATAAAATACATTCCTAGAATCCCAGCACATTTGTTTCTTAATTTGGCTACACTGGATATCACTCTTGAAAGCCCATCTAAGCTTTTACTCTAGTGGTCTGATTTTACACTAAACAAAATGAAAGCAAGATTACTTTCTGTTTCTCTCTCATGCTTCCTTAATTCGGCAAACTTCCCCAATGCCAGCTCTACATTCTTGCACAGATAACTTTGTCAAAGACCAACGTAAGGGAAACTAGTTCCCCAAACTTTAAACATCTATAATCAAGAAATGTACTTTTGTCTTTTTGGCAATGTTATTTTTGCGATGAGCCACAAAATGGGGAGATTTTTCAGAGTTCCTTTAACAAAAGGCGACGGACGCTTTTGGAAAACGCATGGAACATTCAGGAAAAGCAGATTTTCTGTTTAAAAGTGAGGGCATTTTCAGCTCCTGAGTGTTTGTGTGTTTGTGTTTCTCTCTCTCTCTCTGTGTGTGTGTAATATATAAGACCCAAGTAGGAAGGGAAACCAGCTTTTTTCCAGGCATTCCTATATACATTTGTCCACTTGAGGGCACAATCAGAAAAAGATCTTGCTACGGAATTAAAAACAAGGGTTGTGCAAATTATAGCTCTGAAAATCCAACGAAATGGCAATTATTTCCTCCATTTTGGAAGTCAAAGTCTTAACAGTCAAGAATTATTCCTTCTCTTCTCTTCTCTTCTCTTCTCTTCTCTTCTCTTCTCTTCTCTTCTCTTCTCTTCTCTTCTCTTCTCTTCCCTTCCTCTTCTCTTCTCTTCTCTTCTCTTCCTCTTCTCTTCCCTTCCAGCTTCTCTTCTCTTCTCTTCTCTTCTCTTCTCTTCTCTTCCCTTCCTCTTCTCTTCTCTTCCTCTTCTCTTCTCTTCTCTTCTCTTCTCTTCTCTTCTCTTCTCTTCTCTTCTCTTCTCTTCTCTTCTCTTCTCTTCTCTTCTCTTCTCTCTTCTCTTTCTCTTCTCTTCCCTTCCTCTTCTCTTCTCTTCTCTTCTCTTCTCTTCTCTTCCTCTTCTCTTCTCTTCTCTTCTCTTCTCTTCACTTCTCTTCTCTTCTCTTCTCTTCTCTTCTCTTCTCTTCTCTTCCCTTCCTCTTCTCTTCTCTTCTCTTCTCTTCTCTTCTCTTCTCTTCTCTTCTCTTCTCTTCTCTTCCTCTTCTCTTCCCTTCCAGCTTCTCTTCTCTTCCTCTTCTCTTCTCTTCTCTTCTCTTCTTTTCTCTTCCCTTCTCTTCTCTTCTCTTCTCTTCTCTTCTTTTCTCTTCCTCTTCCCTTCCCTTCCCTTTCCTTCCTTTCCCTTTCCTTCCATTACACATATTCTATTCTATTCTATTCTATTCTATTCTATTCTATTCTATTCTATTCTATTCTATTCTATTCTATTCCTCCTCTTCCCTTCCCTTCCCTTCCCTTCCCTTCCCTTCCCTTCCCTTCCCTTCCTTTCCCTTTCCTTCCATTACACCTATTCTATTCTCTTCTCTTCTATATTTTCTTCTCTTCTCTTCTCTTC
>CM066333.1:7106096-7108419 GCA_033807585.1 Hydrophis major | reverse complement strand
TATTCTTCTTGCAGACATTTCATGACCCAACTAGGTAACACCATCAGTGCTAGTATTTATATCTCTTTCTCCCTCCCTCCCTATCTTCTCTCTTTATCTATATATCTATCTAAAACTATATCATCATTATTATTACTATATGTCTGTTTATATCTCTATCTATCTATCTATCTATCTATCTATCTATCTATCTATCTATCTATCTATCTATCTATCATCTCTGTCTGTCTGTCTGTCTATCATCTATCTATCTCCAATCTCTTCTTGGGGGTCAAGCTTTGCTCTCTGGCTGTTACATAAAGGCTCTTAGTGGGAGTTGCCCCTCCTCTTAGGCAGCAAGGGATAGGCCAGGATGTGGTGGGGCGGAGAAGGATGAAGGGATGGAAATATTTTTTCTATTTTTGACCCTGAGCCTCTTGTGGAAAGGCCAAATATCACTCCTTCCAACTCTGGGGGATGAATAAGCAATTTCATGGAAGCACATCAAATGTTCCCACCCTTTTTTACATTGGTGGGTAGATATGAAGGGTTAGGGTTAGATTGGAGGTTGATGACCAATTAGAAACCAGAAGACCCTGAGTTGAATAGAGTAGAACAGAACGGAACTGAATGGAACAGAACAGAACAATAGAATAGAATAGAATAAGAATAGAATAGAATAGAATAGAATAGAATAGAATAGAATTGAATAGAATTTCAAGTGTGATTGAACATACAAGGAATTTGTCTTTGGTGCAAATGCTCTTAGTTTACATAAGAAAAAAAATACATCAAAAATCATGATACAACACTTACTGATAGGTATAGATTAATGTAAACAATCAAATCATACTAGGTAACAAATAAAAAATATAAATTGTAAAGATACAAGCAACATGGTTATAGTCCTAAGTGGGAAGAGATAGATAATAGGAAGGATGAGAATAATAGTAATACAGTCTTACTAAGCAGTTTCACAGTGTTGTGGTAGATAGAATAATAGTATATATAGATAGAATAATATATATATTATTCTATCTATAATATTTTAAGTATTGTTATTACTGTTAATCCTCCCATCTTTCCTTTCACCCATCTCCCATTTATGACTGTATGACCGTAACCTTGTTGCTTGTATCCTAACGATTTATATGGACTGTTTCCTAGTATGATTTGATTGCCTATTGTACCTATGACTATTATTAAGTGTTGTACCTGATGATTCTTGACTCTTGACGAGTGTATCTTTCCTTTTATGGACACTGAGAGCATCTGCACCAAAGACAAATTCCTTGTGTGTCCAATCTCACTTGGCCAATAAAGAAGCCTATTCTATTCTATTCTATTCTATTCTATTCTATTCTATTCTATTCTATTCTATTCTATTCTATTCTATTCTATTCATATATGTGTGTGTGTGTATGTGTGTATGTGTATATGTATATGTATATGTATATATGTATACACACACATAGACACACACACATACATACACACATGATAGAATAGTATACATAGAATAATAACAGAATAGAATGGAGTAGACAGTCTATTATATTCTATTATTCCTGCCTTAAGGCACAAAGAAGCCAGACCAGCCACTTTCTCTCAGTCCCAGGAAGCAAACAATGACAAACCACTTCTGAGAAACCTTGCCACAAAAACTGCAAGCTATTATCCCCAGGAGTCAAAACTGACTCAAAGGCGCATTCACGCATACACACACAGACATACAGGGAGAGGTCTGATTTCTTTCTTTTCCCCAACAACATCCAGATATCTTAAGATTGCAGCTGCCATTATTTCCAATCACCCACTGTGCACTAACTCACTTGAAATCTCCTTATAAACCCTCATGATTAGTTTTTGGGCAATGGTAGGGATGAAGGGTGATGAAAAGAGAAGTCAACAGATGCTCAGCTTCTGCGCAAATTGCCATGCATAAAAACAGAATCAAACCTGTGAATACACTTCAATTTACCTGGATGCTTAATTAACTTGATTTTAATCATCCAGCTGAGCCCTTCTCCTTCGGGTCTGATTGAAATGTCTACGCCAAAAGGGGAGACTGATCAGTGCAAGACAAAAACATATACATGGCGCATGAGGACAGGTGGTGTTGCCGCAAAGCTTTGAAAAAACAAAATAGCACACACACACACACAAATAACAGTTAGGGACACCAAACTTGGTGGTTTTCTTGCAAACTTTTCATGATCAAACTAGGTAAGATTATCAGTGCAAGAAGGGAGTGAGGTTTGTGGAGGAGGAGGAGGAGGAGGAGAAAGACTGTGAGGTCCTTGGTGGCTTTCTTACAGACATTTCAACACCAAACTTGGTAACC
>CM066333.1:7018596-7103596 GCA_033807585.1 Hydrophis major | reverse complement strand
TAAGTCAGATTTTAAAATGGAGGAGGGAAAAAAGAGGAAAACCATGGAGTTATACCGACTAATACAAATTCTAAGTTATTAAAAAAATTATAAATATGAAAAAGAACAATTATGGGACTGGAAATATTTTTAAAAGGTGTTACCGTATAAAGATGTAATTATGACTTTCTTTGTCAGGTAGAATTTTTGTAATCAAGATGAATATTTTACCCAACATCTCATTTTTATTCCAGACATTACCAATATCCGATTATGGGTGTTTTCCTTAAACAATGACAGACAGATATTTCTCAGTTAAATGGCAAAAGGGAAAAAATGAGAATTAAATATAAATTGTTTCAGGATGCTAAAGAGGGGGGAGGATTGGTTCTATCAAATTTAAAATTATATTTTGAGGCTTGTTGTTTTGTTTGGATGGATGGATGGGTGATCTTGAAGAATAAGAGGTTTTTAATTTGCATTGCCCTAATTCGAGATTTGAGTGGCATGCTTATTTGTGACATGATTATTTCATTCTTTTATTTTTTATTTTATTACGATATTTATAGAGAATATGCAACCCCTGATATACAACAATAATAAAACACATTATACATACAAACACAAAGATATTTAATTATAGCATCAGCAGTATGTGTGTGTGTGTATGTGTGTATGTGTGTATGTGTGTATGTGTGTATATATATATTTCTGATGCTCTATTTAAACAAAATTGTGTATGTAAGTATAATATACTTATACTTACATCGTACAATATACAATAAAGTATTAAATTAAGGTGGCATTATGATAAAACCAAAGAGAATACAAATTTCAAGAATTGTTTTGTTAAGTGTGCCATGCTAAGAGTTAGGATTAAATACAAAACAAGGCTTTCTCCTAAATAGCTTTTGGATTGCCACCCTAAGAAGCATTATTTTACAAAAGCAATGATAATAAAACCAATCTGGTGGACCTTTGGTGAAATACACTGTTTTATTGATTTAATTGTATTTATTAAATTGGTTTGCCACTCATCTCATTGTTTTACGAAAGATGAACTTCATTTGAAGTTGAAAGGAGGATGGATCTGTCACAGATTCACATGTTGACAATTAAAATAAAGATTTAATCGAGATAGGCGAAGCTGTGGTTTTTGTATACAGAAAGTAAGTTCGAAATTGAACTGCAGGGATAACTGTGCTTTTTTGCTAAGGTTTGGAATGGTTGTTGAAACCGAACTTGGAAAATGAATATGTTAAAGATTGTATGAGAAAATTAAGAATTTTGGTTGCAAAATAAAGACTGGTCGGTGGGAAACCATGCAAATGAATGGATTGAGATTTATATTGAATTATCATTCAGAAGAAATTTTTTACAAAATGATGGCATTTAACACATGAAAAATTGTCAAAAGCATGTAAAGGAGTTTCAAATGTAGGTTGGAAATGCAACCGCAAAGAGAATGCATTTTATCATCTCCAGGGGAATTGCATTAAAGCAAAGAAACACTTGGGATCAGATTTGTACTTTAATTCTGAAGATTCTGAAAATAAATATAAACATTGAAACTAAATGTTTTCCTTTTTGGTTTGATGGATAAAGAACCAGCAAGAAAATATGGTCCTTTGTTCTTCTGGCAGTGAGAATCTTACATGCACAAAAGTGGAAAGATGCATGAATGAATGATAAAAGCGATGGAATTAAGAGTTTTGGGGGTTTTGAATAATTTTAATTTTTAATTGCTTTTCTATCTATCTTTTTTATTATGTAAGCAGAGTTGCCCAATCAGGAAAATGGGATTAATATAAATATAATAAACCAATAAATAAGGGTGAAACTGACTGCTTTAATTAAAGAATAAAATGTATTCAATAATATTTTGCTAGGAAACAATTTCTGGACTTTTTGCTTGAAATTGGGAAAAAATGAAACTTTGATTTTAGATTTTTTTTTTTATGATTAGAATGGGTGTTCTTATTACAAGAAATGGATCAAAATATTGTGAAATGCAAAACAAATAGTTGAGGTTGTATTATTTTTGAGATCTACTGCACAGGAAAAAAAACAGAAGTCACTGTATATTCTCTCTCTCTCTCCCTCCCTCCCTCCCTCTCTCTTAGTTTCTAATGTTTGTTTTTCCCATATTTGTATTTTATAACAAAGCTTAAAAACAATATATATGTATGTATGTATGTGTATGTATGTATGTTTTCTTAAGTTTTCACGGGTACTTACATGTATGGTATTCAGCTTTGTTCGGGTATTTTCCCACGTCATTATAGTTGTGCTTTTAAAGTTGTAGCAACGTTTCGGCAGAATCTCATCTGCCATCATCAGGCTTCTGTATTGAGAGATACAGAAACCTGATGATGGCAGAATACAGAATACAGAAGCCTGATGATGGCAGATGAGATTCTGCCGAAACGTTGCTATAACTTTAAAAGCACAACTATAATGACGTGGGAAAACACCCGAACAAAGCTGAATACCATATATATAGAGAATCACCTGCAATGGCTTATAGGCTTTGTAGAAATTAAACAATATTCCTCAAGCCTTTTTTTTTTGGTCCCCATTACCCAAAAGAGCTTTTTACCCAATGTAGGCAAAACACTTTAACTGAAGTATCCCTGTTGTGATTGTGTAATGAGTTTGTGTGACATTACCCAAAGAAAGACTACTTTTATCCAATTTGGGGGTCATTAAGGAAGCTCTGGGAAAAAGCTATAAGATTTCGAAGCAGAGAAATGGGGAGAAAATGTAATTTTCTTTCCCCGAGGATTGGCAGGCAATGAAGCTGCAGGGAGAGGCAACACACAGACAGGATTTGGATCTACTGGAGAGAGAGCCAGATGAGACTGAGCTCTAGTTAGAGACAGAAAGAGAGAGAGAAAGAGAGAAAGAATAATCATCTATCTATATAAAAACGAAATACCACTCAGGCATCATCACAAAATCTCCAGAATCGTAAAGCCTACAAACTTGAAATTTGGCACCTATGTTCCTCTTGGCTTCTAAGTGCTCACTCAGAAAGGATTTTTCAAAACGACTATCAGAGCATTAGTATTTCCTATATTATTATTATTAACATGCTCTGATGCTAAGGAGTCGTACTCCCCCTTCCCCACCTGAAAAGAAATCTGTTCCAAATGCAAAACACAAGCAAAGGAAAGGAGTTTCAGTTTTAGTTTGACACCACCAAGCTGCTTTAGGACAGAACAGTTGAGCTAAGCCACACCCAGGCTCCTTGCTGTCTCTTCCTTGCTTATATAGCAAATACAGTTCTAGTTTCCAAACAGCCCTCAACTCTCTCACACACTGACAGGATGCTAGCCAGATGAATACCGATGGATGCTGGTAGGCAGAGGCAGAATTCCTCCCCCTCCTTATTTTCCTCCCCCAAAATTAAGCCCAACCACGTAGTTTCATAGCGAAGCACAGATATCGAGCTAGTAAAATAATAAACTCTTGTATTGCCTTGAACTGCAAGGAGATCCAATCAGTCAATCTTAAAGGAAGTCAACCCGACTGTCCATTGGAAGGAGAGATCCTGAAGCTGAAATGCTTTGGCCATCAAAGAAGAAGAGGAGACCCCAAGGTGGAGAAAGATGGGAGGCCAAAGGGAGAAGTGGATGGCAGAGGAGAGCTAAATTAGATAGGGTTAAGGTTTGGGCAAATGTGAATTTGGGAAAACTCCAGAAGACAGTGGAGGATGGGGAGGGGGTAAAGGGGGCTTGACATAGTGTGATACTTGGGGGTCATGGAGAGTCAGACAGGATTTAGTGACTGAACAACGATAGAAAAATAGATAGGAAAATCCGTTAGCATTCCTGATTTATGTAGGTTAAGTGAGGAAGGAAGGAAGGAAGGAAGGAAGGAAGGAAGGAAGGAAGGAAGGAAGGAAGGAAGGGAGGAAGGAAGGAAAAAGGAAAGGTGGAGAAAAGGAAGAGAAAGAAGGAAAGAAGAGGGAAGGAGAAAAGAAAGAACAAAGAAAAAAGAAAGGAAGGAGAGACAAAAAGGGACAGAGGTAGGAAGGAAGGAAGGAAGGAAGGAAGGAAGGAAAGGAAGAGAAAGAAGGAAAGAAGAGGGAAGGAAAAGAGAAAGAAGGAACAAAGAAAAAAGAAAGGAAGGAGAGACAAAAAGGGACAGAGGTAGGAAGGAAGGAAGGAGAAGGAGATAGAATTGAACATAATAAAATAGAGTCATAAATAGAAATAGAATAGAGTAGCATAGGAAATCGAAGTAGAAAAGGATGGAAAAGAATAGAATAGGAAATAGAAATATGGCATGGCATGGGATAGGATAGGATAGAGTAGAATAGAATAGAATAGAAAATATGGAATGGAATGGAATAATGTAGAATAGAATAGAAACATGGAACAAAATAGAATAGAATAGGAATGCAGAACAGGTGCTGGAAGGGACCTTGGAGGTCATCTAGTCCAGCCCCCTGCTCAAGCAGGAGAACCTATACTCTTTCAGATAAGTAACTGTCTGTCTAGTTTGTCTTTCCTTTTCCAGAAGAGTTGCATGTTCTGAATGTAGGTGACCGTGTAGCATTTTGGGGAATTTCTAGCCAGATGAACAGAAAGCTTCTCCTAGAACAGTTAGCACAGAATTTGAAGAAGAGTCTACAGTGACTTTATTTTGGGGAAAAATTATGTTTAGAATACAGTAATTTCAGGCAGTCCTCGAATTATAACAGTTTGTTTAGTGACCAAAGTTACAGCAGCATTCGAAAAAGGGATTTTTGACCATTTTTCACACTTACGAACGCTGCAATATTTCCCCCCATGGTCACATGATCCAAATTTAGATGCCTGTCAACTGACTCATATTTACGACGGTAGACAGCGCCCTCGGTCATCAGTCAAGGACTTCCTGGAAAAGAGGAACAGATGAAAAAAAAACTACACCGATTCAAAAACTAGAATCCAAGCAAAGAGGTGACAGGACAGGGATGAGAGTGTAAAGTGTGAAAAACCGGTCGTAAGTCGCTTTTTTCCCCCCGACGTCGTGGTAACTTTGAACAGTCATGAAATGAATGGGGGGGCGGGGACTGGAGAACAACTTGCATCCCCAAATCTCACCCACAACATCAAGATTTTAAGGACAGACTGTATACCAGAGCTCTCCAAACTTTATTTCACGAGTATTTCACGAGAAGAGTACTACACTCCTCTGCTCGCAACAGAATACTCTATATCACCAGACTTGATATTTTGGGCTTGGACAATCTTGAACTATGCTGCCTATGGTTGGACTTAAGCGCAGTACACAAAATTATCTGCTACAATGTCCTACTAGTCAAGGACTACTTCAGCTTCAACCACAACAATACAAGAGCAACACAACAGATACAAACTCAATGTTAACCGCTCCAAATTTGATTGCAGAAAGTATGACTTCAGCCACAGAGTGCTCAATGCCTGGAATGCACTACCTGACTCTGTAGTTACATCCTCAAACCCCCCACTCCTTTAACCTCAAACTACTTACTATTGACCTCATCCCATTCCTAAGAGGTCTGTAAGGGGCGTGCATAACTGCACCATTGTGCTTCCCGTCCCTGTCCTACTGTCCCCATTTAATTGCACCTATTTTCTGTATTCTTGTTCATGTTTATACTTATACCTATTATTTTGTAAGCGATTGACAAATCAAATAAATAAACTTGGCTACTTTAAGACTTGTAAACTTCAACTCCCAAAATTCTCTAGCCAGAGTAGCTCCTCCAAGATGAGTGTAGCTGGCTGGAGAATTCTGGGAGTTGAAGTCCACAAGTCTTCAAGTGGCTAAGTTTGGGGAGACCTGCTGTACACACACTAACCTTGAATGTGGGAATGCGATGATGTGTAAACTGGGTTTGTCTGACATGATTGTGCCCCATCCAACTGCCAGGGGACCCCGCTCAGAGCCAGACCCCTTTCTGACCCCCCCCCTCCAACAATATGGCTGCTGCACCCCTCCCTTGAGATGGTGGCAGGAGTCTAGCCCCTCCACTTGTGGACTTCAACTCCCAGGATTCCTGAGCTGGCTGAGGAATTCTGGGAGTTGAAGTCCACAAGTCTTAAAGTTGCCAAGGTTGGAAAGCCCTGAACTAGACTGTGTCTACAGTGGTTTCCAGCTCTGTTCAAAGCCCGTAGCTGACCTTGCCTGGGCTTCAAAACCTAGGGAGGTCAGAGCTGGTAAATGCTGGAAAAGGAGGCCACCAGGAGATGAAACTGAAATTCTCCCCATCAGCTTCCTTGGAATCACTCTGGCCTCAGGATTTTTCTTTAGCCCTCCTTCTTTTCAGAGGAGCAAACCCCAATGTCAGGCAGGGACTTGCAGTAAATCCAGATTTCGGTGTGTTGGAGGTCTGTAGAGATGTGTGTGTGTGTGTGTGTTTTCTTTGAAGACGTTTTGTTTTCTCATCCCAGAAGCTTCTTCAGCTCTGACTGGATGGAGGGGAACAGCAGGATTCATATTCCCTGGTCATTTGCATCCTTTTTAGAGGGTCCTTGAGGCCACCTGGAGGTTTATCTGTGTCCTCAGGGTCACCTGAGTGGAGGTTGTGTGTGTATGTGTGTGTGTATAGGTTGTGTGTGTGTCTGCTCTCCTCTCCAGAACCTTCACCCTCTCACGAAAAGAAAAAATTCCAACTTGGTTTCCTCTTCACAACCTTCCTTCTATCAATCAATCAGAATAGAGCTGGAAGGGACCTTGGAGGTCATCCAATCCAACCCCATCCCCCCCTGCTCAAGCCGGAGACCCTCTACCATTTCAGACAAGTGACTGTCCAATCTCTTCTTAAAAACCTGAAGTGATGGAGAACTCACAACTTCTGAAGGCAAACCCCCTGCCCCAGCAGGAGACTCTACACCATTTCTGACAAGATGGTAGGCCAGCCTCTTTCTTGAAAGCTTCCAGGGTTTGGCAGGGAGAAGCTGAATGAGAAATCACCTTAAGCCACTCAGCTCCCAGCATCTTCAATGTTTTCTTGACATCTGTTTTCTTGTGCTTGTTTTCCCATTTTGCACTTTTCCAGCCCAGCCCCAGGTTGCCACTCAAATAGTAATTAGATTCACAAATGCCATCCTTTGCAGGGAGAAGAAAATACACAGAGGTGAACTTTACATGAAACACAGGACTCCGTTTGTCTTTTTTTTTTTTTTTAAATTTTCTTGATTTATATCCTGCCTCTCATTCAGGACCTCAAGGTGATGTACATACTACAACATTCCTCCTCCCCCCCTGGTTACTATGCCACAACCTTGTAAGGTAGGTCAGATTGCCCGAGAAACTGTCAAGCAGAATTTTTGGTATTATTTTAACTATATGTGGTGTTGTTATTAATTATATGTTGTCATTACTGATTGTATATTATAATTAATTGACTGGATGGTGAAGAATGGAAGGAGTAGAAATCCTTCCATTCCCCATCATCCAGTCAGAGCTGAAAAAGCTTCTTGGATAAGAAGTGAAATGTCTTCAAAGAAAAAAACAGAAAGTTTAGTTGTCTCTTGAGAAAAGCCCCTTTGGGACAACTATGACCTGGAGGATGGAGAATCTGCAAGGACATTATAATTAACTATTACTATAAACGATCTGGTATTATTCTATTTGTTGGATTTATTTGCCACCCAATTGGTAACAAAATGACACTAACTAACTATCTACTACATTATAATTGATTACTACAATATCTGGCATTATTTTCTGCTAATGTTTTGTACCATTATGAACTACCAGGTATTAAGATCCACCATTATTAATTACCTGTTAATATTATCTGGCATTATCATCTACTATTATTAACTATCTGTTACTATATTATAGCAGTCGCTAAGCGTCAACGCTGGCTTGGTAGCAGTTTTTATTAACCACAAATATTAACCGAAATTCTGATGTTGCTTTTTTACACCTGCCTTTTCCGCCACCTGGAGCATGGAGGGTCCGAGGCGGAAGGCCTCTCTCAAAGGAACACATCTGGGATGCAGACCAGGAGATCTACTGTGTGTTGGTGTGCCTGCGTGTAAACTCCTTTTGCCTTCAAAACTGCTATGGGGGGGGGGGAGTGCAGCAATTTCAAAGGCAAACGGATTTTACACACGCACACAAACACACAGTAGATCTCCTGCTAAATTGGAAAGAATCTGGATGAATGGAGCGTGTGTTCCAGGGACGAATTTCGCCCTAATCCTTCTCCTTGGCTTTCTCAGCTTGCGGCAGAGATCCAATGCAAAGGCCTTTTTTTTGTTTTTTGTTTTGGTAGCAGATCTGCAGAACCCAGTCAACCCCATGGCGGTGGGCGGACTTTACTGAAACCCCCCCCCAAGTGCAAGGCAAAAAGTGGAGCCCTTTAGCCAGAAATCTAACAGCGGCCTTTTGTGACTTCGCTGGTCCCAACAAGCCAACTGCTCACCACGTCACTAATACACCGTAATCCACCCAGGAATTGAGAAATGCGTTTTCAGAATTGCATCTCGGAGGCCTGGGGCGAAGCGGCTAGGTAGAGCCCCTGCCTGGGGCAGCTCCCCTGCCTTCTCTGGTTAAGAGAATCTGGGCTGGTTTTTCTGAAACGGTCAAGCAAGAAGCGCCAGTCAAAACGCCTCCAAGTCTGACTTTGAAAGAAAAAAAATATCTACCAAGGTTACTCGTTTATCCCTTGAGTGGCATCTTCCCAGGGTGGGCCAGTCCCGTGTTCCTGGTTCAAATTTCCACGCTGGGCCAAGTAGGTATGGGCATTGATCTCCTGGTGGTCTCCCTTCCCAGGCCTAGCCTAACCCTAATTCTCTGATGTTTCTCCTTCGCAAACAGATCCTAGCAAGATCATCTTTATGCAACCTGGCCCCCCAGGTGGAAGCAAAGAATCCACGTTTATCCTTTTCAGATTTGAACATTACCTAGATTTCCTAAAGTTCCCAGCGTGCATTTATTTATAGTATTTATAGCTCAGCCACCCACCCCTGCCCCAAATCTCACAATTTGAGACTCTGGATGAAATAGAATACCCCTTCACCACCACCACCCCGCAGGCCTGGGAGAGAGTGGGGAGGTTCCCCAAGACAAAAAATGCAGAACAGACCCCGAAATCGGAGTGAGGCCGTTTGACTGCAAGTGTAGAGAAGAGACGCATGTTGACCGGATTCGTAACTGCTGAATGTATTCTTTGCTTAATTATGTGCGTTTTAATTCTGGCTGTTGAGATCATAGGCCTGCTTGTAAACCAAGCGCATCTTACACAGCCAGGAGATGGCATGTAAATCTTTCGTGGCGTGCGCGGATCTCTGCTCTGAAAAATAGCAAGCAATTTCCTTGTAGGTAAGCAATCGATTTGCTTTACTTTACTTTACTTTACTTTACTTTTTTACTTAACTTTTTTACTTTACTTTACTTTACTTTACTTTACTTTACTTTACTTTACTTTACTTTACTTTACTTTACTTTACTTTACTTTACTTTACTTTACTTTACTTTACTTTACTTTACTTTACTTTGTCATTGCACCTCGCACAACGAAATCAAACACCATCTTCAGTGCACGTCATGACCATGAAAATAAACGCAAACACACATCCTTCACCCTTCACACATTGAATTGAAAACCCCTGATACTGCACCAACACTGCACTCTACAATAGAATTCAAAAGAGCTCCTGCCCTGGGATAGAAGCTGTTTTTCAGCCTATTTGTCCTTGTTTTTATTATCCTGTACCGTCTGCCAGATGGTAATAGTTCAAGAAAAAGGTGCCCAGGATGAGATGGATCTTTGAGGATGTTTTGAACTTTCTTAAGGCAGTGGGAGCTCTAAAGCTCTTCCAAAGAGGGGAGAGGGCAACCCATGATCCTCTGGGCAATGCCATTTAACAAAATAATGCCTTTCCATTTCGAAATGTCCCATAAAATATCTCTCATGCAGGGTAACAACAGAGAGAGCGTCCTGGAATTTTTATGAAATCTGAAATGATTTTATTTTTATTTTATTCCAACCGGGAAGAAGGAAAAGAGCTCCCCCTTGTTTCTAACAGCCCCCCCCAAAAAATTTTGTTAAAACCTACGGTTGCAAATCAACGTTTAAAATCCCCCCCAAAAAAATCTGTTTGAGATGTAGGCCGCAGCGTTTCAGCACATCAGAAAGAAATCCGCCATCGAAGAGTTCCCAATGAACTCAGTCGCCATTTTCGCCAAGGGGGTGGTGGAGGTGGAAAAAGAGTCCCATTCCCCCCCCCCATCCCCGTCTTCGTCCTGCAATATTTTCCTCGCTCAATAAAATAAATAAACAACAACACATCCTCCCATGTGAGCCTCTAGTTGGATAATGTGTCGACAGCATAAAGAAAGGAAAAAAAGAAGAAGGTTTTGCACTAAATGGAAGCCACTACTCTCCATGGGCGTCGCTTCCTTCCCCCCCCTCCCCCAAATTAAAGAAAACTTATCTGGAGCTGAAATCCCTTCACCAACACCGGGGGTTCCCCAATTCTCAAAAAGGAATATTTAGCGCTGCGATTACGATTGAAAAATAAAAATAAAAATAAAATTGAATCGCGCCTTAAGAAATTGTGAGCCTTTGGCTGGAGAGAAAAATCCATCCCTGAATTCTCACGGACACCTGAATTTCGACCAGTGAGTGCGGCTTGTTTCTCTTTTCCCCCTTTCCCGGCTCTCTAGGAATAAACCTTGCAGCGAGATGGGTGGCGAACAAATTTAATAAATAAATAAATAACAAATAAATAAATACACGGAGAGCTGCCCCTCCCGGTTTCTGAGTTCAGAGCTGCAAATGGCGTCTGGATCTAAAAAGAAGCCAGACTCGCCACACAGGGAGGGAAGGAAGGAAGGAAGGAAAGGAACAGGGAGGAAGATGGAGGGAGGGAGGAAAAGTGGAAAGAGAAAAAGAAAGGGGGAGAAAGAAGGGAAAAATATAATGGAAGGAAGGAGGAGAAGGAACAGGGAGAAAGATGGAAAAATATACTTAGAGGGAGGGATGGAGGAAGGAAAAGTGAAAAGAGACAAAGGAACAGGGAGAAAGAAGGGAAAATTATAACGGAAGGAAGGAAGGAGAAAAAAGGAACAGGGAAGAAGAAAAAATATAATTACAGGAGAAAAGGAAAGGAAAGGAGGAAGAGAAGAAGGAAGGGAAAGAAGGATGGAAGGAAGGGAAGGGGAGAAAAGGAACAGGGAAGAAGAAAAAAATATAATTACAGGAGAAAAGGAAAGGAAGGATGGAAGGAAGGAAGGAAGGGAAGGAAGGATGGAAGGAAGGAAGGAAGGGAAGGAAAGGAACAGGGAAGAAGAAAAAAATATAATTACAGGAGAAAAGGAAAGGAAGGATGGAAGGAAGGGAAGGAAGGGGAGGAAGGGAACAGGGAAGAAGAAAAATATATAAATACAGGAGGAAAGGAAAGGAGGAAGGAAGGAAGGGAAAGAAGGAAGGAGAGAAAAGGAACAGGGAAGAAGAAAAAATATAATTACAGGAGGAAAGGAAGGAAGGAAGGAAGGAAGGAAGGGGAGGAAAGGAACAGGGAAGAAGAAAATATAAATACAGGAGGAAAGGAGGAAGGAAGGAAAGAAAGGAAGGAAGGAAGGAGAGAAAAGGAACAGGGAAGAAGAAAAAAATATAATTACAGGAGAAAAGGAAAGGAAGGATGGAAGGAAGGAAGGAAGGAAGGAAGGGAAGGAAAGGAAGGAAGGAAACGGCAAGACAGAAAAGTGGGCAGCCTGGGAGGGGGGAAGGCTACCGCCGATTTTGGCAGCGGCTTTGGCTTCACCGAGGAGTCCAGGGAGCTGCCCAGCGGGCTCGGAAGGAATCCACCGATCCGGCCCCCAAGAGCAGCGGTCGTGAGAAAGGCCCAGGCGGCCTGGCTAGAGGCGGCGGGCCCGCTTCCCGGCCAGCAAGAGCCGCGTCGACTGGCGACCCTCGCGGCGGATCCACATCCCCCCCCCCATCTCCTTCTCCCTTTGTTCCTGCCGAGCCTTGGCGGGGACCGGGAGGTGGGTTCGAGTCCGGGGGTCGCGTGTTCCGGCGGGGATGTGTGTGTGGGGGTCTGGGGTCCCAGCAAACCCCCCCCCCTCCAGCGGTCCTCCGGGAAGCGGCGATCATTTCTCGGGGTGTCTGCGAGAGGGAAGAGCCGGCCACTCGCGGAAATAGGAGGCCGCTTTGGCGGGGGGGACGGACGACTCCGGCCTTTCTCGGGGGGCGCCCAGGGACGGCTGGCGAGATCCTTCCGTTTGCTGCGGGGGGGGGGGGGTCTCGACACCAAAGGAAAGGAGCATCAAGGAAACCGACCGCGGCCCCTTCAAGCCCCAGCAGAGGAAGAGCCGCCCCCGTCGCCCGCCCTTCCCCGAACAGCGTCGGCAATAAAAATGGACTCAAAGGGGGCAATTTCCCCAACCTGCATATTTGGGGGGGGGGGGTGTGCAGATCTGCCTGCGCCCTCCAATGACGCTCCAAATTGCCCGCCGTGGCTCCCCAGCGTGCTTTCCTCGCCTCCTTCGTTTCCCTGCAAGTTTGTGGCTTGGGGGGGGGAGGGGGGGAGAGGGGGGAAGGGAGACGGCTTTTGGCCAGAAGCAACCTAAAATACTTCCAGGATCGGGGCCTTGTCCTCCTCTTCCTCCTTTTCCTTCTCCTCCTTCTCCTTCTCTTTCTCCTTCCCTTCCTTTTCCTTCTCCTCTTCCTCTTCTGCCTCCCCTTCTCCTCTTTCTCCTTCCCCCTCCTAGTTTGGCCTGCTCCAGGCACCCCATTCACCTTTTAATTTATTTTGTTTTATTGATTGATTTAGCTCAGTTTGTCAAGCATGCATTAGAAATCAAGTATAACCTATAAACCTATAAAAGTACAAGCGGGTATAAGTATAGAGTAATAATATATATAATAATATAAGTAATAAACGAGTAGGAATCAATCAAACCTTGGAAGGAGAAGCCCTGGGCAGACTTCCCAGGGGCCTAGCCCCAAGAATCCACCGCCCAGCGCTGCTGCTCTTTATCCAAGCCCAGCCTCCAGCCTTCAAGGAAACCCACCGGGGGGGGGGGCTCTCCTGCCCGGCCAAGAAACGACCCCACAGGCCAAGGAGAGGAGAGCAGCAGCTCGGAAACGGGGCAGCAGCGCTGGAAACCCCACTGTTCTTGACATACTCTTCCAGGAAAGAAGAGGAAGTGGGAAGGGGAAGTGGGAAGGCCCCAGAAGGGTTTCCAAAGAGGCAGGAAGGAGGGCTGCAGAAAAGAGAAATTAGAACAAAACGGAGGAGTCCCTTTTATTCGTGCCTTAATTAGGATTTTGCTTTTGATTCCGGGTCTAATTCTGAGTGCTGTTTTTGACATTGAAAGCTCCATGTGGCTTGGGACCGGGTTACCTAGCTTAGGGGATCCGTCCTCCTCAATTCTGTTCGACCCTTCAGATCTAGGGTGCGTTGTGGCTCCCACGTTTCAGAGGGAAAAGACCCTTGCCAAACGGTTCCAGGAAGTTGACTTTCGTTTAATTTCCGTTGCAGCTCGTACAACGAAATCAAACACCATCTTCAAGACCACGTCAGGACCGTGAAAATAAACACGGACACACATCTTTCGCCCTCCACACATTGAATTGAAAAGCTCCGACAACGCACCAACACTGCACTACACAGAAGAAGGTGGACCGCCTTCTCTCTACTTTGGAGACCTGCTTTATATAATCGTCTCACAAACGGGCCTGGTTTCATGATCCTTTTAGACTATCCCACCATCCCTCAAAATCTGACTTGTGCCTGTGGGCACCCCAGAGAAGCGGGAGAATGATTCAGGTGTGGGTTCATAGGGTTTCCCCTAAAATTCCTTTGTATCGTTTTCTTAAAAAAAAAAAAAAAATTCTTAACCACAATTATCCCTTTGTGTCGTATTCATTACTTTGTTCTAGCTTTATTGGTGCGCCGCTGAGAGTTCTATAGACTGGAGGTTAGATAAACCCGATCAATTAAAAAAATATTAAAGCATCGGAAATAAATGGAGGTAAAGACGGGAGGGGTTGTCACCCACGTCGGTGACTCTAACGGGGAGGCTTGCACGGACGCTCCCGCGTGGGGATCCTTGAAAGACGCGCGCGTCTGGGACCTGCTAAGTCAAGGAAAGCCGGGAAAAGCAAACAAACAAGCAAAAACCTCCCAGGGATTTTTTTTTTTGCCCGCAGGAGCGCCCCGTTTTCCGAGGCCAACGCCACGCCTCGGATCCCCCGAAAACCACGGGATGGAAAGGTTGAACCGCCTGATCCCCGCACAGATTTCCCCACCCCCGAGATTTCCTCCGAGGGAAACGGCTGCCGGATTTCAACCGCGAGTCAGTCTCTCTCTCTCTCTCTCTCTCTCTCTCCACACACACACATTCATACATACACACACACACACACACACACATATATATATATATATACATCCTCTCTATTATATGAAGATATATAATAAAATCTTTATCTGTCTGTCTGTCTGTCTATCTATCTATCTATCTATCTATCTATCTATCTATCTATCTATCTATCTATCTATCTATCTATCTATCTATCTATCTATCTATCCTGTCTATCTTTCTATCTATCTATCTATTATCTATCTTATCTATCTATCTTATCTATCGATCTCTCTCTCTCTCTCTCTCGATCTATCGATCTCTCTCTCTCTCTCTCTCTCTCGATCGATCGATCTCTCTATCTCTTCGTAAGGAAGCAGGGGACATCAGCTGGGGGAATTCAAGAGAGCAGAATCCCAGCCCAGGCGACACAGTTGAGGGAGGGGAAAAGAGGGCGGGGGGGGGAAACATCCCAGATATTTCGGCAGCCTCGCCTCGCCCGGCGATCTCAAAGCAAACTCGTCCCAGCGTGCGGGAGGGACCGGACCGGCCGCCTTAAATCCGAAGGGCTCCCAAGAAGCTTTTGACTCCCGGGAAAGCGTCTTCGGCGGGAGAAAAGGGAAGAGATGGAGGCCGTAAGAGCGGCGACTCTCTGGCCTCAGCCGGAGGGCGAAGGCGAATTCGGTGGGATCCCGCGCTTTGCCGGTGTCCGAAAGACGGGGCAGGTGGAAAGAGGCCTCGTTGGAAGGAGCGCGGGCAGGCCTGGCTGGCGCCGCCGCCGCCTTCTCTCCAGCCCCTCTTCCCCAGCCTCGGAGGAGGGGGACGAGAAGAAGAAGCCGGAGGCCGGCCTGAAAACCCGCCGTTTTTTTAGTTACAGCTGCGGCCAACCCTCTACTGCCTCCCCCCGACCCCCCAAAAAAGAATTCTGTGGGGGGGGGGACAGAAGAGAAACGAAGGAGGCCTTTGGCGCTGGGAAATGGTGGGGCAGCCGCTCTTTCGGCCGTTTGCCTTTGCACAACAACCGCCAGCAACAATTTGAGTCACAAAAAGAGCCTTCGTTCCTTTATTTCGTATTAAACTTGGGCAGCTAATAAATACTACTAGTAGTAGAGAAATATTACTACTAGCATTAGTAGTAACTAATAGCATACTGGCTATTATAGTATATAATATTATTTTATGTTTAGTTTTTTGTTTTAAATATGGTTTTACATTGTATAAACTGCCTCTAGTCACCATGGGCGAATAGGCGGCAATGTACATTAAATAATAATAATGATAACAATAATATGTTATTTTGTGACAACTAACATTATTACTACTAGTAATTATCTTCCTTGGCTTTCTTTTGTATGATAGTTGGGCAGCTAATAAATAGTAGTAGCAGCTGAGAAATACTAGTAGCATTAGTAATAACGAATAGCATACTAGTTATAATAGTATAACTATTAGTTATATTATGACAACATTACTACTAGTAGTAATTATCTTCCTTGCCTTTCATATCATAGTTGGGCAGCTAATAAATACTACTAGTAGTAGTAGCAGCAGAGAATTATTACTAGCATTAGTAATTAATAGCATACTAGTTATAATAGTTATATTATACTATGACAACTTAACATTACTACTAGTAATTACCTTCCTTGCCTTTCATATGATAGTTGGGCAGCTAATAAATACTACTACTAGTAGCAGCAGAGAATTATTACTAGCATTAGTAATTAATAGCATACCAGTTATAATAGTATAACTATTAGTTATTTTATACTGTGACATTGTATGATAGTTGGGCAGGTAATAAATACTAATAGTAGCAGCAAAGAATTACAACTACTAGCATTAGTAATAATAGCATCTAGCTATTATAGCATAACTATTCACTATATTATGACTATACTAGCATTACTACTTGTAATACTTCTCTTCTGGTACCTCCTTCATCCGATAGTTGGGCAGGTAATAAATACTATTACTACAGAGTTATTGCCATTACTAGTTGTACTACTACTAGTAATAATTCTCCTCCAGTGCCTCCCTGCCTTTCAACTGGCATTCCACACACAAAGGGCGTATTTTAGTCCATCCTCCTCCTTTCTCCATCCATGCAACGTTTTGGGGAAGAAAAATAAGAACTCTCCACTTCAGCTTCTCATTTGTAAACGAACCCCCCCCCCCCCCCCCGTTGAAATGGAGCCTGAAATTTGGGGGTGTGTGTGTGTCCGAAAAGGACCATTCAGACGCTTCTCGGCCTGCCTAGCAAAGAGTTCTCCCCTCCCTTCGGTCTCCGCAGCCCTTTCGGGTCACTTGCGGGAGGAGGGTGTCCAGCCAACAGCCCTTCCAATCGCCGATGCCCCCCCCCCCGCCCCGAAATTTCACTAGGAGTGAAGAAAGAGCGAAGGCAACCCGTTCCAAACTGGAGGGGTGAAAGGCAGGCCTTACTCCAGCGCCCGCTGGCTGCGTCGGCTTCTCCTCCGAGAGTCCCTTCAACTACTTGGGGGGGGGGCGATTTCACAGCCAAGACCCCCATTTTTTTAAAAAAAAGCACCAAAAGGCTCACTCTGCTGGCGGCGTAGTCCCGAAAACCACCCAGCCCCTGCAGCGGACAACCTCGCTCGGGGAAGGCGGCAGGTGTGCTAAGGGCTCCCACGATAAATCGCCCGAACCGATTAAGGAGAAAGAGGATTTTTGGGGGGTGGGGGTGGGAGGGGGCGAGCCGGCCAGGCCAAGCGCAGGACCAGGTATTTGCTCTGAAGTTGAAACAACCCCGGGCGGAGGAAGCACCTGGGCGTGGAAGAGGATGGCGAGGGGAGACCAAGACCCCCCCCATCAAAGACCTCCCTCCTCCTCCCCCTCCTCCCCCCCCATCCAAGCCATTCTTCTTCAGGAGTCCGCCCCGCCCCTTCTCCCCTCTTCCTTTCTCCGAGGCTGTTTCGTAACCGAATCCTCAACCGAACCGGCTCGCCGGCCCGGCCCAGAGGGTTGCGTGGCAAAGGCCCTTCGCTCATACCGGGCGCCCCCCCTTCCCAACTCTCCCTCCCTCCTTCCCTCCCACGTCCGCAAAGTGGGGCGGCGGGACTCCTGTTCCCATCCTCCCCAGCCAACGGAGGCAAGGTCCGCATCTGCTGAGGAGGATGGGGAACGCGGCGCAAGCATTTCCCAAGGGTGGCGGGTTTACGACTTGTTTTTTTTAACCCGGAGGGGGATGGGATGGTGGGGGGAGGGAAAGACCCAGCCGGGCGGGAGGGGGGGTCTTTCTCTTCGTGAAGCCCGAGCCGGGTGTGGGGGGGGGCAGAGAGAAGAAACCCCCCCCGCGCTGGGCTCTCTGAGGCCGCAGTGACGCGGTTTCCCTGCGACGAGGCTGGTGCGGGGACACGCGCGCGCCCCGTGGCCCCCCCCACGCAGCCCTGGTAAAGCGGAGGTGAGGGAGCAGATGCGTGCAAGACCCCAAGACCCCCATTGCCCCCCATTGCCAAGATGAACCAGCCAACGCGAGCTGCCTTTTCAGGCGCTGGAGGTCTTCCAGCCTCCAACACACACACACACCACACACACACATGCACACCGCACACACCACACACAGCACACACACAACACACTACACACGCACTCACTACACACTACACACGCACACATCACACACGACACACACACCTCACGTACAACACACACGCACACACAACACACGCACTCACTACACACTACACACGCACACATCACACACGACACACACACACCTCACGTACACACGCACACGCACACGCACACACACACAACACACGCACTCACTACACACTACACACGCACACATCACACACGACACACACCACACACGCACTCACTACACACTACACACGCACACATCACACACGACACACACCTCATGTACACAACACACCACACACGCACTCACTACACACTACACACGCACACATCACACACGACACCCCCCCCCCAACGCAAATATAAACAAACAGACCTACGCGCAGGAGAAAACCCTTCGCTCTAAGCCCCGTCCTCCCCTCTCCATTCCCCGTCCTCTCCTAAAAACGCACCCGCAGAACCCCTGGCCTGGCCCGGCTCCCTCCGCTGCATGGAATGGGGTGTTGGGGGGGGACGGGGTGGGAGGGGGGAGGCGATTGAAAAGAGCCCGGTGGAAGCTTAGTAACCGGGACCCGGATCGGTTGGGACAGGCAGCGGCGAAGCGGGCGGGGGAAGAGCCGGGAGGAAGAAGCAGGCGCCGGTGCAACCATCGGCAGCTCACGACCCGCTATTGCTGCTGGCGATGTCGGTGGGGGGTGTCGGTGGGAACGCCGGGGGGGGGGAAGAGGAGGATGCCCCCCAAATGGGAAAGCTGGGCTGGAAGAGGGGCGCGCGCTGGGGTCGGGAGGGGTCTCCCTGAGGTGGTAAAGACCGGCCGAGTTTGGAGAGGAAGAAGGCTGGAAAACGCCAGGTGTTTTTTTTTTTGGGGGGGGGGGGGTAGGGGGCAAGAAACATTCCCCCCCCCCGTTTTGGAGGGGCTTTGGGCGAGGTGGGGGCTGAGTGGAGAAGACGCTGCCGGAAAGGGGGGGGTGAAGGAGGGAGAGGTCTATAACCAACGCCCCTCCTGCCTCGGAAGTTGCTGGGACCCCTTACCTCGTACCAGGATCCGGCGGCAATAATCCGTTTCGCCCGCGGGGGACTGGTTGCCGCTCTCCGAAGTGCCCTCGTGGGAAGGGCCGCTGGAAGCCGACATCCCCGCCGCCAGGTCCCTCAGCTCCCCGCCGCCGCCTCCTCCTCCTCCTCCTCCTCCTCCTCCTCGTCCCTTGGCGCTCTCCTTGCCCCGCGCCCGCTCGAAGGGGCCGCCGGGCTCGCCCAGGAGGAGGGCGCGCCTGGCCCCATCGCTCGTGCCGGAGTGGAACATGGGCCTTTAGCTCTTATGCCGAGCCCCTTCTCTTTCCCCCACCCCCGCCGGCTACTTGGGGTCGGCCATAGGGCACCGGGAAGCCCAGGCGGGGGACATGGCTCCCAGCGGCTGGAAAGGGACCCCGAGCTGCGTCTCTTCTTGCCTAGAAGCCTCGGCTGCCTGGAGAAGCTGCGCAAATCCCGGAGGCGACGGCGGCGAGAGAGCCAGAAGCACAGAGCCGGCGCCGGTTCCCAAGGTCTGCCGCCGGAACTTCGGCCATCTCTTGCCCCAGCAGCCGCCACCAACTCCACCGCCCGGTTCGGCGCGGGGTCAAACTTCTCCGGGCCGGCCAGCGGGCCAGCGCGCTCTTGCCGCCTCCATCCCCTCGCTGCGCTGCGCTCCCGCCCGCCCGCCCGCCGTCTCTCTCTGAGGAGCGAAGGGCGAGCCCAGGCGAGCGCAGCTGGCAAGCCCGGCCTCCTCCTCCTCCTCCTCCTCCTCCTCTCCGCCGCCCGCCCTCCAGGTTGGACCATCCCCGGTTCCAGGCGACCCCGACCGCGGAGGGGGGGGAGGGAGGTGCGGGGGGGGCATCACGGCCAGAGCCCCCCCCGCGAGCTCGGCCCGCCTTCAATGAGCGAGCCTCCCCCCCCCAGCGCTCTGAAGCTGGGGTGGGGGGCGGGGGGGGGAGGGGGGCGGGGGGCTAAGTCCCCCCGCACGTAAGTTCCTGCTTGGCGGAGCCTACCCGGGTTCATTCATTGGCGAACAAAGAACGGCTGTGCGGTTCCCGCACCCCTTCCACGCCCCTCCTTCCCTCCCCCTCCCCCGAGTGGTGTCCCCCCCCCATGGCCTTTGGGGATCCCTCTTGCCCCCCCTCCCCCCCCGGGGACGACAGACCTCCCCCCTTCATCGAGTCCGTCTCTTGGCTAGCCCTGCTGTCGCTCCGCCGCCTCCCCTCCCCCGCCGTTGCCGCCGCCGCCGCCGTTCCCGGGCGCTGCTCCGCAGGTGCGGGAAGAAGGACAGCCCGACGTAGAAATGTTCCCAGGGACCGGGGCGAGGTTCAGGGTCCGTCAGAGCAGCCTGGCAGAGCGCTTCGGTTGCCCCTTGCGCCTTTCCGGCAGGCAGGCTAGAAAGTGCCTGGAAGGGGGCTGATTTCCTTTCCATTCCTCCCATTCTCTTTTCTTCCTTTCCTTTCCTTCCATTCTCTTTTCTTCCTTTCCTTTCCTCCCGTTCTCTTTCCTTTCTTTCCTTCCTTTCCTCCCATTCTCCTTTCTTTCCTTTCCTCCCATTCTCCTTTCTTTCCTTTCTTTCCTTTCCTTTCCTCCCATTCTCTTTCCTTTCCTCCCATTCTCCTTTCTTTCCTTTCCTTTCCTCCTATTCTCTTTTATTCCTCTCCTCTCCTCTCCTCTCCTCTTTCCTTCCCTTTCCTATCATTCCATCCATCCATCCATCCATCCACCAAGCCGGGAGAACGCGAGGCAAACAGATTCGCAGACAAGGCTGCCCGTTACCCTCGGGATCCTGGGACGCCTCCCCGGTGTAACCGAGTCCGCGCCTCCCCCCCCCCCCCGAAGTTGCTCCTTGTTCTAACCCGGCCAATCTGTTTTGTGAGAAAGGGGTAGAGTCCCTTACCCACAACGCGGGTTTGCAGGACGAAAGCTTTCGCCTTCAACATTTGGGGCAGAGAGACGGGTGGGGGAGCTGGCCCTGAATCCAGCCGGTTTCCGCCTGAAGGAGGACCCGATCCTAGCGCAGCACCTTCCCTAATTGCCCGGCGCTGCCTCTTGGGCTCAGAAAAAGGCGCAGCCCGCCGTTCTCCCAACCGGAAATGAGAACTCGAGCTCGCTCCCAGGGTGCCAAAAACACACGGAGGGAGCCCCAGGGTGGCTTTTCCCGACAGACTAATTTTAAATCAAAGGCGGAAGGACGTTAAGAAGTCGTTTTGCTGTACTCTTCCCAGCCTGGGGAAATGCGGGATCCCCCTTGGAAGACTCGCAGAGTTTCAAAACCTTCGGCTCTGGGGAGTGGGTGAGTGGGAGGGCGTCGCCCCTTTTCCGACTGGCCCCTTTGAGTGAAAGGCAGAAGGGTCGCGGCTCACTTCCTCGGATGCGGAGGATTTAAATTCGGGAAAGGAGCAAGGGGAAGGAGAAGGAGAAGGGAGGGGAAGGGAAGAGAGGAGAGGAGAAGAGGGGAGGAGAAGGGAAGGGAGGAGAGGAGAGGAAAAGGGGAGAGGAAGGGAAGGGAAGAGAAGGGGAGGGAGGGGAGGAGGAGAGGAGAGGAGTGGAGGCGAGGCTGGGCTTGCAGACACCGGGCTCCGCATCTTAAACAACCTCGAACTTTTGGCGAAAGTGTCTCCATAGACTGGAAAGACCCACCCATCTAGGGCATTTCCTAACCAGCTGGTGCGTGTTTGTGCGTGGGCGCGAGTCAGCCGTTTCTCCCAGGCGGTTCTGCCCTGGTTGGGGAAGGTTTCCCCGGCTTTCTAGGGCGCGGAGGAGCGCCTTTCTCGGAGCTCCGTTAGCCTGATGCCTTCCTACCCCTCGACATCCAGTTGCCCCCGTTGAAGAAGAGAAGGGAAAATAGCACGTCCTTCAGGGTTTTCCGTGGAATCTATTTAACGCGTGGCACCCACAGAAGTCGCGCAATCGCTGGTACACAGATAGACGTTTCCGTTAAGCGTCGGTCCCGTGGGATTATTTGCGGTCTTTTAGGCCGAGAGCTGATCGAGGGAGGCGCTTCGAAGGCGAACGAGAGAAAGAATTTAATTCTCGTTCAAATTCCACCCTCAAATTCCTCAGAATTGGTGGCGCTCCAACTTCCCCACAACACACTTTCCAGAAAGGTGGGAGGGAAAAAAAAACCCCTGTTGCATCTTCGCGACAAAAAAAAAAAAAAGTATCCCGAAGGAATTTAGGATTTTATTCCTTCCAGAAAAACGCAGAGCCACAAACGAAAAGCTTTTGAAAAACGGTTGGGGAAGGTGTGGGGTGGAAACAGCAAAAAAGTGGAGGAACTTAATTGTTTATGTTTTTATGGCTGGCGGAAATAAAGCAGGAAGAAATGTTTTTTATTTAAAATTCGGACCGCTGCTGTGATGGTTTATATATTTATTTTTTTTAAAAGAGAGGAATAGAATAAAATCCCTTCCTTCAAATGCGAGGGCCGTGTGAGGAATCGCTGTAGCCTTAAAGCCACTTCCCCCCACCCCTTCTTCTTCTGGAATTCAACCTCCCCTATTTTTCCCCCATTTGGTTTACTTGTTTCAGGACTTTTTCCCTAAATGGGGGGTGGGAGTGGAGTAGGGATCCAGAGGGGGAGCGGATTTGCCAGCTGAATTACCACCGAGATGGGAATTTGCTTGGAAGAACCGGCCTTGTAGAAATTATATTCCTGTTTTTCAAAACTTTAAAGAGGTGGGCGGTATCATCTCCAGGAAAAGGCAAAAACAAACATAAGCAAAAAAAAAAAATACAAAAAAAAATTACAATAAATAAATAAATAGATTGTTGATTGTACCCTATGCCTATCATTAAGTTTTGTACCGTTATGATTCTTGATTCTTAATGAATGTACCCTTTCTTTATGTATACTGAGTATTTTACACCAAGACAAATTCCTTGTGTGTCCAATCACACTTGGCCAATAAAGAATTCCATTCCATTCCATTCCATTCCATTCTATACATACATACATACATACATACATACATACATACATACATACGCACATACGCACATAGGTTCCTGTTTTTGTTGCTTTGCTGCAATTTAGCAGGGTAATAATCTTCTGTAAATCTCCTGTAAAGATTTACAGTCATTTTCTGTAAACAACAACATGAAGGTTTCCGGGAGCAGCTCTTTTTCGGACTGAGGGGCTTTTTCCATTTTCTTAGTCCAACCTTCCTTGTGGTCTCCCATCCTTGGAATAATCAAGGAACAGACCTCCTTGCCTGTTTGATGGGGGGGGTGGGGGGGGGCAAGGGGGAAAAAAAATATCCACCTCCTTAATTTTCCCATAGAAACTCAGGGTATAAAAGGATGGGCTTGCATTCTATGCCTCTCTTTAAAAAAAAAAAACCCAAAAAACAACAACATCCTTTTTCAGGCATCCCAAAGTAGCAGCAGTCTGAATTTGAAACAAACAAACAAACAAACAAACAAACAAACAAATATCTTACGGTTTTTATTTCACCAAGCCATGTTTCGATTTTTATTTCGATGGTGGTCAGAATGAAGGCGAGTGGGAAGAAGGCCCGGGCCAGGCCGGCTGGCATAAGGGTTTCTCTAAACCAGGGGTCTCCAACCTTGGCCCCTGGAAGCCTGGCGGACTTCAACTCCCAGAATTCTGAACTCTGGGAGTTGAAGTCCGCCAGGCTTCCAGGAGCCAAGGTTGGAGACCCCTGCAAACGGAAAGGAATATAAGCGCAATGATAAAATATAAAAAGATAATAAGTTTTTTAGTGACGGAGCCCAGGTTTCCTTCCAACTCTTATTCTGACTCAGTTTTGGCCGCCTCCGGAGAAAAATCTTCCTGCCCTGGCTGACCTTCCTCCAAGGGGGCTCAGCGCCCCCCCCCCCTAGGTTGTTAGGGACGCCAACCAGGGACACTCCCCCAGCCCAGTAGGACCCTTCATCCCCTACTAAAGGCTTTTCTGGACTCGGACCTTAGCCATGTTCTGGGCCCCGCTTGAGATCCAGAACCTCCTGTTGGTTAAGAAGTACGAAAGAAGGATGAAGGAGGCCAAGCGGAGATGCGAAGATACAACCCAGGATCTGTGTGCCCCTTGTGTGCCAGACGGCCTCTGGGCCTGAATTGCGCGAAAGATGGAGGGACGACCCTTGCAGCCTTGGAAAGAGGCGAAAAGCGAGCCAGCAAACCGGGGGTCGAAGGGGAGCTACAGCTGCCGAGCTCCCTCCCCCGCCGCGGATTGGGGCCCTCTTGCAAAGGAGGGGTGGGCGCAGCGTCCTGCTGCATTTGGGGCCGAGGGGAGAAAAAAAAGGGGGGGGGTTTCCCCAGCAAAGGTGGTTGGTCTCCAACCTTCAGAAGGTCCATCAACACCCCCCCCCCCCCCCGCTCCGCATGGAAATAAAACCAGGATTAAAAAAATAACGAAAGTGGAGGAAACGGACGCGGCGGGAAAAAGAACAAAACTTACGAATTAAGATCAATTCATTAGAGCAAAGACTTGCACCGCCCTCTTGCAATTGTTGCAAAGAATATTTTCTCTCCCTCCCCCGATCGCAAATGCACCAGCCGGACACCCAGCTCCCCGCCCCGGGCCGGGCCCAGTTGCCGAGGCCGCCTCCGCCTGCTCTCGCTTCGGTCTCGTTTCGCCCAAGGCTCCGCTTCCGCCGCCGGCTCCTTTTCCCGCAACCAGGCCTTTTTGCGGGCCGGCCCTGTTTCCTGGCTCTCGCCGCGGCTCGGAGGTTCAGGGAGACCGGCTTGGGAAGGCAGCGGGCGAGGGGCAGAGCGCGGTGCGGATCTTCGGCCCGGCTGAAAACCCACGTCCGTTCACCCGCAAGAGAAAGTTCCCCCCACCGCTTCTCTTTCCGGAAAAGCTTCGCTTGGAGCCGGGGTTTCGGTTCCAGAGAAGGAGGATCTGGGAGCCCCGAGGTGAGGCAGGCAAGCAGGCAAAAGATAGAAAGAAGGAAAGAAGGAAGGAAAAGATGAAAATGGGAAGGAAGGAAGGAAGGAAGGAAGGAAGGAAGGAAGGAAGGTAGGAAGGAAGAAGAAAGGTAAGAAGGAAGGGAAAGAAGACGATGGGAAGGGAAGGGAAGGATGGAAGGTGGGAAGGAGAAGGAAGGAAGGAGAAGGCAGGAAGACAGGCAGGCAGGCAGCTGTATTGGAAGGAAGGGAGGGAGGGAGAAAGAAAGAAAGGAAGAAAGAAAGAAAGAAAGAAAGAAAGAAAGAAAGAAAGAAAGAAAGAAAGAAAGAAAGAAAGAAAGAAAGAAAGAAAGAAAGAAAGAAAGAAAGAAAGAAAGAAAGAAAGAAAGGCAGCCTGCATTCTCTGCCTGCCTTTCCCTGGCACCTTCGGGAGAAACAGCCTGGCCAGAGGAGCGGCTGGTGGCTCTGGAGTTTGGTGTGTGTGTGTGTGTGTGTGTGTGTGTCAGTCCTGGAAAGCTCCTTTGACTCCGGCTGAGAGAGAGGAGGAAGGCCTGGGTAGTTAGTCCCACTCCCCAGCCAGGGGTCGAGGCAGGCCTGGATGAAATGGACCCGCAGTTCGGCTGTGACCCCTTCGACCCCTTTGTAATGGGGACCTGGGAGGAATCCCACCTAGCCCCCAGCCCCACCCCGCTTTCTACCTGGGAATCCTTCAGCCCCCCCTCCAGGAGCTTCCCCGCCCCCAGTGGCTTTTCACGCCCGATTCCTTTTCATCGGGCCCTTTGCACGTTCGCAGGGATGTTAAATCTGGGTGGGGGCGGGGGGAGGGATGAATCTCCTGGCGAAGGAGCCGAACCTCAATTAGAACTGCAGAAAAAAAACAAAAAACCCAGTGGCGACCAAACTGCCTTCCATGGAGGCCCTGGATACTGCACAAGTCCAAAAGAGGGCTGTGGAAATATTTGTAGACCCCTCACATCCTGGACATAAACTGTTTCAACTCCTACCCTCAGAGCACTGCACACCAGAACAACTACATACAAGGATAGTTTTTTCCCAAATGCCATCACTCTGCTAAACAAATAATTCCCTCAATACTGTCCAAAGTCTTACAAAGTCTGCACTACCATTACTGTTAATCTTCTCATCACTCCTCATCATTCCTCATCATCCCTCCTCTCCCATCTGAGACCGTATGACTGTAACTTTGTCGCTTGTATCCTTACAATTTATATTGACTGTTTCCTGATATGATTTGATTGCTTACTGTACCCTATGACTATCATTAAGTGCCCTACCTTATGATTTTTGACTTTTGATGAATGTATCTTTTCTTTTTATGTACCCTGAGAGCATTTGCACCAAGACAAATTCCTTGTGTGTCCAACCACACTTGGCCAATAAAGAATTCTATTCTTTTCTATTCTATTTTATTCTATTCTATTCTATTCATTCTTACTGTACCCTATGACTATCATTGTGTTGTACCTGATGATTCTTGACTCTTGACGAATGTATCTTTTCTTTTTATGTACCCTGAGAGCATTTGCACCAAGAGCCAATTCCTTGTGTCCAATCACACTTGGCCAATAAAGAATTCTATTCTATTCTATTCTATTCTATTCTATTCTATTCTATTCTATTCTGTTCTATTCTATTCTATTCCATTCCATTCCATTCCATTCTATTCTATTCCATTCCACTCCACTCCACTCCACTCTACCTTGGTTTCCCCTTCCAGGCGGTCAGGCCGCCCCAAGACCGAAGTTTCTGGGGGCTCGAAGCAAAGAAGCCAGCGACCTTCCAAGGCGCAGGAACCCCGGCGTGCGCCTGGGGGGAGGGGCGGGGGAGGTTTAAAGGCCTGGGCGCTGGAGGAGAAGGAGCCCCGGACCTCGCTCCACCCTCGAGACCGCAAGGAAGCTGCGCTTAGACCGAAAGGCAGGGAATGGGGGCCGGTGGAAGGGAGGCCGTCCCGCGGGGCACTCCAGCCTTGGGGCTCGGCCCCTCCGCTACTCCAGGCTTCCTGTTGCCTCGGCTTTCTAGACCGAAGGAGCCCTCCTGCCCTAGAGCCCTCTTTTAGCCCGGAGGAACTCGTTCCCCCTCTTCCCTTCTTGTGCTCCAGAGTCGGGCCGGTTTCGGCGGAGTTGTTCTTAAAGCTCTTCCAGATGCATTCCGTTGGATGGGCCTTGGGCAGGATGATGTATTTGGTTGTCCTCCCTCTCCGTCTCCTTCCGCAGGCCGCCGGCTTTCGGAAATGACCTTGGCTTTCCCCAAGGAGGCTGGCCCCCTCCCCCCGGGCCCCAATGGGGCTCACTCCCGCCTTTCTATTCCCACGAACGTGTCAGACTCCCGAAAACATTCCGGGAGCCAGACTTCTTAAAGGGGGAGGGGGGAAGAGAGGCGGGGGCGGGCGCAAAAGACCCCCCCCAAAAAAAACCGTTTGCCCGCCCGGAGGAAGAAATAAGGAGAAAGCCTCAAAGAGGCGGTGGGCGGGGGGGGGGGGGGAGAACAGAAACGACCACTCACACGAATAAATTCGTCGCTGCGACTCGGGTTCCGCGGCCTCAAGCGAGCGCGGAGAAACTCCGCCGTTTGGCTCACTTCAGTTGTAACCCCCGAAGAGAGATGGGCGGGGGGGGGGAGGAAAGATCCTCTCGCATTTGAGAAGGGTGGTTTTTCTGCTGCTTCACACACACACACACCAGTCCCGGGTTAGACTAGCTCCGTGAGAAAGGGGCGAGTTCTCCTCTGCAAGAAGTTCTCGTGGAAAGGAAGGGCAAGTAACTTGGTTTACCGTTTTTTTAAACGATAAACTCCGTTTTTAAGCTACGCTTTCATCCTTCTATTTATAGGTCTCTGATGCTGTTGTAAACCGCCCGGAGTCACTTAGGTGAGGTGGGGCGGTATAGATATTTAATAAAACGAATAAATACCTAAGGAACCTCCCCCTCCTCCGTCCATCTGGTGAGCGGCATCTCTCTTCCCCAGAAATCTGTGGAGAGGGTTTCTCGTTCTTCTCTTCTTTCTTCCTTCTCTCTCCTCCTCCTTCTCCTTTCCCTTTTTCTCCTTCTCCTTCTCCTGTGGTGGCCTCTAGCCACCGGGGCTCAACGGCCTGGAGCTGGCGAAGGCCGCCTACAGCAGCGGTCCGACCTGAGTCCCAACAGAAGCCGTTCCCCGGGCCAAGAAGGGAAACGGAGGGAGGTCAGAGACTTGTTAAATTCCAGGAAAAATAAAAATAAAACCGATATGCATGAATTAGAATCGTATGTAACGGGGAGGCGGGAAATATTTTTTGTCAAGCAGGAAGCCGGTGGGCTCTTCCTTGTCCTTCCCACCTTCCATTCTTCTTCCCTTCCCTTCCCATCTTCATCTTTTCCTTCCTTCCTTCCTTCCTTCCTTCCTTCCTTCCTTCCTTCCTTCCTTCCTTCCTTCCTTCCTTCCTATCTTCTTCCTCCCTTGTTTCCTCTCTTTCTCTCTCTTCTCTCTTTCTCTCTCTCTCTCTTCTTTCTCTCTCTCTTTCTCTCTTTCTCCCCCTGCTCCTCCCTCCGTCGCTCCCTTCCTCCGTTCCTCTCTCCCTCTCTTTTATCACTTTTCAAATTGGAATTACTTCCCTTAGAAGCGCACAGCAGTACAAATAACGTGCATATTTATACAAACATACACCGGGTGCCTATACCTTGATTTTCTGGCGGAAAATTACAAGCGAAACTCTTGACCATATTCCGACTGGCAGCTATCAAACCGAAGGGACTATATATTCGAAGAGCACTTCATACTTAAAACCCGATCCTTGTTGAAGGATCCGGAGAGGAACGGCTTCGTTCCTGGGTGTCCGAGAACGTTTTTCGCCATCCCGACTGGGGTGTGTGTGTCTGTTATTGCGATACTATGCCGACCCGCCTGGAAATTCCTCATTTTAATTCCAGCAATGAATCTGGGTTTCTGTTCAACTTTCGCCTTCGAATTCCCTCCTTCGGAAGCGGATGATGGGCCTCCTGATTATTCCACAGGCGTGGAAACGAATTCCTCGCTGGAGAGAGTCCTTAACGGATCCTGTGGCTAAGAAGCACCCTGCTTTCTGCCCGGCTGTCCTGGGGATGATGGGAGGTGTAGTCCGGGCGGAGTGGCCGCCTGGAGTGTTACTCTGGCCTTGGACAACCAGCAAAAGCTGTTTTTAAAGTGAGGGGAGTCCGAAGTAGAGTCCAACGACCCTTCTAAGAGACCACCGACTCATTGAAAAAAAAGACACTTGGTGGGCGCATCCAACGATTCGTATATTTATTTGAAACATTTATATAGCCGCCCAGAGCTGGGTGCAAGATGGGCGGCTGTATACATCTTTTAAATCAATGAATAATACGGTCTATTCTGGGTGTAAAAGTCCACCTATCTGGATGAGATCCCGGTTTCCACGGCACCTAAACACCACAGGCGCAAAGCGCGCTCACTGGGAACTGCGCCCGATCCAAAGCCCGGCGCCCTGCCCGCCTTTTGGACTGGAGGACTGGTCTCGCAACTGCACAATTTAACAAAGAAAAAGCAAAGACGTCGGAAAAAAGATAACTCTCCCTGGCATCGCAAGTCTACCTGCGCAAAGGTCTCCGCTGTAAGGTGTTCACGTGCAAGCGAGCCCATTTCCTTGGGAAAATGTCCGGATTCAGACGACGCCCTAAAGACCCGAATGCCGCCCAAACGACGCCAACCACGCGATTCCTTCACTCAACCCTTCCTGCGGACAGATAAGATGCATCCAGGCAGCCAGATCCAACGGGAGGCCAATCGGATTGAAGTAGAAAGAAATGGTCTTTTTTTATTTAAAAGAAAAAAATAAAATAAAAACATTAACAGGGTTTTAATGATTTAAAAAAAGGGGGGGTCCTTGGTGTTTTCTGAGCTTGGTTGTTCTCTTGCAGACGTTTCATGACCCAAGTCGGTAACATTATCAGTGCTAGAAGGGAGTGCGATGTCTAGGGGGGAGGGGGAGGAGGAGGAGGAAGAGGAGGAGGAGGACAATGGCTGTGGGGTTCTTAGTGGTCTCTGAGCTTGCTTGCTTTCTTGCATTTCATGACCCAACTAGGGAACATCATCAGTGCTAAAAAGTAGCGGGGTTTCCACATAGGACGAGAAGAGAAGGACTCTCTCTCTCTGCGTGTGTATGTGTGTGTGTGTGTGTTGTGTTTCTTTGCAGAGCAGTGGTCCTCCAGAAACTTCACCAGCCAGATGGCAAAGTTGTTAACAGGGCAAAGGGAAGGAAGAACCATGAAATGAAATGTATAGGCGTTGGAAGTTCTCCATGAAAGTCCTACAAAGAGAAGACATACAAAGTCAACAGTGACCTAGAGAGACCAGAATTGTGCAAACAGAATTGTGATATCTCCTGTGAGCCTCTGTGGAAGGAAAAGTTGGACTTTGAAAAACAGACCGGAAGAAGATGGAGACTTTTGAGCGTTGCTGTTAGAGAAGGCTCCTGAGAAGGCTTCATGGACCACCAAGAAAATAAACAATGGATCATCAAACATATGAAAACAAGAGTTCCAGCCTAGTGAAACTAATCAAGGAGAGACGAGAAGCAACCTGGAATTAAGGAGGAATGATCCTGACAGTGAGAAGGATTAAGGAGGATTTAATCCAGGTATTTGCAGGGTTCCTGGTCCTTCTGAATGGTTGGTGAGATGAACTCTGAGGCTCCAAGGAGATCTTGGCTTGTGAAGAGGGGACGTTTCCTTGGGACAGGACCAGAATAACAAGAGTTGGAAGGGACTGTGGAGGTCTTCTAGTCTAACCCCTTGCTCAAACAGGAGATCATATATCACCCCAAACAAATGGCTGTCCAATCTCTACTTAAAAGTCTGCAGTGATGGAGAATCCACATTCTGGAGGGAATCTGTTCACCGATGAATTGTTCTCACTGTCAGGATCATTCCTCCTTAATTCCAGGTTGCGTTGATTAGTTTCCATCCATTTTTCTTGTCCTGACTTTGGGTATTTTGGAAAATAAGTTGACGCTCTCCTCTCTGTGGCAGCCCTTCAAATATTGGAAGACTGCTATCATGTCACCCTGAGTCCTTCTTTTCATTAAACTAGATATACTCAATTCTTGTAACTTGGCTGCGGATTTCTGGGGTATTGGAGTTATTGAGTCTTAAAGTTGCCAAGGTTGGACATCCCTGACTGGAATCATAATTCCAGGTGCATAATTTACCTTATTATGGCACACTTCCCACAGAATCCTGGGAGCTGAAGTCCAATCTCAAGGTTGAGAAATTCTTGAATGAGTCATTGAATGAATGAATGAATGAACTGGAAGGGACCTTGGAGTCCAGCCCACTGCTAAGCAGGAGAACCTATGTCATTTCACTGTCTACTCTAGACTCTTCTTATTTTATTTTTTTATTTTACTTATTTGATTTGTCCCTTGCTTACAAGATAATAGGTGTTCTGTTTCTAAATTGCTGGCTGAATATAAAGACATTTAAATAAACTCTACAAAGGCTTCCATACAAAGTTTCTTTATTGGCTCACACCAGGCATCCTCAAAGTATAACTCACAGTTATGTTGGGATTCATCTAATGTCCAATCTTTGCATAGTTGTCTTCATAGTGTGAAAATATAATTATCTTCATCCCATAACGATGGATCGAAGGGAAAGACACCAGCACAATGCTGGGGTCCAAGCAAGAATAAAGGAAACTCCCCCAACCCAACCAAGGGTCCAATTCAGTGACCAATCAAAATTACAGATGTGATCATATGACATAAACTACATTTCCCAGGAGGCATTGACTACATTTACTATGAGGCATTCCCTTAAGGGGACAGCTCCCAATTCTTAACTATCCATATACTGTCTGGACAGCACAATAGGTATAAGTATAAACATGGGTAAGAGTACAGGAAATAGGTACGAATAAATGGGAACAATAGGACAGGGACGGTAGGCACGATGGTGTGTTTATGCACGTCCCTTATATAAAATCTTATTCTTATTCTTCTTCCTTATGCAAAATCTAATACGGATCTCTGCAATCCATAGGCATGTTGTGGGTACAATTCCTGGCCAAGGAAACACAACATTTGACACAAGTTTGTATCAGATACCTGGTGGAGCTCACACCCCACCCAACTTCAAAGAACTTCAAAGCCCATCCTTCCCCAACTTGGCCTGTATGAGATTACAGTTCCGGTCTGTTCTCTGACAGTTTGAGGAATTATGGGAGCTGTAGTTCAATAGTTTGGGGACCAATAGCGCCACCTGCCTGTGGCTTTGAGGTTTCCTTCTCAAGCTGCCCCATCACCTCAGTTCTTAAGTTTTAATCTTTTCATAGAATAGAATTCTTTTCTATTTAGAATTCTTTTAATCTTTTCATTCTAGATTTTACCATTTTTAAATTTTTTTATTATTATTATATTGTATACCACCTCAGAGTTGCTGTATTAGTGAGATGGGTGGACCAGAAATTTAATAAACAAATAATAAGAAATAATAAGGAAGGATGGGGGAAAATCTATAGAGAAACAGTAATTTTCACGTGGAAGAATGTGACTTCTAATGTTGATTTTATTTCTGGGGGTTCCAAGCAGCCCCATTTCCAAAAATTCTGAAACTTGCAATTGAATTCTTTGGATAGCTCTCTTTTATCCTTTTGTTATTTATGATATGTGGATGCTGAAACAATATATTTTACATATTGGCATTGCTGTGTTGGCAGTTTTAACAAAATGACAGAGTTGGAAGGGACCTTGTAGGTTATCTAGGCCACGGGTCTCCAACCTTTTGGATCTCAGGAACCACCAAACTCATAATTTTAGATCCCAGGAACCACTAAGCAGTTCTGTGGGTATGGCTTAATTTGTGGGCATGGCTTGGTGGTCATGTGACTGGCTGGGCATGGCTTGTGTGTAAATATTATAAATATTAATATAAATATTGATTTTTTTTTATAAAAAAAAGAGCAACTTTTACCCAAAATCAGGCAAAGCAGGCAGGCAGATTGAGTTGCTCACAGAATCACAGATGCATTCAGAAATCAATCTATCTGCCATTGGCTAGCTCAGTCTGTTACATAAAATGTGCTTGCAAGCAAACTCATAAAATCAACTCACAACACAGCATGTATGTAAATATTGAATTTTTTTATTTTAAAAAAGAGCAACTTTTACCCAAAATCAGGTAAAGCAGGCAGGCAGATTGAGTTGCTCACAGAATCACAGATGCATTCAGAGATCAATCTATCTGCCATTGGCTAGCTCAGTCTGTCACATAAAATTTGCTTGCAAACAAACTCATAAAATTAACTCACAACCTTTTCAAAAGGGAAAACAGGAGAAAATCTAGTCGCCTTTTGGGAAAAGCAACCTTTGACCTGGAAGTTTGGGACTCTTCAGAGACAGGGAAGTGGAGGCTATAGATGGGGTTCCTCTTGTGGATCCCCCTTTAATTGTCCGGGATAGTTAGGGTGGAGTACTAGCAGTGAGAGGACGCAATGGCTCAGTGGCTAAGACACTGAGCTTGTTGATCAGGAATGTCAGCAGTTCAGCGGTTCAAATCCCTAGCACTGCATAACGGAGTGAGCTCCCGTTCCTTGTCCCAGCTTCTGCCAACCTACCAGTTCGTAAGCATGTAAAAATGCAAATAGAAAAATAGGGATCACTTTGGTGGGAAGGTTCCAGGTGCCTTCAGCGTTTGGTCATGGGGGCCACATGACCACGGAGATGTCTTCAGACAGCACTGGCCCTTCGGCTTTGTAACAGAGATGGGCAGTGCCCCCTAGAGCTGGAAATGACTAGCACGGATATGTGAGGAGAATCTTTAGCTTCACCTTACTAGCAGTGAGAAAGGATCATTAATGGTAGCTGAATCATCTCTGTTCTTATTTATTTGTTTGTATTCTGCCTTTGTTATTTTTACAAAACAAGGCACTGAACATCGCCAACACATCTTCCTCCTCCAATTTCCCCCTCCCCAAACAACAACTCTATGGGATGGGTTGGACCGAAAGAGAAAGAGGAACTGGCCCAAAGTCATCCAGCCGGCTTTCGTGCCTAAAGGCAGAACTAGAACTCATAGTCTCCTAATGATTGGCCCAAAGTCACCCAGCAGGGCGATGCTACAACTCACGGCCTCCGGCTTTCTCACCTGGTGCTTCAACGTGGGACCGAAGGGGCTCTCGTTTAAAATAAAACAAAAAACAAAAAACCAGAAAATTGTTGAATTTGGAAGCGGACAATTTGCATGGGTGAAAATCGTTGCATTTGGCCAACCCTGTCGTGCTCGGGAGGGAGGCGAAGAGAGTCTTTGGGCAAGGATGAACTCAGGATTGAAAAGGTTTCCAGACAGAGAGAACTTCTTCCACCCCCAATCTTTGTCCATCCTGATCAGCCCTGGTTTGGCTTATGCACCCATCTGGAGGTCCTCTTTGGTACATTCACAAGGTGCTTGTACAGCTGGCCTCAGACACGGCCTCAGACACAGCCTCAGACACAGCCTCTTTCGGGACGGGGTCAGCCTTCCGGAATAGCCTTCTAAAGGACAAGCAGGGCTGTCCAGCAGGAGGAGTGTCAGGGGGCTCCCTGTTCAACTGTGGAAAGAGCAAGGAAGCCAGTCAGAAAAGGAACCTCAAGGTATCTACTTGAGCCAGAGAAAGCTTTTCGGATGCCAAAGCAGACACCAGATAGAGGTAAAGGTAAATGAGATGACCAGGGCATGGCACAAAGGCGACATAGTCACCTAAGAAAGAAAAGTCCCTTTAATTCTTCCAACTTGGTCCCCAATGTCCAGTTATCTTTGGCTGGAGACTAAAAAAAACTCTCCCAAGAACAGTCTTTAAGTGGAGGAAATTCGGTCCGAAAACAAAGTACATATAAACTATAAATAAAAATCCACACAAACCACGCTGCAACAATCAACTGGACGGGACAGGACAAAGAATTGCAGACTTGAAAGGCCAACAAAACACACACAGTTGGGAAGATGCCAGGAACCCAGATAAGCCTCGACAATAACAGATCACTTATGATTTGCTTCCAACAAGTTGCTGTGCACAAACTCCCTTTTTAAACACTGTGTTCTCAGATGCGGCTAATGAAGGGAATCAGGGCTGGCTGCCTGCAATTTGGCAATTTCGAATCTCACCAGGCTCAAGGTTGACTCAGCTTTCTGTCCATCTGAGGTGGATAAAATGAGAACCCAGATTGCTGGGGACAATAGGCTGACTCTATAAACCACTTAAAGAGGTCTGGAAAGCATTGTGAAGCGGTATATACATCTAAGTGCTATTGCTGTAGGATAAATGGAGGTGTAACCTCTTCTTAAAAACCTCCAGCGATCAAGCCCCCACAACTTCTGGTGGCAAGCTGTTCCACTGGTTAATTGTTCTCACTGTTAGGAAGTTTCTTCTTAATTCCAAGTTGCTTCTCCTATTGATTGGTTTCATGTTTTTTCCTGTCCTGCCCTCTTACATGAAGTGCCTGTTGCTGTTCTCCAGCCCCTACACCCAATTTTTAAGGTAGACTGATACAAGATACAGATGGAAAGAGCAGAAGAGAATCTCTGGGTAAACTTAGCTCATTCACGTTCAGAATGATTTATCAGGATGCCAGGAAGATGGGCACATCCCAAACTGGGCAAATTGGACACATTTTGGGGTGCATTTCAGAGGGTGGAACTTCCTTGTCAGCATCAGTTTAGAACAAGACTAAGTGGGAATGGAAAAGATAGCCTCACTCCGGATCACGAAAGTTTCTGGAATACCTGGGGGGAAAAATCTATTCTATTTTCTATTCTGTTCCGTTCCATTCTATTCCATTCCATTCCATTCCATTCCATTCCATGTTCCGTTCCATTCCATTCCATTCCATGTTCTGTTCCATTCCATGTTCCATTCCATTTCATTCCATTTCATGTTCCACTCCATTCCATTCCATGTTCCATTCCATTCCATTTCATTTCATTCCATTCCATTCCATTCCACTCCATTCCATTCAATTTCATTCCATTCCATTCCATGTTCTATTCTATTTTATTCTACTCTATGGTCTATTCCCTGAATATCCAGGGATTTCTAGCTGGCTTAAGGCAACTGCTGATGGATGGATGCATGGATGGATTTTGAAGACCACCCATTTCCTACTTTGGGTGCCTTACATTCTTGCATTCTCTTGCCCAAACAAGCTTGCCAGCCTTTTCAAGGAGGCTGCATTTTGTCAAGTCAAGATCCCTGGGTCTCCAACCTTGGCAACTTTAAGAGTTCAATTCCAAGAATTCTGGGAGTTGAAGTCTACCAGGCTTAAAGTTGCCAAGATTGGAGACCCCTGGTCTAAACAGTGACCTTGGGTGCCTAACATCTCCCTATCCTATTGATGCTGGATCACATCTTCTGAAATCCATGTCTGGATGAGCTCAGAGAAATTAAATGGTTAGACTCTATAACGCTTGGCCAACTTTCTTCTGAATGGCCTTCTTCTCTCTTTGAAGCACAGTTTCCTCCAACCATGTTGCTTGTCTACCGAGAATAAACTTTTGTCAGAGTATATTCACGAACTGGAATAGAGCATGGTAACAAGGTCAGCCAATGAGGACTGTTTGGAAACTGAAACTAGAAGTAGCCTAGGCGTGGTTCTATACTAAGCTCTGCAGCTCTGCAGCTAGGTTAAGCTCTGAGTCTTGTCTATTGGAAATGAAACTGCTTCTCTCCTCTGTTGTGTGTCTTGCTTGCCTGCTGAACTAAAGTGAAACTGAGGTCTGTTTCTGCTGAAGTTGAGTTCTGATCTGAGCCTGAAACATGTCTGCTTCTGTTTGCGTTTCCTCCATGTTGGAGAAATCTACAACTGGTGTAAAATTCATTTTATATGTTTATAAAGAAGTTAAATGAAGCCTCAGTCATCTGTGTTTACTTTTCTGGTGCTGAATTTACACTGCAATACCCTTAACAACTTCCCCCGCCCCCATCGGTCACGGTCTTCTTTCTGATCCAAGCAGTAAGCAGGATTTCTCCCCAGCACTGACACACACCTGAACTGTTTCTTCTCTGTTTCCATCCGGCCGCACCTCTCCCTTGTTGTTCTTCTCTTTTGTCCATGTGACCCACTTTTGATATATCCTGCAAAAAAAGATGACCAGTGTGATTGTCACTTCGGATATCACCCGGCTACCAACTCAGATGGTTTCATCCTGCTAGAAGGATAGAGCCCGAAGTGTCGTGTCGTCGGAAATGATGCCAGGAGTCGGTGACTTAGTATCAAGCTCTTTTATTGAGTTAGGAACCGAACTGGGGCTAAAGAAAAACTTGCGGCTTTTTATTTCTCAGCCACGGCGGCCGCGGCCAATGGCACCGCTTTGAATCTCCCGCGATTCAAATGGACCAATCGCGGGAGATTCTCAGCGAGCCAATCGGCGCGGCTCGCCTAGCCAATCAGAGTGCCCCGCGCTTTGGCCAATCAAAGCGCGGGGATCTCAAGAATGCTAATGAGGGGACAGAACACCCCTTACCTCTTGGTTCAGTCCTTACGTTGCGTAGTCCCGTAGGTAGGCGGGGCTCCGTCTTAGCCTACTGGACCTGTGCAGCTCAGTCGTAGGTTGGATCCCGGCCGGTTCGGTCGGGGTCTCTGCTTCTCTGGACGCCGTTGTGGGAACCACCTGGTCGGTCGGGCCGGGCCGCTCTCCGTAGCTCCCTCCTGGGCTTCCCGGGTTGGTTGAGCTGCGGGTTTCGCCGCTCCCACTCGGTCTTCCCGGGTTGGTTGAGCTGGCCTGGCTGTCTCTTTCTGGCGAGGTTTCGTGCTGGCTGCTTCCAGGTGAGTATGGTTGGTTTATTCTTTCTCGGTTTTGGTCCCCTGGGTATTCCCTCCCCTCTTGGTTTGTGTTGTGCGGGTTGGTTTTGCTTGTTTGCGCGTCGGTGGTCTCTTGGGTGGTCGTCCTCGATCTTAACTGGTCAATGTGGCGTTTCCACGCTCGTCCGTCAGTTGTTTGTAGCCAGTACGCGTGTGGGCCTGTTAGTTGTGTTATGACGGCCGGTACCCATAACGGGTCTCCCGTTAGGTTTTTTGCGTAGACGGCGTCGCCTGGTGCGAAGGTTCGGTGTTTGCTGGTTGAGTCTGGGGGTTTCTCTGGGTTGTATGTGGGGTGTAATCTGTCGAGTGGGGACCTTATTTTCCTCCCCATTAGCAGTTCGGCTGGGCTTTTATTCATTGTGGTATTTAGGGTTATGTGTTGGATGAAGAGTAATTTATTTATTTTGTCCTGGATCTCCCCGTGGTCTATTTTCTGGATGGTTTTCTTTGTGAATTGAACCATCCGTTCCACCCTACCGTTCGCCGCCGGATGCGCCGGTGCTGTCAGCACGTGTCGGATGCCCCTTTCCGCTAGGAATTTTTCGAATTCTAGCGAGGTGAATTGGGGCCTGTTGTCGGAAACGACGACATCTGGGAGGCCGTGTGTTGCAAAAAGTTTTCCGAGTTCTTTGGTCACGGCCTCCGTGGTGGTTGTTCTCATGTTGCTTACCTCCAGCCAGTTGGAGTAAGCGTCTACGGTTATTAGGAAGGTGTGTCCTTTTGTGGGCCCGGCGAAATCAATGTGGATCCTAGACCAAGGTCCCCTTGGGGTTTCCCACTCTAGGACGGGTGCTGCGGGTGGGCTTGGCCTAGTTTCCTGGCATTGTTGGCACCTTGCTACCCAGGTCTCAATTTGTTTGTCCATCCCTGGCCACCAAGCGTAACTTCTGGCCAGGGCTTTAGTCCTAACGATGCCAGGGTGCCCCTCGTGCAACAGTTCCAAAACCTTCCCTTGTAGTTTTTCTGGGATGACCACCCTATCCCCCCATAGTATGCACCCTTTTAGTAACAAGAGTTCCGTTTACTGGTTCCGGAATGTCCTGACGGACTCGTCGTTGTCCTTTTCCAGCCACCCTTTCTCTACCCAATGCAACACCCGCGCCAGAAGTTTGTCTTTATTAGTTTCTCGGGCAATGTCTGACGTGGTTATGGGTAGGTTGGGTAGAGTCTCTATACTGAGGGTGGTCGTTGTGGGTGCTGGGTCGGTGTCAGGCTCCGGTAACGGCAAGCGGCTTAAGGCGTCCGCATGGGAGATAGTCTTATCCGGTCTGTGTGTGAGTCCGTAATTGTAGGCCGCCAGGAACTCGGACCACCTTGTCATTCGGGGAGACAGAATGTTCGGGGTGGCCCTGTTCCCTGCAAGGATTCCCAGCAGCGGTTTGTGGTCGGTGATGATGGTAAATATCCGGCCGTAGAGATACTCGTGAAATCTTTTTACTGCGGCGACGATAGCCAGAGCCTCTTTGTCCAGCTGGCTGTAGTTCCGCTCCGGTTTGGTGAGGGTCCTTGAAAAGAACGCGATGGGTGCTTCTTTTCCGTCGGGGAGGGTATGGCTGAGGACAGCGCCGACGCCGAAGGGTGATGCGTCGCATATGACGGCCAGTGGTAGGGTCTCGTTGTACTGGATAAGGACGGCATCCGAAGTGAGGAGGTCCTTTGTTTTCTTGAAGGCGGCTTCCTCGCGTTTCCCCCAAGTCCAGGTCGCCGCCTTGTCCAAAAGCCTATGCAAAGGCTCCGCCGCCGTCGCCTTTTGGGGCAGTAAGACATTATAAAAGTTAAGCAGCCCCAGAAATGCCTGCAGTTCTGTCTTCGACTTGGGTGTGGGGGCTTCTTTGATGGCTTTGATCTTTTGGTTTGTGGGGTGAATGCCGTGATGGTCTAGGAGGTATCCTAGGAATTCAACCCGTTCCGTGTATAATTGGCATTTTTCCCTCTTTACCTTGAGCCCGGTCTCTTTGAATTTGGTTAGGACCTCCCTTAGGCGACTCTCTAGTTCGGCCTGGTTGGTTGCCGACACTAAGACGTTGTCGAAGTAAGGTACCACCCCCTTGATGCTTTGTAACAGCCTTTCCATTAGGCTTTGGAATATTCCAGGTGCCACGCTGACTCCGAATTGGAGCCGGTTGCATTTAAATGCTCCCCGGTGGGTGACTATGGTTTGCGCTTCTGCCGTTTCCTCGTCGACCGGCAATTGTTGGTATGCCTGGGCGAGGTTGAGTTTAGCGAAAACCTTGCCCCCTCCCAGTGAATGTAGTAGGTGTTGCACTACTGGGACGGGGTAAGCGCTTTGTTGCAAGGCACCATTTAGGGTGGCCTTATAGTCCCCACAGATTCTCACCGACCCATCAGGCTTGATCGGGGTGACTATGGGGGTCTCCCACCAGGCGTGGTCTATGGGTTGTAGGACCCCTTGCTTGACGAGCTTGTCAATTTGCTCGTCTATCTTGGGTTTAAGCGCGAATGGCACCGGCCTTGGTTTTAGGCGTTTTGGGGGGACGTTTGGGTCTAGGTTGAATGATATAGAGGGCCCTCGGTACTTGCCTAGGTTTCCATCGAACACCTCTTGGAATTCCCGGGCTAGTTGTTGCTCCCAGTTGTCGTCGGCGATGTGGTCGATTCCCGTGACTGTGATGCCGAGCGGTGCGAACCATTGCAGTCCCAGTAGGCTTGGACGGTCGTGATCGACGATGGTCAAGGGAAGCCTTTCGGTGCGCCCTTTGTAGGTTACCTTGAACTGTCCGGTTCCGACTACAGGGATGCGGTTTCCCTGATAGTCTTTCACGATTAGTCTCTGGTTGTCTAGGCCTTTTCTCTGGATGGTAGGCACCAAGCGTTTTATTTCTTGCCATGCTACCATGGAGAGGTAGGACCTGGAGTCCACCTCCATTTTACATGGCTCACCTTCGATGCCTACCTCCACGTAGACCTTCCGGGCGTCGTTGGTTGTGGCGTGGCCGATGGTGACCGTCTGATGGGTCTCCTCTCTTCGCCGGGTCTCGCCGCCTCGTAGGGGTCGTCCATTCCGGTCCCATCTGTTGTCAGTGGGGCGATCTCTGGTCCGGGGTGGTGTGCTCTCTCGTCTCCATTCGCTCTGGTCCCATCGTGTAGGGCTGCAGTTCTTTTTGAGATGGCAGACGCGGGCGATGTGTCCCTTCTTGTCGCAATGCCGGCAGATTGAATCGAAGAACCGGCATTCGGACCTGGGGTGGTTGCCTCCGCAACCGGCACAGGTGGTCCTCGACTTACGACCCCGCCGGTTCTGTGGGTCGCAGCCTGCCTGGAGACGGTGGATTTCCTCCTCCTCATCGGAAGTGCCCGATGCTGAGTGGACGTCGCCCTGGTGGGTGGTCGTCTCGGGTTGGGCCTCGGCCGACTTTGCAGGGTGGTTGTTCCCGCTGCGGTCCCTGGTGTTTGGTTGGCGCATGCGGTCGGTGGATGTTCGGGTAGCTTCGGCGGCTGTGGCTTCGGTGAGGGTATCTGCAAGGGTGATGTTGCCCTTGGCCATCAGCCGACTCTGGAGGACGGGGTCCCAAAGGCCGAGCACGATTCGGTCTCGCAGGGCTTCGTTCATGTTGTCGAATTCGCACAGACCCCCTAGGTGCCGTAGTTCTGCGATGAAGTCGCTGAAACTCTCACCCGACCGTTGGTCCCGACGGTAGAACTCGTGTCGTCGGATGAGGATGGGCACGTCTGGAGCGTAGTGTCGCCGGAGTATTGGCTCGAGGACGTCCCAGTCCATCGTGGTCATGTCGGCGGGCTTGGCAAGCGCTTTGGCCATCTTAAACACTGCGGTCCCACAGTGGGTCAGGATGACGGCTCGCTTCATTGGGCCGGTGGCATCCTTCAGGTCGCTGCACTCGAGGAACATGTGGAATCTGTCGGAGTACGATTCCCAGTCCTCGCTGGCAGGGTTGAAGGGTGCGGGGGGCGCGATGTTCGCCATTGTGGAGTTTCGTCTGGCTTCCGTCGGACACGTGCTTCGGTTCAGGATCAGAATCCCATCCTCGTCGCCAGTGTCGTGTTGTCGGAAATGATGCCAGGAGTCGGTGACTTAGTATCAAGCTCTTTTATTGAGTTAGGAACCGAACTGGGGCTAAGGAAAAACTTGCGGCTTTTTATTTCTCAGCCACAGCGGCTGCGGCCAATGGCACCGCTTTGAATCTCCCGCGATTCGAATGGACCAATCGCGGGAGATTCTCAGCGAGCCAATCGGCACGGCTCGCCTAACCAATCAGAGTGCCCCGCGCTTTGGCCAATCAAAGCGCGGGGATCTCAAGAATGCTAATGAGGGGACAGAACACTAAGGATGGATCAGGCCACCAGATCAGCTAATGTGGTGTGTGTGTGTGTGTGTGTATGTCTTGAATTTGGCAACTTTGAAGACTTGTGGGCTTCAAGTCCCAGAATTCCCCAGCCAGCATGCTATGTAGATTTTAGAAGAGAATATTTGGAGCGCAGGGTTGAGCTATGGGAAGAGGAGGAGGAGGAGGAGGACTATGAGGTTCTTGGTGGTCTCTAAGCTTGGGGGCTTTCTTGCAGACGTTTCATGACCAAACTAGCTATGATTATCAGTGCTAGAAGGGAGTGAGGTTTGCGAGAGAAGGAGGAGGAGGACGACTATGAGGTTCTTGGTGGTCTCTAAGCTTGGGGGCTTTCTTGCAGACATTTCATGACCAAACTAGCTATGATTATCAGTGCTAGAAGGGAGTGAGGTTTGCGAGAGGAGGAGGAATGGGGAATTCTGGGAGTTGAAGTCCGCAAGTCATAAAGTTGCCAAATTTGGAGACTCCTGCCCTAAAGGAGGAAGACTCTTCACGACCCCATGGACTACAGCATGCCAACTGGTCCTAATTCAAGGATCACCTCTATGGGTATAGATAACCTGACTGTCAGCCTAAAGGAGAGCTTGGGAGAGACCCTGCCCCACCCAGTGCTGAATTTCTCAATGCCTGACCCCCCCTCGGCCAAGTCTCACCGGGAGCTGTTCTGTTGCACGCCAAAGATCAGGCCGGCCAGAGCAGCTATGCTGATCAAGGCAAAGGCTATCCCAGTCAAAATCTTGTAGATGGTCAGTTCAGAGATCACTGCAGACAAAGAGGAGAGAGAGAGAGAGAGAGAGAGCTGTTGGGGTCTTTAACAGAATAACAGAGTTGAAAGGGACTTTGGAAGTCTTCTAGTCCAACCTCCAGCTAAGGCAGGAAACCCTATAATACCATTTCAGACAAATGGTTGTTCAATCTCTTCTTAAAAGCCCACAACTTCTGGTGGCAAGTCATTCCACTGGCTAATTGTTCTCAAGGTCAGGAAATTCCTCCTTAATTCCAAGTTGCTTCTCTCTTTGATTAGTTTCCATCCATTGCTTCTTCTCTGGCCTTCAGGTACTTTGGAAGATAAGCTGACCCTGGCAGGGGTGGGATTCAATTTTTTTTTTTTACTACCGGTTCTGTGGGTGTGGCTTGGTGGGCGTGGCAGGGGAAGGATATTGTAAAATCCCCCTTCCCTCCCCACCCCACTAACCTGCTTTCCAGCTCCGTTCTCCTGTGCAGGGCAACCAAAGGAGACCCAGCCAATCAACTGGGATTCAATGGGAGGCAGAGAAGAGATGAGGTTGGCGGGATCATTTGGGAGGTGGGATTGGCTGGTTCACTGAACTATTCAAAATTTTCGCTACCGGTTCTCCAGGACTGGTCAGAACCGGCTGAATATCCCCTCTGGACCCTCTCCTCTTTGGGGCAGCCCCTCAAATATTGAAAGACTGCTATCCTGTCACCCCTAGTCCTTATTTTCATTAGATGAGAATGAACTGCAACTGTTCTTCATATGTTTTAGCTTCCAGCCTCCTAATCATCTTTGTGGCTCTTCTCCGCATTCTTTCTAGAGTCTCAGTGTCTTTCTTAAGTTCTTCTAAACAAACGGTTGTTTGGGACAATTTCCTTCCAGGATGGTCCAAGCAGGCCTGGAAGTATCTTGTTGCCTCCAGAGGTTTTGGAAATGAAGGTCTCAGAATTCCTGGTGGACTCCGCTTTAGGGAGAGAGGTGAAAGAACCTGTGATCTTGACATGTTCTGTTTGGAATATAAGTCACCTAACGGTTATTTGGGTTGGAAATATATAAGCCAGGATAGACATTTTAATACTGCCTCTTTAAGAAACTGCAAAAAACTGTAATTGGGTGTGGTTTCTCAAACGGCCATAAGATGGAGCCAGAAACCTGGGTTGTCTTAGTCTTCGTCTCAGAAGAGAGTGTGTCTCAGTGAGTCTCTGTTTCCTTCTGTTGGAGAGTACTGCCATTCCTTCTAATTAATTGATATTCCTGGATTTGATGTAAGTCTGATACTGAACTGTTTTTGGCACTGGACTTTGTTATTGGATTATCCCTGGATTGAAAAACTGACTGATTTACCTGTGAATGACTTTGGACTGCTTGTTTTGAACTTTGCTTAAACCTTTCTGGAAGTAAAACCCTACATTTACTGTACAGTGTATCTGTGTGCTGTGTGTGTATTATTCAAACACTACTCTCAAATACGTCTCCCTGTATGCGCTCATTCTCCTAACGGGGAATTTCCTCAACATGTTCCTATATCACAACTCCCAACATCCTTCATTCTGGGCCAACTGATGGAGAGGTGTTTGAAGGAACATAGGTTCCTTCCTTCTGGTTCCTGTATTTCTCACGCCCAGGTGGTTCTCGACTTACAACCACAAAGTTGAGCCTCAGCCTTCCTGTTGCTAAACAAGACAGCTGTTATGTGAATTTGGCCCCATTTTATGACTTTCTTTGCCACAGTCGTTAAGCTAGGAATAATACGGTCGTTCAGTGAATCTGGCTTCCTCCTTGACTTTGAACCCCAGGATGCTTCAACTGTCATAAATCTGAACCAGTTGCCAAGCCCCTGAATTTGGATCACGTAACCATGGGGTTGTCAGGGCTCCAACAAATCCAGACCCATTCAAATCATAAGTCTCTAGCTACATCTCTCAAATTAAAAAAAAAACAATTGATTCATTAGGAATGGCCACGTTGGTGTTAGCTGGGTGCAGCTGACACTAAAATACATTATTCATTTCCCTCTTGACTCTGGTCTTCCCCGTCTCACCCCGGATGTATATTCTCCAATGGGACACATCCATAGCCAAGAGTCATCCATCATGCTTTCCAGTAATATTTTTGTGTGCCTACAACTTTGGGCTGCCAGGGCGATTATAGATTGGATGAAACCAGGCTCAATAGCAGTAACTGTGAGAGAGATCTTGGACTCTTAGTGGACAACCAGCTAAATAGGAGCCAGCCATGTGCAGTGGCAGCCAAAAAAAAGCCAATGCAATCCTAAATTGCATTAACAGAAGGATACAATCAAGATCAAGGGAGGTACTAATACCGCTCTATAAAGCTTTAGTAAGGACACACCTAGAGTACTGCATCCAGTTTTGGTCACCACATTATCAAAAAGATGTTGAGACTCTAGAAAAAGTGCAGAGAAGAGCAACCAGGATGATGAGGGGACTGAGGAATAAAACATACAATGAACGGTTGCAGAAACTGGGCCTGGCTCGTCTAGTAAAGAGAAGGACCAGGGGAAACAGGATAGCAGTCTTCCAATATTTGAGGGGCTGCCACAGAGAGGAGGAAGGGGGTCAAGATATTTTCTAAAGCGCCTGAAGGCCATAATGGATGGAAACTGAACAAGGAGAAATTTAACCTGGAAATAAGGAGAAACTTTCTGACAGTGAGAACAATCAACCCAGGGAACAGAAGTTGCCTTCAGAAGTTGTAGGAGTGCCATCACTTGAGGCTTTCAAGAAGAGACTGAACTATCACTTGTCAGAAATGGTGTAGGGTCTCCCACTTGGGTGGGGCGTGGGAGTTGGACTAGATGACCTATAAGGTCCCTTCCAACTCTGATTATCGGTTATCTAGGCACTTAAGGAATGCACTGTTTCTCCCCCCCCCCCACACACACTGGCAGCTAAAAAGACCCAATGGAGTATCTTTTTGGTTGACAGGGTTCTTAAGTCACTTTTTTTCAGTGCTGTTGTAACTTTGAACAGTCACTAAATGAATGATTGTAAGTTGAGGATTACCCATGTTTTTCCAGAAGCATCAGCTCAACTGGCAGGACTTAGGTAGCGATTCTAGAAGTTGAAGTTGGAGAGGACCAAGCCACCATGCATCTCCCGCTCTATCTCCACTCTGTCTCTTCAGGGAGATGACTTACCTCCTGCACTGAAGGCGATGCTGCTGGTTGCATTGCCGCAGACGTTGTTAGCGTGACACACAAAATCTCCCGAATCTCGTCTCGTGAGGTTCTGAATCTCCAGCCTCAGCCTGTTATACGAGTAGAAGGTGTGGAAACGCTGACCAGCTGGTGAGAAGCCTTTGGTGACAGGCAGGTGTTGACCTCCTTTGTACATGGAAATGGTCAAATTGGAAGGTGGGTAGCTCTCCACTTGGCAGGTGATGATAGCCAACCTCCCATTCTGAATGTCCAGGTAAGTGTTCATGGAGGGGCGTTCAGGTGCATCTACATGAACAAGAAGAAGCAGAACTTCCTTGGTCAGCAGCCGGAACAATCGGCCATCAACAGGCACAGAGAGATAAACAACATTTACACACCATTCGAATGTGAAGAACCGAAAAGCTCAAGGACCACGCCACCACCTTGCCAGCAATCAGCACCCACACAGACAGAGATTAATGCCAAAATGAACACCAGATCCACAATCAAACAATAACAAATAACCCAATCGAGGAACTATCAGCTCAGACAAACAGTCAAAGGGTAAACAACAGCCGAATCAAGGAATCACCAAGAACACTCCCACCAACGCCAGCAGGGCAAGCCATTAATCTATAAAACAAGAGGAAGCTCTATTTCCTTCTAGCATGATGATGTTATCTAGTTGGGTCATGAAACGTCTGTGAGAAAACCACCTAGCTCAGAAAGCTCCAAGGGTGCCGTGGTCTCTTTCCTCCTCCTCCTCCTCCTCCTCCTCCTCCTCCTCCTCCTCCTCCTCCTCCTCCTCCTCCTCCTCCTCCTCCCCCACCCCTGCAAACTCCATTCCCTTCTAGCTCTGATGATGCTCTCTAGTTGGGTACTGTAATGAAATGTCTGAAAAAAAACCAACTAAGCTCAGAGACCATCGAGGACCCCACAGTCTTTCTATTCCTCTCCTCTCCCTCCTCCTCTCCCTTCCCTTCCCTTCCCCTCCCGCCTCTGCAAACCCACCGATGATGTTACCTAGTTGGGTAATCAAACGTTTGTAAGAAAGTAACGAAGCTCAGAGAAGCATCCAATCTTTTACCTCCCCCCCTCCCCTCCCCTCCCCTCCCCCCTTGCTCCTCTTCTCCACAAACCCCCCTCCCTTCCAGTCCTAATGATGTCACCTGGTTGGGAAATGAAACCTCTGCACAAAAGCAACCAAACTCAGAGACCACCAAGGACCCCCCCTGTGACAGATCCTTTCCTGGCCTCAGGCCTGTGGACCAGATTAGCCCTCTGCCTGCTGGGGCTGTTCCTTATATGGCCATCGCTGCAGAGGTGGGTATTCAGCCAGTTCGGACTGGTTCTGGAGAACCGGTAGCGGAAATTTTGAGTCGTTCGGAGAACCGGCCAATCCCACCTCCGACTGGCGCCACCAACCTCCATCTCTTCTCTGCCTCCCATTGAGTCCCAGCTGATCGGCTGGGTCTCCTTTGGTTGCCCTGTACAGGAGAAAGGAGCTGGAAAGCAGGTTAGTGGGGTGGGGAGGGAAGGGAAGGGGGATTTTGCAGTATCCTTCCCTTACCACACCCACCAAGCCACGCCCATAGAATCAGTAGTAAAAATAATTGATTCTCACTACTGATTGGCAGATGCCCTCCAACCTCTGTTCCCTCAGAGAAGAGCAACCAAGAGGATGAAGGTCCTGAAGGCTAAAACATACGACGAACGGTTGCAGGAACTGGGCCTGGCTAGTCTAGGGAAGAGAAGGACCAGGGGAGACAGGAAAGTAGGCTTCCAATATTTGAAGAGCTGCCACAGAGTGGAGGAAGGGGTTTAGGTATTCCCCAAGGCCAGACAAGGAACAATGGATGGAAACTGAACAAGGAGAGATTCAATCTGGAAATAAGGAAGAATTTTCTAACACTGAGTACAATCGACCCATGGAACAAAAACGGGAGTCCCGCCACTGCGTCGCTGAGAGGCGAAATTGCCCACAACGTTCTCGAGCCACAATACTCACAGTGCACCTTCAGAAGGACAATGGCCGAGGTCAGACTGCTGGTCCTTCCGGTTGCCTGGCAGTGGTAGGCCCCTGTGTCACCCCTGGTCACTCGGCTCAACAGGAGGGATGGATCAGGGCTATCCCAAAGCCACTGGCTGTTCTTGAACCAGGTGTAATTCATGGGCCCCACCACCTGGCTGGCAATCTCACAGGTCAGCTTAGCCGGAGTGCCTTCGTGGACATCTGGCGATGGGTCGACGGTGATTCTTGCACCTGAAGAGTGAAGAACCAATGAGGAGTGCAAAGGGCACGCTCGCTTTGCTGACTCGCTTTCTCCACCTCACCCCACCTGTGACAAGAGGGTTGTGTTCCCACAACCAACTCATTGAAGGGTTTAAGCAGGGTGTCAGGATTCCGGCAGTTACCCCCCATTTAAATCATGAGTCTCGAGCCAAACGTCCAAAACTTAAAAAAGGATTTATTGAGGGTTAATATGCCAGCACTGTTTGGGTGTAGTCAACTCTGAGACGCATCATTCATTGTCACCCTTGATCCAGGTTTTTGCCCCCCACCCCCTGGGTGTATCGTAATCCATATTCTCCAATGGGACACATCCATAGCCAAGAATGCTCTCCAGTTAGAATTTTGCATGGCAGAAACTTCAGTCACCTAGTTACTATCTTTGAAAACCTTTATGGAATGCAGTTTCGGTTTGCAAGTGGCTGTACTGCTCCCACCCACCCACCCCTTTCTGTTGGCAACTCTAAAAAGACCAGAGAAATATTTTATGAGTTGACACTGGGCTCATGTTAACCTGGGTCAGTTCGGGCCTAGTTTAGGCTGGGTTGCAATGCAGCTCATTTGGCGAGATCTTCAGCCAGGCCAATTTTGGAAAAGTGGACCACACTTTAAGTCAGAACCTGGATTAAGCATCTTGTCTGACTGCTGCCACGTTGTGGACCAGAACTGGGTTTAGTTTGCTGGAATAGTTTCTGCCACTGAAAATCAACCTTATCTGGCCTTCAGATTCCCAAGAGGCAAGATTCGCTTTGAATAGTGAAATGGGCAGTATGTAGAGTAATTTTAATCAGTGGATGGATGGATGAATAGATGAAAGAATGAATGAATGAATTGATTAATTCCACATTTGGAATATTGCATCCAGTTTTGGTTCACCGTGATATAAAAAAAGATGTTGAGACATCTAGAACCTTCAAACTTGGCAGGTTTAAGACTTACGGACTTCAACTTCCAGAATTCCTGAGCTAACCATGACTGGAGGGAATTCTGGGAGTTGAAGTCCACAAGCCTTAAATCTGTCAAGTTTGAAGGCCCCTGCAGGAGAAAGAGTGCAGAGAACAGCAACCAGGATGATTAAGGGACTGGAGGCTGAAACATATGAAGAACGGTTGCAGGAACTGGGCTTGGCTAGTCTAGGGAAGAGAAGGACCAGGGGAGACAGGATAGCAATCTTTTAATATTTGAGGGGCTTCCATAAAGAAGACTTTTTCTCCAAAGCCCCTGAGGGCAGGACAAGAAAGAATGGATGGAAACCAGTCAAGGAGAGAAGCAAGCTGGAATTAAGGAGAAACTTCCTAACAGTGGGGACAATTCAGCAGTGGAACTGCTTGCCACCAGAAGTTGAGGGTGGCTCTATCACTGGAGGTTTTCAAGAAGTGATTGCACAACCATTTGTCTGAAATCATATGGGGTCTCCTGCTTCAACAATGGATCGGACTAGAAGACCTCCAAGGTTCCCTTCCAACTCTGATGATGAGCATGATGAATAGAAAGGAGGAAGAGGGAGGAGGAAAAGGTCAAAGGGAAGGAGGAGAAAGTGAGGGGGAGGAGGAGGAGGAGAAGTGGAGGAGGAGATGGCAGAGGAGGAAGAGGAGAAGGAAAAAGAGAGGAGGAAGAGAAAGAGGAAGAAGAAGAAAAAGAAGAAAAAAGGAGGAGGAGGAAAAAGAGAGGAAGAGGAAGAAGAGGAGGAGGTGGCAGAGGGAAAGGAGAAGGAAAAAGAGGAAGAAGAAGAAAAAGAAAAAGAAGAGGAAGAGGAGGAGGAAGAGGGGGAGGGGTAGTGGTGGAGAAGGATGGTGGAGAAGGAAAAAGAGAGGAGGAGGAAGAGGAAGAGGAAGAGGAAGAAGAGGTGGCGGAGGAGAAGGAAGAGAAGGAAAAAAGAGGAAGAGGAAGCAGAAAAAGAAGAAAAGGCAGAGGAGGGGAAAGAGGAGCGGGAGGATGAGGTGATGCCAGCAGAGAAGGATGGTGGAGAAGGAAAAAGAGAGGAGGAGGAAGAGGAAGAGGAGAAATGAAAAGGAGAAGAAGAAGAAAAAGAAGAAGACGGCATCCTGTTGGAAATCTTAGCCTACAACTCCCATCCTCCTGAGCCACCTAACATACCTCCCTGGCTTGGGGAAAGTCTGGCATAGAGTAGAAAGAGAAGGGAGGAGTGCTGTGAATGAATAAATGTGTTAATAAAGGTTATTAAGAGCTTGAAGTAAAGTGCAGGGTTCTGGCCCTGCACTTCTGATTGGCCGTTAATAGCGACATCAGATTGGTCCGTCAGGTGAATCTGATTGGCTATTAACGAGCCTCTCCCATTGGTTAACGGAGCTAGCGCTCCCTGGTTTTCATTGGTTAAAGGCTTAATAGCTTGCCTATATAAAGAGGGCCATTGCAGCCATTAAGCTGAGCTGTCACACCATGTTAATAAAGAGTTTTGAAGTTCACCGTTTCACCCACTTGTCTCCATTCTTAGCGCCCACACTCAGAACATAACACTGGTGACGAGGATGGGATTTGGAGATGTCAGAGCTGACTGAACAACGAAGAACGATAACCGAGCACGTGACTGAAACGCACAACAGCGGAACCATGTCCGGAGGCGTCATACCACCCACTCCATTCGACCCAGCGCAAGAAGACTGGGACTCCTATATGGATCGCTTCCAGATGTTCCTGGAAACCAACAATTTGAAGGACGCCACTACTGGGAAGAAACAAGCGGTATTCCTAACCCATTGCAGGCTGACCTTATTCAAGATGGCCAAGGCACTAGCGAAACCAGCAGAAGTCAAGTCTATGGACTGGGACGTCCTCGAACCCCTACTGAGGGCCCACTATGCACCGATCGTGCCAACGCTTCTTAGAAGGCATGAATTTTATCAGAGAAGTCAGCAGAAGGGTGAAAGTGTTGCTGGTTTCATAGCGGATCTCCGGAATCTGGGAGGCCTATGTGGGTTTGCCGACCTTGAAGAAGCCCTGAGAGACAGAATAGTTCTGGGACTAGATGCACCACACATCCAAAGCAAGCTGATGGCGAAAGGCGACATCAGCCTTGCCGATGCTATTAATGAAGCTACTGCAGCAGAAGCAACCAGGAAGTCGGCTGCCCGAATGCGCCGCACCCGCACTCCACTTCACCAACCGACCCGCGAAATTTCACCTAAGTCAGAAGGTCAGCTTTTAACTGCCCACCACGAGGACCTCGATTCGTCGTCAGACAGCGACGAAGAAGAGGTCCATGACTTCGGTCTGAACGAGACCAACGCCAGAGATCTCAGCACCAATGCGCTGGTTGTGGGGCAAGCCACCCCCGATCAGAATGTAAATTCCTCGACGCGCTCTGCCATGTGTGCGGGAAACGAGGCCATATTGGACGGGTCTGTAGAAGTAAGCTAGGACCCAGCCAGCCCTCGAGGGGGGCTAACTATCGTCAACCAATAGGAAGCCGTCCTGTAAGGCGAGAACCCGTGAACCACCAATGGAACAACCACTCCTACAGAAACAAAACCCTAAACCACCCCACGAAGCGAGAAGAGGCTCACCAAACTATCACGATCGGTCACGCCTCCTCTCTTGATGCCAAGAAGATCCGAGTGAAAGTGGCCATCGAAAACCAGCCCTGCCTGATGGAAGTCGACTCAGGATCGTCTCTCTCGATGGTTTCCTGGAAGACCCTCAAGCAGCTCATCCCTACTGTCCGGCGGCAAGACCTCAGCTTCCAAAGACTCATACTCAAAGACTATCAGGGGAATCGAATCCCAGTCGTAGGATCCAGCCGAGTCTGGGTATTGTTCAAGAACCGTACAGCATTCCTTCCCCTGACTGTAATCAACAAGGATCAGCCTAGCCTGTTAGGCCTCCAATGGTTCGCTCCACTTGGAATTGAAGTAGCCAGCATTCACCGAATCTGCAGCAGCGACTGGGAAGAGGACCTCGTCCAAGAATTCAAGGATGTCTTTGCAGAAAAACTAGGCGAGTACAAGGGGATCCCAATATCATTTAACCTCAATCCCGAAATAGCTCCCATCCGCCTTAAGCCTCGTCGAGTTCCATTTGCCCTTAAACCAAAGATTGATGAGCAGCTTGATAAATTAATAACCCAGGGTGTGTTAGAACCAGTTAGATCACTCTCCCTGGGAAACCCCAATCATGACACCCATCAAGCCGGATGGATCGATAAGAATTTGTGGGGACTACTGAGCCACCCTGAACCACGCCCTTCAACAAAATGCGTATCCGGTACCGGTGGTGCAGCACTGGGGGGCGGAAAAGTCTTCGCTAAACTAGACTTAGCCCCGGCATACCAACAACTGCCAGTAGACAAAAAAACGGCAGAGGCCCAAACGATCGTTACGCACCGAGGTGCGTTTAAATGTAACCGACTCCAATTCGGAGTAAGAGTAGCCCCGGGAATCTTTCAAAGTTTGATGGAAAGACTATTACAAGGGATAAAAGGCGTTGTCCCATATTTTGATGATGTGTTAATCGCTGCTCCGACTCCGCAAATATTAAGGGATCGCCTGAGGTTGGTTCTCCAGAGATTCAAAGACGCAGGTCTTAAAGTTAAGAAAAACAAGTGTAAACTGTGCACGGATCGTGTAGAATTTTTAGGATATTTAATTGATAGTCATGGCATTCACCCCACCAATAGCAAACTTAGGGCAATCAAAAACGCCCCAAAACCTCGAAATAAGGCCGACCTCCAGGCATTTCTAGGCCTTATCAATTTTTATAACGTTTTCCTGCCTCACAAAGCAACCGTAGCCGAACCCCTACATGGTTTGTTGGACAAAAAAGCAATCTGGGTATGGGGACACAGAGAAGAGCAGGCGTTTCGAAATGTAAAAAAATTACTGACTTCTGACGCTGTGCTGATGCAGTACAATGAGACTTTGCCTTTAACGATCACGTGTGATGCATTGCCTTTCGGAGTGGGTGCCATTTTGAGCCACGTTTTGCCAAACGGTAGTGAAGCCCCTGTTGCCTATTTCTCAAAGACGCTTTCAAAAGCAGAATGCAATTACAGTCAAATTGATAAAGAAGCCCTTGCTATTGTGTCTGCTGTCAAGAGATTTCATGAATATGTATACGGCCGAGCCTTTACTATAGTGACTGACCACAAACCTTTGCTGGGAATAATAGCGGAAGATAAGCCAACCCCTTATATATTATCCCCCAGAATGACTTGCTGGTCAGAATTCTTGGCTGCCTATAATTATAAGTTGCAACACTGCCCGGGGAAGGCCATTCCCCACGCCGACGCATTGAGCCATGCACCACTTCCATAGACCATTGATGACCCCGCTCTGACAGTGACAACGTTGCAGATCGAGACACTTCGAACACCGCCAGTAACAGCCCAAGATATCGTGATGGAAATGAAACGCGACCCCATCTTAGCACGAGTCCTCAGTTGGATCGAACACGGATGGCCATTGGATCAGATACCTGACGACTACGCCCCATTCAAGAATCGACAAACAGAACTGTTTTCCCAGAAGGGCTGCATTATCTGGGGTGATAGAGTCGTTGTCCCAGAGCAGCTACGACGAGGGTACTAAGAACCTTGCACGATGGCCACCCTGGCATCATGCGCATGAAAGCCCTCGCACATAGCTACGCATGGTGGCTGGGCATAGACAAACAGATCGAGACATGGGTCAAAGCTTGTCACAAATGCCAGGAAGTAAGCAACGCCCCACTGAAAGCAACCCCAACCGAATGGGAAACACCGAGGGGACCATGGTCCCGTATTCATCTGGACTTTGTGGGACCTACCAAAGGCCACACATTCTTGTTAACAGTGGATGCCTACTCGAACTGGCTTGAAATCCATGAGATGAGGAATACAACAACCGAAGCGGTCATCAGGAAACTAGACAGACTATTTACAACACACGGATTACCAGATGTTCTGGTAACCGACAACGGGCCCCAATTTACTATGCTGTCCTTTGAACAGTACCTGGCGGACTGCGGAATTTGCCATGCGCTGACTTCACCGGCGCATCCTGCGGCCAACGGAAGGGCCGAGCGCATGGTACAATTCGTCAAGAAATCCTTACATAAAATGGACTATGGCGATATCGAAGACAAGATCAATTGGATACTCCTTTTGCAGCATATCACTCCGCACAGTGTCACCAACAAAACTCCCGCCGAGTTATTAATGGGGCGGAAGCTCCGCTCCCACCTCGACCGTCTGCACCCATCGTATGAACCTGAGAAACCACACAGATCCAGCGGGCGATGCTGTAACTTCCAGGTAGGTGACTTGGTTTTCACTAGGAACTTTTCGGGTGATCCGTTGTGGGTCGAGGAAACTGTGGTCCAAGTAACCGGCCCCAGATCGTACCGCGTGAAATGTCGCAACGATAGATTATGGAAACACCATATTGATCAGCTGCGCTCAAGGCTACAGTCAGGGATCTCCGAATCCCCTGACTTCCAAACTGGGGAGGGAGGAGATATAGAGGAAGATGAACTTGAAATGGCAGAAAGCTTTAACGAAAGAAATGGCAGTGCAGTGGCAACACGTGAAGAAGGATCGGGGATGGGGGTGAGCTCGCTTCAAGGAGATGCCGAAAACGTTAGCGACAATGAAAATTCGAATACAGATCTAGAGGCACCCTTTTCACCAGATAACGTCCTACCTCAACAAGACTGCAGCCAAATACTGGGTTTACAATGAAAATTAAATAGACCAACAAAACAACCTGCCTTCCTCAAGGACTACGTAACCACACCCCTTAAACAGAACCTGGGGGGAAGGGTTGTTGTGAATGAATAAATGTGTTAATAAAGGTTATTAAGAGCTTGAAGTAAAGTGCAGGGTTCTGGCCCTGCACTTCTGATTGGCCGTTAATAGTGACATCGGATTGGTCCGTTCAGGTGAATCTGATTAGCTATTAACGAGCTTCTTCCATTGGTTAAACAGAGCTAGCGCTCCCTGGTTTTCATTGGTTGAATGCTGAATGGCTTGCCTATATAAAGGGGGCCGTTGCAGCCATTGAGTTTGAGCTGTCACACCATGTTAATAAAGAGTTTTGAAGTTCACCATTTCACCGGCTCGTCTCCATTCTTAGTGCCCACGCTCAGAAATAACAAGGAGAAGAATTACTCACTCGGCACCCTGAGGTGGATGGAGGATGCAGAGGTCCCGTAGGCGTTCTTCGCTCGACAGAGGTATTGCCCTTCGTCCTCCTGAAGGACCTTCTGGATCTCCACTCTCAGGACATTGTGAGAGGCGTGGACGACGTACCGTTGAGACGGCAAGTGCCCCAAGTGCCTGATGGAAGCCGCCACCACCACGTTTCCTCGGTGGAGGGTCAGCTCTGAGGTGGGGTAGCTCTCCACGGTGCACTGCAGGACCGCCTGGTTGCCCGAGGAGCTTTCCAGGAAGGAGGTAAGGGTGACCTTCTTGGGCTCATCTGTGGAGAAGACCAAGTGTGGGACGTCAGCCAGAAAAGGAGACACTGTTTCTGGGACAGGTATGAGTTGCCGGTTGCCCACAGGCATCCCTTACAGGTAGTTCTTGACTTACAAAGGTTCATTGAGGGACTGTTCAAAGTGACAACGGCTGTGAAAAAAGGGACTTAGGGCTGTTTTTCATACTTACGACCGTTGCAACATCCCCCGTGGTCAAGTGATCAAAATTTGGAGGATCCAAATTTGGATCCTTCCTCTTCCTGGTCTACCTTTTCCTGTCTTTCTCTTCTTTCTCTTTCTCCTCCTTCTATCTTCTCCTTTCTCCTTCCTCGTCCTCATCTACTCCTCCTCTTTTCTCCTCGTCTATCTTTTCCTGTCTTTTTCTCTTTCTCCTCTTCCTTTCTCCTTCCTTCTCATTGTCTATCTTCTCTTGTCTCTTGTCTCTTTTCCTCCTCCTTTCTCCTTCCTTCTCATCATTTACCGTGTTTCTCTTTCTTTTTCTTCTTTCTCTTTCTCCTCCTCCTTCTATCTTCTCCTTTCTCTTCCACCTCCTTGTCTCTTTCTCCTTCCTCCTCCTCCTTGTCTATCTGCTCCTTTCTCTTCCTTTCTCTTCTTTCTCTTTCTTTCTCCTCCTCCTTCTATCTTCTCCTTTCTCCTCCACCTCCTTCTCTTTCTCCTCCTCCTTTCTCCTGCCTTCTCCTGCCTCTTTCTCTTTTTCTTCTTTCTCTTTCTTTCTCCTCCTATTCTCTCCTCTCTCCTCCACCTCTTTCTCTCTTTCTCTTCCTCCTTTCTCCTTCTTTCTCCTTGTCTATCTTCTCCTGTCTCTTGTCTCTTTCTCCTCCTCCTTTCTCCTTCCTTCTCATCGTTTATCTTGTGTCTCTTTCTCTTTCTTTCTCTTCTTCCTCTTTCTCCTCCTTCTATCTTCTGCTTTCTCCTCCACCTCTTTGTCTCTTTCTCCTTCCTCCTCCTTGTCTATCTTCTCCCTTCTCATCTTTTTCTCTTTCTCTCCCCCCTTTCTACCTCTCAGGATATATATATCCATGACCTCAGAAGCCCAGATCAACCATTATAGGGCATTAGTGTAAAACAGCCCCTCTAGGGTCCCCTGACTTAAGCAAAAGGCTCTGTTCCCCTTTCCAACCAGGTGACTTTCAGACCTGCTGAAGCCCCTTTGCCACTTTCTCCAGTCAGTAGTTCTCATCTCCCCCAGGAGCAAAGGCAGCAGTTCATTGGAAACAAGGCGGAGGATAGACTTGTCAGAGTATATTCATTAACTGGCAGAGACATGGTGAACAAAGTAAGCATGGCAACAGGCCAGCCAATGGGAGCTGACAGCCTGGATGCGGTTTGGCTCTGTGTGCTTTGCTGAGAATTGAAAGTGAAACTAACTTGTTTGCTTGCTGAAACCTGAGTCCTGCTCTGAGCTGCTGCTGCTTGCATTTTTGCTTATGTTACGTTGAAAGAATCTACAAATGGTATTGTACATTTAATTATCATGTATATAAAGAAGTTAATGATCCTGCTGAATCAGTCATCTGTGTGTTTTCTGGATTTGAATTTATGCTGCAAACTCTAACAAGACTACTGTGGGTTTGGCAGTATGTGGGGTTCGGACAGACAGACAGACAGGAAGTTCTGTCCTCCATCTCTGTTGGAAGTTAAAACTCACCCCTCTCCTAGAAAAATGAAATATTTTAGGATATACTAAAAAAAGTCAGAATATTTCCCCCAAAAGAAAAGTAGAAACTCAGAAAGGCAGAAACTCAGCCCCCCCCACCTTTGTTAATGGGCCAGTCTATTCTACATAACAAAGGCCTACCTCCTTCAGGCAGAGCCATTTGATTGCCCTTCATTGTACCACTCACCAAGTTTCGACCAAACTTAGTCCATGGACAATTTCAATTTTCTAGCTGAATAGAGAGTCAGGCAGTTCAACTCTACAAAGGCTTCCATACAAAGTTACTTTATTGTATTATATCAGGCATCCTAAAGGGATAACGGTTATGCTGAGATTCATCTAATGTCCAATCTTTGCATTAATAGTTGCCTCCATAGTGTGAAAAGACGGTTACCTTCATTCCATAGCGATATACCAAAGGAAGACTCCAGCACGATGCTGGGGTCCAGGTGAAAATGCCCCAAAACTCCCTCAGCCTTCCAGAGATCAATCCAATGACCAATCAAGATTACAAATGTGACCATGTGACATGAACTACAACTCCCAAGAGGCATTAACTGCATTTCCCATGAAGCATTCCCTTAAGGGGACAGCTCTCACTCCCAAACTGTCAGCCTCAAGATACTTTCCCCTCCTACCTTTCTGCTATTGTTTCATTATTTCTCTCGGCTGTCATGGCAACGGTGGGAGGGGGGATTTTATATGGGAAGAAAGCTGGAGGTGTTTGCATTCCTTGCTGGTCTAGCAAGGGGAGGGGGGATTCTTGTCTTTAACTTTCCGTTTCTTGGCTATCTTTTTCCTCTTTTGCGCAACTGTGAACTTTTATCAAAATATGTCAAGGTCATTTGACAAGACGTCTCATCACCATCTGGAGATGACCACATGAGCTGTTTCAAAAGTTTTAATTGGAAGAATCATTTGAACTTTGGGGGGTGGGAGCAAACCTATTTCTTTGTATGTGCATTCTACCCGCCAATTTTCTCAGTTTCGGAATTGCTTTGTAGCTACCACTTTATTTCCCAGTAAAAGGATAACTTTGCTCTACACCATGGAGTCTGAGTATTTCTTTCTTGGGATCTAGAAGGAGCGCAGCCTGACATTATTCTGAAACTGAGAAATTGGCGGGTAGAATGCACATACAAAGAAATAGGTTTGCTCCCACCCCCCAAAGTTCAAATGATTCTTCCAATTAAAACTTTTGAAACAGCTCATGTGGTCATCTCCAGATGGTGATGAGGCGTCTTGTCAAATGACCTTGACATATTTTGATAAAAGTTCGCAGTTGCGCAAAAGAGGAAGAAGATAGCCAAGAAACGGAAAGTTAAAGACAAGAATCCCCCCTCCCCTTGCTAGCCCAGCAAGGAATGCAAACACCTCCAGCTTTCTTCCCATATAAAATCCCCCCTCCCACCGTTGCCATGACAGCCGAGAGAAATAATGAAACAATAGCAGAAAGGTAGGAGGGGAAGGTATCTTGAGGCTGACACAAACTATATACTGCCTAACCAGCACAGACAACCTCCAGAGCTAGCTATGACCTCTGACAGCAACCGATCAGGATACTGTGCCCCAGGAAGTTCAAATCCCAGAGAGGGCATAAAACCAGGGACTCTCAGCATCTCTTCCCTTTTTCTTCACCCAAGCCTCCAAGGCCTGTGATCCTGTCCACCATTAAACCATCTTTCCAAGCAGTCGACATGTTTCCAGTGTCTTTCTTCCCCACTTGGAACTGAACCCAGAAGGATGTTTTCTTCCAACACCCCAAAGCCAGAAGGTACTCACAGTGCACATAGAGAGTGACGGGTGGAGACATCCTGATGCCCCTTTCGTCTTGAGCCTGACAAGAGTAGGATCCCATGTCCTGGGGGGTAACAGCTCGGAGCAGGAAGGAAGTGGCTGAACCTTCTGCCAACCACCTGGCATCTTTGTACCAGGTGTAGAGGGCCGACGGTTGGAAGTTGGCATCTTCACAGGTCAGAGAGACACGCTGTCCTTCGTGCACATCTGGGTCGGGCTCGATCACCAGCCTTATAGCTATCCAGGGAGAAGAAGAGCAAAATGGACGGTTGGCAGATGCCCTCCAACCTCCGTTCCCTCACGCTAAGAGAAGAGCAACCAAGTGTCAACTCATATTTCTCTGGACCTTTTAGAGTTGCCCACAGGAAGGGACCCCCTCCCAGCTTGCAAAACTGAAACTGGATTCCATAAATGTTTTCAAAGATAGCAACTAGGTGACTGAAGGTTCTGCCGCTGCAAAATTCTAACTGGAGAGCATGATGGATGACTTTTGGCTATGGATGTGTCCCATTGGAGAATATAGATTACGATACACCCAGGGAGTGGGGAGAAAAAACAGGGTCAAAAGTGACAATGAATGATGTGACTCAGAGTTGGCTACACCCAGGCAGTGCCGGACATGTTAACTCCCAATAAATCCTTTTGAAGTTTTGGAAGTTTGACTCAAGATTCATGATTTAAATGGGAGTAACTGCTGGAGCTTTGACACTAAGAGGGTTAGGGGACTGGAGGCTAAACCATACGATGAACAGTTGCAGGAACTGGGCATGGCTAGTCTAGTCAAGAGAAGGACCAGGGGAGACAGAATAGTAGTCTTCCCATGTTGGTGGGGCTGCCACAGAGAGGAGGAAGGGGTCAAGCTATTCTCCAAGGCACCCAAAAGCCAGACAAGGAACAATGGATGGAAACTATCAAGGAGAGATTCAAGTGGATAAAAGGAGAAACTTTCTGACAGGGAGAACAATCAATCCATGGAACAGAAGTTGCCTTCAGAAGTTGTGGGAGCGCCATCACTGGAAGCTTTCAAGAAAAGATTGGACTGCCATCTGTCAGGAATGATGTAGGGTCTCCTGCTTGGGTGGGTGGGTGGGGCTGGACTAGATGACCTACAAGGTCCGTTCCAACTCTGTTAATCTGTCTGTCTGGCAGAATAACTTACAACTTGAGCCAATGGTGCTACAGGTGTTATGTCTACCTTATATGCATAAGATACAGTAAACAACTACAATAGAGAGGAATGCATGTAAGGTATGCATATATACCTTATATGCATTCCTCTCTATTGTAGCTGTTTACTGGATCACATTGCCACTCTAGGATTCATCTCTATTGTTCCCATGATGCATTTCCTGTCCCTGTTGTATTACTCCCTCTCTAGGAAAAGGGATTCTGCAGAGTGATGGCTTGTAATGTGCGTACTCCATCAAACAAATGGATTGAGTGAACAACCTCAGTCATCGCCCCTAAATTGTCTTCTTTTACTCTTTAGATCCTTCACCAACCTATCAAACACATGATGGACCAGAAGGAACTCCATGTCCTACACAGCAGGCATCTCCAACCTTTGCCACTTTAAGACTTGTGGACTTCAACTCCCAGCTTTGCTGAGGAATTCTGGGAGTTGAAGTTGTTAGGTATAACATTGGTTACCTAACTTAGTTTGGGTAAAAATAATATATAAACTATGTTAGTGAGTTTAAGTGTTTGTATCACTTTAACTGTTAAAACATGTATTTTGGGTGCAGTTGTAAAATCACCATAAGAGGGAGCAAGAGAGCTCACTGTTAGCTGGCTTTTACTGTAGTAGCTGACAATGTTGGATTGATGGTGATAACTGCCTGTGTTTCCCTGCTGTTGCTGAAACGAAGAAAAGGGGTTTGATTTTCTTCATATCTCTGACTGCAAAAGAGATATATTGCTGGACTGATTATTTGTAAGTTTACTGACCTCTATTTTTCGACACTGGACTTTGCAACTGATTAATCCCTGGATGGACTGAACTAGTTTATGACATATGGACTGTTTTGACTATGCTATAACTCTTGCTGGAATAAAAAACTATTTAACTGGCACAGTGTATCTGTCTTACTGAGCGTAAACTACAACAACGTTTATCTCACATCATTTGCCTGCCTGCTAGACTGCCGTTGCACGTTCTGCTAGGGTGTGTATCCCAAACACTGGTTATGGGCCCAGTCAGACTAACCAGGATATAACAGGCTTAGATTAAAGTGAAAGTTTGTGTAGTTACACAATACTGTAAACAGACAGCTGTGTTTTATTAATTATAGTTTCAATATCCAGATAAATATGGCACAAGTCAATTTACAAAGTTTGTCTCTAATATCCAAACTGGATGGAACAAATTATGTTTCATGGTCTATGAAATATAGCCTACTTCTACGCAGAGAAGGATTATGGAGTATAATTCAAAATCTACCAGAAGTAGATGCTTGGGATCTGGAGGATGAGGATGATGCCCAGAAAATACAAGAATATAAACTGAAGAATGAGCAAGCTCTCTGTATAATAGGACTGACACTCTGTGATGAGCAGCTTGTACATATTCGAGGAGAAGAAATAGCTGCTAAATGTTGGGAGAATTTAAAGAAGATTTATGTTCAAGACAGTGTAGGAGCACACGGAAACTGTTCAGAACACATCTTCAAAAGAATGGAGATATGCTGAGTCATATAAACACAATGAAGAGAATTTTTCAGGAACTACATGAAAAAGAACTTATCTTCACAGAACTACACCAAGTTTATATAATTTTGTCTTCTTTAGATATTAGCTATGATGATTTCGTAACTTCACTTGAGGTTCTGCCAAAAGATAACCTTACATTAACTGACAATATTGGCAGATTAATTGAAGAAGCCAGGAGAAGGCTTGAAAGGGATCAACTCAGAAGGGAACAACCACAATGTGAAGAAGAGAAAATATCTTCGTCAGCTTATACAATTAGAAAATGTTTTAATTGTGGAGGAAAAGGACATTTGGCTAGATTCTGCAAGAAAGGAAAAAGCCAAAATGCCAGCAAGAAAGATAAAAGGCATCAAAAGGATAAAAAATGCTTAGAGTTAGCCATGTATAGCAACGAAACTGTGAATAGTAATTTATGGGTTGTAGATAGTGGAGCATCGCACTGTATAATGAAAGGTAAGAAAAGATTTATTAAGATGTCCACGAGTTCACAGCAGATATCGTTAGCTAATGGATGGAAACTGAAAGCTTAAGGTGAAGGTATATCATATTGTTCTCGCATAAAAGAAAATGTAAAAATGTTATATGTTATATGTACCACAACTTAAGTTTAATTTGCTTTCGGTTAGAGTTTTGGTTAAACTAGGTTATGTAATTACCTTTAGGGGAGACAATTGCATAATTGAAAAAGAAGGTAAAAAAGTGACTGCAACTTTAAAAGGTGAATTGTATGTGTTAAATGATAATTTAGAGGTAGCTAACACAGTTTATAATAATGTTAAACCTCATAATGAATGCATACGTTTGTTACACAGACGTTTGGGGCATATAAATTGTAAAATGCTTAAACAAACAGTAGAACTATCTAAGGGTATAAAACTGAAGCCTTGCAGTAAGTATTTGCACTGCAATTCTTGTAGTCAAGAAAAAAGCAAGCAAATACCAGCAAATAGAGTTAATGGATTTAAAACAAAGGAGCCTCTAGAGGTCATATTTGCTGATATTATAGGTCCTAAAAAACCAAGCGTGGGAGGTGCTCGTTATATACTAAGTATAATGGACCATGATTCCAGATATGGTTTCTGTTATCTCATGAAAAGCAAAATGGAAACATATCAAAATTTCTTTAATTGGCTTAAATTTGCAGAAAGAAAAACAAAAAGGAAGTTAGTAACTCTTATCACTGATATTGGTACGGAATTTATAAACAATAAATTCCAAAATAAACTGAAGATGGCAGGTGTTGAACATAAAAAGTCTGCACCATATAGGCCACAACATAATGCCTTTATAGAAAGACGAGGCCAAACAATTCAAGCAATGGCTTGTACTATGTTGTCAGATTCAGGATTACCTGAAACTTTGTGGGGAGAAGCAATAATGTGTGGTCATCATATATTGATTGATAACTCAACAACAGGTGAATTCACACGGTGGCATGGTAGAAAACCTGATTTAAGTTACATGCACACATTTGGAGCACCAGCATGGGTGCATATTCCTACACAACTGAGAAATAAGGGGCAACATAGGGCTAAAAAGTTATTCTTTGTAGGTTATGAATCTAATCACAAATCATACAGATTCTGGGAAAAAGGTACATCTAGAGTTTACTGTAGTGCTAGTGCCAAATTCCTAGAACATGTAGGATGGGAAAAACCGGAACAAGATTCAAGTAAGGATGTAATTATAGAAACCTACAAAAGACCAAAAGAAAAAATCAGTAATAAGAAGAGTACAATTAAAGAGGAAGTACAGGAAGAAATACCAGAACAGGAAGAAATAGATAATCAGGAACAGGTAGAACATGAAAGTCCACCTGTAAGCCCTGTAATACCTAGACGTACTACACGTGTAACCAGATCACCTGACAGGTATCAAGCAAGTGTAGTTTGCCAAGTTAGTAAAGTTCCAGCTACTGTTGAAGAACTTAGGATGTATCCTGCAAAGAAACAGGAAAATTAGCATAGAGCAATGGAGAAGGAATTAAATTCATTAAAGGAAATGAAAGTTTATGAAAATGCCAAATTACCTCCAGGTGAAAAGTCCATTGGCTGCAAATGGATATTTAAGTTAAAAACTGGTAAAAATGGGACTGTTACCCATAAGTCTAGGTTGGTAGCTCAAGGATTTAATCAAACTGCATGTGATTATGATGAGGTATTTGCACCAAATTTAAAGGCAATAACCTTGAGAGCAGCTTTAGTGTGGGCAGCTAAGAAGAACTATATCATAAATCACTTAGATGTAGAAACTGCCTATCTGCATGCACCATTGCAGCACACTATATATTTAAGAAAACCAGTAGGTATAAGGATGATAAAAATAATGATGACTGTTGGAAACTGAATAAAAGTCTCTATGGATTGAAACAATCTGGTTATGAATGGAACCAATATATTGTAAAAGAGTTAAACAATATAGGATTTAAAGTAGGTTTAGCTGATCCATGTTTATTTAAAAAAGAGACAAATGGTACGGTATCATTGTTATTGTTGTTTACAGATGATATTGCTTTAATTACTAAGACTAATAATGAAGCTACTGAAATAATATCATTATTAAGTAAGAGGATAAAATTAAAGCAATTTGGAGAAATAAGACAATATCTAGGATTGACAATAAACAAAACCAATAGTGGATATAAGATATCACAAGAAGATAAAATTTACCAATTGCTAAAAATGTATAAAATGGAACTTTGTAAGCCGGAAAAAACTCCAATGAGTCAGGAATTTTGTCATACTGATGCTCAAAGTTCAAAATTTGATAAGTCCATTTATCAATCATTAATAGGTAGTTTAACATATATAAGTAATTGGTCAAGGCCAGACATTGCCTATAGCATTAATCAATTGGCAAGATTCAATGCTGAACCCAATGAAAGACACTGGCAAGCGCTAAAGCATATATTAAGGTATCTTAAAAAGACAATGCACTATGCATTGCATTTGGAGCCAAAAGATGATTTGATTTTAAGTGCATATGCTGATGCAAGTTTTGCAACTGATATAAAAACTAGAAAATCAACTTCAGGCATGGCTATACTATTAGGTAAAACACTGATTGGTTGGAGGTCAATTAGACAGCAACACGTAAGTATGTCCACAATGGAAGCAGAATTTTCATGTCTATCTTTATTATGTACTGACTTAATTCTGTATAAACAGTTATTGTTAGATATGGGAGTAACTGTTAAAGATGCCATTGTAGTTTATGAGGACAATCAAGAAGCCATACGGTTGGCTACAAATATTGCTGTAAAAACAAGATCTAAACATACTGACCTGAGATATTTGAATGTAAGACAATCTGTAAAAAATGGTTTAATGAGATTGGAATATTGCATGACTGATGAAGACATTGCTGATGGATTTACAAAAGCCCAAGGTGCAGTCAAGCACAAAGAAAATTGTGAAAACTATGGGTTGAAATTGTAAATAGATTTATATATTATTATATTACCCAAAAGGGGAGAATGTTAGGTATAACATTGGTTACCTAACTTAGTTTGGGTAAAAATAATATATAAACTATGTTAGTGAGTTTAAGTGTATGTATCACTTTAACTGTTAAAACATGTATTTTGGGTGCAGTTGTAAAATCACCATAAGAGGGAGCAAGAGAGCTCACTGTTAGCTGGCTTTTACTGCAGTGGCTGACAATGTTGGATTGATGGTGATAACTGCCTGTGTTTCCCTGCTGTTGCTGAAACGAAGAAAAGGGGTTTGATTTTCTTCATATCTCTGACTGCAAAAGAGATATATTGCTGGACTGATTATTTGTAAGTTTACTGACCTCTATTTTTCGACACTGGACTTTGCAACTGATTAATCCCTGGATGGACTGAACTAGTTTATGACATATGGACTGTTTTGATTATGCTATAACTCTTGCTGGAATAAAAAACTATTTAACTGGCACAGTGTATCTGTCTTACTAAGTGTAAACTACAACAACGTTTATCTCACATCATTTGCCTGCCTGCTAGACTGCCGTTGCATGTTCTGCTAGTGTGTGTATCCCTAACAGAAGTCCACAAGTCTTAAAGTGGCAAAGGTTGGAGACCCCTGTTCTAAGCTCTGAGCCCTCTTACTCACTCTCCACGGAGAGGTTGAATGTTGCCTGGGCTTGGCCAAGAGAGTTGCTCGCCCAACATTCGTAGCGCCCTTCATTCTTCAGGTTGATGTCTCGGATCTCCAGCCTCAAGGAATTTGGGGAGGAAGCAGCCCTCAGTTTCAGGCCTGGTACCCCACGGACTTTGGAAGTGGTGGATGCCAAGACTTGGTCATCATGACGAAGGGAAAGCACGGAAGGCGGGTTGCTGTCAGCGGTGCACAGGATGATGACCACCTGGCGTTTCTGGTTCTCCAAGAAGGACTTGACCAGCACATTCCTGGGTGGATCTTCCAGAAAAAGAGCAGAGAGAGAGAGAGAGATTAAGCCATAGATAGGTCATGGAGGCATGGATCCCTAGGTTTGGAAGAAACCTAGGAGGCTTTCTCGTTCAACCCAGGGGTGGGATTCAAAAATTCCAGCAAACCAGTTCGCTGCCTGGTTGCCGGATGGGTTGCTGGGTGGCCATGGTGGGCATGACCTACTGGAACTTCCTGGAGGGCTGTTTTTTGACTTCCCCAAGGTCCGGAGGCTTCCCTTGGGCCTCTGGGAGGGTGAAAATGACCTCCCCTGGGCTCCGGAGGGCTTCCGGAAGCCAGAAACAGGCCTGTTTTGTGACTTCTGGTACTACCGGAAGGCCCGTTTTTTGCCTTCCCCAGGGTCCGGAGGCTTCCCTTGGGCCTCTGGGAGGGTGAAAATGGCCTCCCCCGGGCTCCGGAGGGCTTCTGGAAGCCAGAAACAGGCCTGTTTTGTGACTTCCGGTACTCCTGGAAGGCCCGTTTTTCGCCTTCCCCAGGGTCCGGAGGCTTCCCTTGGGCCTCTGGGAGGGTGAAAATGGCCTCCCCCGGGCTCTGGAGGGCCTCCGGAAGCCAGAAACAGGCCTGTTTTGTGACTTCCAGTACTACCGGAAGGCCTGTTTTTCTTCCTCCCAAAGCCTCTGCGTGGAGTCTGCCCTTACCTGATTTGAAAACGGGCTGCGTGGAGACTCCTGGGAGGAGAGGGGAGGGAAGGGGTGGACAGGGCCAGCCAGTCCATTCAAATACCGGTTTGGCAAACCAGATGCAAATTTACCATCCGGTTCGCTTGAACTGGTCTAAACTGACTGAATCCCACCCCTGGTTCCACCCCGTTGCCTGGATAAGAACCTGAGACCCTCCTGAAGAACAGTTGAGACTTTGAGAAAAGGGCAGAGAAGAGCAAAGTGGGATGATCAAAGGCTGGAGACTAAAAGATAGGAAGAGCGGTTGTTGCAGGATTTGAGTTTGGCTAGTCTATAGAAAAGAAAGGCCAGAGGGGAGATGAGAGCAGCATTCCGGTATTTGAGGGGCTGCCATAAAGAAGAGAAGGGGTCAAGCTATTCTCTAAAGCACCTGAAGGCCAGAGAAGAAACAATGGATGGAAACTGATCAAGGAGAGAAGCAACCTGGAACTAAGGAGGAATTTCCTGACAGTGAGAACAATTAACCAGTGGAACAGCCTGCCACCAGAAGTGGTGCGTGCTCCATCAGTGGAGGTTTTTAAGAAAAGACTGGGCCACCATTTGTCTGAAATGGTATAAAGTCTCCTGCTTGAGGAGGGGGTTGGACTAGAAGACCTCCAAGGTCCTTTGTAACTCTTTTATTCTGGTAACTAGGTAATATCAACAGTGCTAGTCTGCCCCAGCACTGTTGATATTACCTAGTTGGGTAATGAAACATCTGCAACAAAATAACCAAGGTCAGAGGGCTTCAATGGCTCATAGTCCTCCTCCTCCTCCTCCTGTTCTTCCTTTTTCTTTCCAGACAACCCACTCCCTTCTAGTGCTGAGGATGTTACCTAGTTGGGTAGTGAGATGTCTTCAAGGAAGCAACCAACCCCAGAGAGCACCAAGAACCCCACAGTCTTTTTCCTCCTCCTCCTCCTCCTCCTTTCCACACAACCCACTCCCTTCCAGCACTGAGGATATTACATAGTTGGGTAATGAGATTGTCTTCAAGGAAGCAACCAACCCCAGAGAGCACCAAGCACCCCACAGTCCTCCTCCTCCTCTCTGCAAACCCCATTCCCTTCTAGCACCAGTAATGTTACAAAATTTGTTAATGAAACATCTGCAAGAAAAGGTCCAAGCTCACTCAGGACCCAAAGCAGATATTCCGAAAGGGACACCATTCCCCCAGCAGCTCCCTCATCCTTAAGGCCATGACACTCTGGAGGTACAGCCTCACTTAGGGAGAAGCAGGTTGTATAACACCACCCGATCCAGCCCTCCAAGCCCACCTCACCCCTCCAGGACCTACAGAGGACATTCAAGGTGCTTAAGGAGGAATTGCACATCCTCTCCCGCGTCTGGGCGGTGCAGTAGTAGGTGCCGGTGTCTTCTATGGTCGCCTGGTGGAACGTCAGAGTCTGGACCAGGCCTTCTGCATACCACTCGCTGTTCTTAAACCAGACATAGTGCATCTCCCCGACGGCATCCGAGTCAACGGCACAGGTCAGGTTGACCGAGTTCCCTTCCAGGACGTCTGGAGGAGAAATCCATAGTTTTGCGGCTAGAAGGACAGAAGGAAAACAGAAGGACTGTTAACCAGCACATCAGAGGTGGTATATTCAGCCGGTGCGGACCAGTTCTGGAGAACTGGTAGCGGAAATTTTGAGTTGTTTGGAGAACCAGCCAATCCCACCTCTTCTCTGCCTCCCATTGAGTCCCAGCTGATCAGCTGGGTCTTCTTCAGTTGCCCTGCACAGGAGAACAGAGCTGGAAAGCTGGTTAGTGGGTTGGGGAGGGAAGGGGGATTTTGCAGTATCCTTCCCCTGCCATGCCCACCAAGCCACTCTCTATTCTATTCTATTCTATTCTATTCTATTCTATTCTATTCTATTCTATTCTATTCTATTCTATTCATTCCTGTTCTATTCTATTGTTATTTTATTACATGCATTTTATCTATTACATTTATATGCCTCCCATCTCACTATTGAAAGGAGTCTGAGCAGCTTATATGTCAATACTGGGGTGTAACTTTCATTTTAGGTGTTTGTTCTCCATGGCTGAAAAGTTTTTGTCCTTTGGGGTATAGAGAAACATGGCAGGGAGGAGGAAGAGGAAGAGGAGAAGGACCATTTGGTTCTTGATGATCTCTGAGGTTGATTGCTTCCTTGGTAACATCAGTGCTACAAGGAGTGGGTTTTCCCTTTCTGTGTAAGTGGGAAACTCCACTCCCTTCTAGCACGGATAATGGTACTTAGTTCGGTCATGAAACATCTGCAAGAAAACAACCAAGCTAAAAGAGTACCAAGGCCCTCCTCCTCCTCTTCCTCCTCCTCTTCCTTTCCACATACCCCACTCCCTTCTAGCACTGATGATGTTACCTAGTTAGGTAATGAGATGCCTTCAAGGAAGCAATCAAACAGAGAGCACCAAGGACTCCACAGTTCTCCTCCTCCTCCTCCTCCTCTTTTTCACATACCCCACTCCCTTCTAGCACTGATGATGTTACCTAGTTGGGTAATGAGATGCCTTCAAGGAAGCAATCAAACAGAGAGCACCAAGGACTCCACAGTTCTCCTCCTCCTCCTCCTCCTCCTCCTCCTCCTCCTCCTCCTCCTCCTCCTCTTTTCCACATACCCCACTCCCTTCTAGCACTGATGATGTTACCTAGTTAGGTAATGAGATGCCTTCAAGGAAGCAATCAAACAGAGAGCACCAAGGACTCCACAGTTCTCCTCCTCCTCCTCCTCCTCCTCTTTTCCATATACCCCACTCCCTTCTAGCACTGATGATGTTACCTAGTTGGGTAATGAGATATCTTCAAGAAAACAACCAACCAAACTCAGAGAGCATAGAAAACTCCACAATCCTTTCCCTCCTTCTCCTTCTCCTCCTCTTCCTCCTTTTCCTTCTAGCACTGATGATGTTACCTAGTTGGGTCATGAAACATCTGAAGAAACCATACTGGCTCTTGATGTCAAATTGAAGCCTCACATTGAGAATACCTTCTCAAATTCAGCTGGCATCGGAGCCCAGGCTGCTTGGAGACATAGCCTGTTGTGAATGCATAATACCAATAAAGTTATCTTGAGCTTGAAGTCAAGTGCAGGGTTCTGGCCCTGCACTTCTGATTGGCTGTTAATGGCAGGATCGGATTGGTCCGTTCAGGAGCATCTGATTGGCCATTAACAGGCCATTCCCATTGGTTAACAGAGCTAGCGCTCCAGGTTTGCTATTGGTTGAATAGTTAATAAGTTGCCTATATAAGGAAGGCTATAGCAGCCCTCCAGTTGGAGCTGTCACAATATGTAAATAAAGAGTTTGAAGTTCACTGTTTCTACCGGTTTGTCTCCATCAATCGCACCCATGCTCCAGACTTAACACTGGCGACGAGGGTGGGATTGGATGACATCAGAGCCAACTAAGACAACTAAGCACGTGGCTGAAGCGCACAATGGCGGAACCATGTCCGGCGGCGTAGTACCACCCGCTCCATTCGATCCAGCTCAAGAGGACTGGGAGTCCTACATGGATCGTTTTCAAATGTTTTTGGAAACAAATAATCTGAAGGATGCCACACCCAGGAAGAAACGGGCGGTATTCCTAATGCACTGTGGCCCAACGGTATTCAAAATGGCTAAGGCATTAGCGAAACCCGCGGAAGCGAAGGCCATGGACTGGGACGTCCTCGAACCGCTACTAAGGGCCCACTATGCACCAACCGTTCCAACGCTCGTAAGACGACACGAGTTCTATCATAGAAACCAGCGGAAAGGAGAAAGCGTCGCCGATTTCATTGCAGACCTCCAGAACTTGGGAGGCCTTTGCAATTTCACCAACCTAGAAGAGGCCTTGAGAGACCGAGTAGTCCTCGGGCTAGATGCTCTAAATGTACAGAGCAAAATAATGGCAAAGGGCGACATCACCCTTAAAGACGCCATAGCTGAAGCTACAGCAACGGAGGCGACCAAGAAGTCGGCTGCCCAACTACGCTGAAATCGCGCTCCAGCACACCCATCGGCTGGCGAAGTTTCACCTAATGCAGAAGGGCAGCTGCAGACGGCCCACCATGAGGACCTCTCTTCGTCGTCAGACAGCGATGAAGAAGAGGTCCATCGCCTGCAGTCCGATCGGGAATGATACCCGAAGTCCCAGCAACCGTGCGCTGGCTGTGGGGCCAACCATTACCGCTCCGACTGCAAATTCTGCGACACGCTCTGCCACAAGTGCGAGAAACGAGGCCACATTGGACGGGTCTGCAGAAGCCTCCTCGGACCCAGCCAGACCTCGAAAGGAACCAATCTCCGCCAATCGACAGGGAATCGCCCTGTAAGGCGAGAACCAGTAAACCACTCCTACAGAAACCGAGCCGTGAATCATCTCGCGAGACAGGAAGAGGCCCACCAAACACTCACTATTGGCCATGCCTCTTCACTAGACGCTAAGAAAATTCGGGTCAACGTGAACATTGAAAATCGGCCTTGCCAAATGGAAGTTGACTCAGGATCGTCTCTTTCAATGGTCTCATGGAAGACCCTCAAGCAACTCATTCCCACTATCCGGCGCCAAGACCTTCAATTCCAATGGCTCGTGTTAAAGGACTACCAGGGGAACCGAATTCCAGTCGCAGGATCCAGTCGAGTCCGGGTTGCATTCAAGAACTGCATGGTGTACTTACCCCTGACGGTGATCGATAAGGACTGGCCTAGTCTGTTAGGCCTGCAATGGTTCGCACCACTCGGCATTGAAGGGGCTGGCATTAACCAAATCGGCGGCAGTGACTGGGAGGAAGACCTCGCCCACGAATTCAGGGACGTCTTCGAGGAAAAGTTAGGCGAGTACAAGGGGACCCCGATATCCTTTAGCCTTAATCCAAAGATAGCTCCCATCCACCTTAAGCCTCATCGAGTTCCGTTCGCTCTAAAGCCAAAAATCGACGAGCAGCTTGATAAGTTGATTGCCCAGGGAGTGTTAAAGCCAACTGACCACTCCCCATGGGAAACACCGATTGTGACACCAATTAAGCCGGACGGCTCCATTAGAATTTGTGGGGACTACCGAGCCACCCTAAACCACGCCCTGTAACAGAACCTATATCCAGTGCCAGTGGTACAACACCTCCTCCATTCCCTGGGGGGGCGGAAAAGTCTTCGCTAAACTAGACTTAGCTCAGGCTTATCAGCAACTGCCGGTTGACGAAAAAACGGCACAGGCACAGACTATCATAACACACCGAGTGCCTTTAAGTGTACGCGGCTTCAATTCAGAGTCAGTGTGGCCCCGGGGATCTTTCAGAGCCTAATGGAGAGACTATTGCAGGGGATCAAGGGCGTTGTCCCCTATTTTGATGATGTGCTCATTGCCGCCCCCACTCCAAAAATCTTACGGGAGCGTTTAAGACTGGTATTACGAAAATTCCAGGAAGCAGGCTTGAAAGTCAAAAAAAATAAGTGCAAACTGTGTACCGATCGTGTTGAATTTTTAGGGTACTTAATTGACAGTCAGGGTATTCACCCTACCGATAGCAAATTGAGAGCAATAAAAAACGCTCCCAGACCCCAGAACAAGACCGACCTCCAGGCGTTCTTAGGCCTCATCAATTTCTATAATGTATTCTTGCCGCACAAGGTGACTGTCGCTGAACCTTTACATCGTCTATTAGATAAAAAATCGATTTGGGTATGGGGTTACAAAGAAGAGCAGGCGTTCCGTAATGTGAAAAAACTACTGACTTCGGACGCCATACTAATGCAGTACAATGAGACTTTGCCAATAAACATTACATGTGATGCATCGCCTTTTGGAGTGGGTGCCATTTTGAGCCATGTGTTACCTAACGGTAATGAAGCCCCTGTTGCTTACTTCTCAAAGATGCTCTCGAAAACTGAGCGAAATTACAGCCAGATCGATAAAGAAACCCTGGCAATTGTATCAGCTGTTAAAAGATTTCATGAGTACGTTTACGGCTGGGTTTTCACCATTGTAACTGACCACAAACCATTGCTGGGGATCATCGCTGGGGACAAGCCAACTCCCTACATACTTTCTCCCAGAATGACCCGCTGGTTAGAATTCTTGGCTGACTACAATTATCGGCTACAATATCGTCCCAGTAAAGCCATTCCCCACGCCGATGCGCTGAGCCGTACACCGCTCCCTGAAACTATCAACGATCCTGCACCAACGATGACAGCGTTGCAGATCGAGACACTCCACACGCTGCCATTAACTGCCCGTGATATCGCAAGAGAAACAAAACACGACCCCACCTTAGCATGAGTCCTCACATGGGTGGAACGCGGATGGCCATTGGACCAAGTACCAGATGACTTTGCACCATTCAAAAGTCGTCAAACAGAGTTGTTCTCGCAGAAGGGCTGTGTCATCTGGGGCGATTATCCCAGAACGACTCCAACAGACATTGCTAAGTACCTTGCACGATGGCCACCCTGGCATCGTGCGCATGAAGGGCCTCGCACAAAGCTACGCATGGTGGCCAGGCATCGACAGACAAATCGAATCATGGGTTAAAACTTGCAGGAGATGCCAAGAAGTAAGCAACGCTCCACCAAAGGCAACCCCAACCGAATGGGAGACGCCGTGGGGACCCTGGTCCCGCATCCATCTGGACTTTGCCAGGCCGACCAAAGGCCACACGTTTTTGCTAACCATCGATGCCTGCTCGAATTGGTTCGAGATTCACTGACTGAGCAACACGACCACTGACACGGTCATCAAAAGACTGGAAAGACTGTTTGCAACCCATGGATTACCAGACGTTCTGGTATCCGACAACGGGCCCCAGTTTACCGCGCTGTCTTTTGAGCAGTACCTGGCTGACTGCAGTATCCGACATGCGCTCACTTCACCTGCACACCCTGCTGCCAACGGTAGGGCTGAGTGCATGGTACAATTCGTCAAAAAGACTCTCCAAAAGATTGACTATGACAACATCGATGAGAAAATCAACTGGATCCTTTTCCTACAGCACATCACACCTCACAGCGTCACCAACAAAACTCCCCCCGAGCTGCTAATGGGATGAAAGCTCCGCTCCTACCTCGATCGGTTACACCCAGCCTATGAACCGGAAAAACCACTCAGATCCAGCGGCCAATGCCATGCCTTCCAGGTAGGTGATTTAGTATTCGCTAAAAACTTATCGGGCGATCCGCTGTGGATAGAAGCGACCGTAATCTGCGTAACCGGCCCAAGATCATACCTCGTTCAGTGTCCTGACGACAGACTTTGGAAGCGCCACATAGATCAACTACGATCGCGGCTACCGTTGCGTACTTCCGAACTCCCTTATGACCAAACTGGGGGGGGGAGAGATACAGAGGAAAGCGAATTGCAATTAGAGGGAAACCTTTTTGAAGAAACCGATAATGGGACTGAAACGCAGGAACAGGAACCAGGGACCGGAGTGAGTTCACCTCAGGGAGTGGCCAGTGATATTGGTGATGACGGGAACGCGAACTCGGAACCAGAAGCACCCCTACCGATAAACAACGATCTACCTCAGCAGAAGTGCAGCCAACCGCCAGGCACTTTGCGAAAATCGAAAAGACTAACAAAACAGCTGTCCTACCTTAAGGACTATGTAACCGCGCCCCATGGGCAGAAGCCGGGGGAAAGGAGTGTTGTGAATGAATAATACCAATAAAGTTATCTTGAGCTTGAAGTCAAGTGCAGGGTTCTGGCCCTGCACTTCTGATTGGCTGTTAATGGCAGGATCGGATTGGTCCGTTCAGGAGCATCTGATTGGCCATTAGCAGGCCATTCCCATTGGTTAACGGAGCTAGCGCTCCAGGTTTGCTATTGGTTTAATAGTTAATAAGTTGCCTATATAAGGAAGGCGATAGCAGCCCTCCAGTTGGAGCTTTCACAATATGTAAATAAAGAGTTTGAAGTTCACCGTTTCTACCAGCTCGTCTCCAACATTTGCACCCATGCTCCAGACTTAACATAGCCCAAAGGCACTTCTCCACAAACCTCCCTGACTTCCCCTGTGCCAGGATGCGATTTCTGGGCACAAGACTTTTTTGGGTTCGCTGATCTCTTGCACAGTTTTTACCCGAAGCTGCTGATAACCAGGGCATCCCTCCTTCCTACTCACCCTCTGCTCTGAAGGTGATCTTGGCACTCTCGTTGCCGTATCGGTTGCTGGCCAAACAGGCGTATTCCCCTTCGTCTTCCATCATCACGTCCCAAATCTCTACTCTCAGACTGTTGTACGTGGGGGAAATCTTGACTCGCTGCGGGTGGCCAAGACCGGAGTCCGTGCTGGTGGCCAAGAGCTCCTGGCCTCTGCGTAGGGAAAGTTGGGCCTGGGGATTGCTCTCCGTCGTGCAGTGAAGGACAGCGACTCGGCTGCCTGGTGTCTCGAGGAAAGCCGTGACGTGGGGCTTCCGAGGGGGGTCTGTGGGGAAAAAAAAAATCAAACAGATTGCAATAGCCGGGGGGTGCATGGAATCCAGAAGTTGGAGGTTCCCTGTCAGGTGGAACATCTCCAGATCAAAAAGGCCTTAAATGGAAGGATGCGGTATCTCCTCTTGCCCTTTGCAAAGATGGAAGGGTCTTCGGGGCTCTTTGAGCTGGCTAGTTGTCACTTAAAGCATCTGCAACCGTAGTGGGATTACACTTTTTTTTTTTACTACCGGTTCTGTGGTCATGGCTTGGTGGGTGTGGCTTGGTAGGCATGGCAAGGGAAGGATACACTGCAAAATCCCCCATTCCTTCCCCACCCCAGTAACCCTGCTTTCCAGCTTTGTTCTGCTGTGCAGGGCAACCAAAGAAGAACCAGCCAATCAGCTGGGACTCAATGGGAGGCAGAGGAGAGATGGAGGTGGGGCCAGTCAGAGGTGGTATCTGCCGGTTCTTCAAACTACTCAATTTTTCCACTTCCGGTTCTCCAGAACCGGTCAGAACCTTTTGAATACCATCTCTGAGGGGTAAGGTAATACAACTTCAGCAACAGAGTGGTCCATGTCTGGAATACTCTACCTGACTCGGTGGTTTCTTCCTCAAACCCCAAAAATCTTAGACTGTCTACTATTGGCCTGCCAAGAATGCAACAAGGGTTAACGGAGAGGCAGTTTCTGTAAGCAACACCAGAATGTTTCCTTCCTGCCTTTCTTACAGGATTAGGCCAGTAATTTATTCTAACAACTGGTGGTCCGAACTGCTTAGAATGTTAACAACTAGTTTTGGTGAATAGGTGCGAACTGGTAGAATCCCACCCCTAGTGCCCTCCCCTCGTACTCCAAGCTCCCAACAGAACATAGGAAATTGGTAGAAAAAAACACACACACCCCTTGATCAGTGGTGGGTTTCTACCGGTTCGGCCTGGTTCTCCTGAACTGGTAGCACCGATGAGCAGCGGAGACCGAACAGGTAGCACCGCTTTGCTGTTGGGCCCACCTGTCCACCGGGCTTCCATACTCACCTTTATCCTCTGCTTTTGAAGTGCACTGCTTTGCGTGGCACGGAAGAATGCTGCGCGGCGGCCGCTGAAGTGACCAGGAGAGTGCAGGCTTGCAGGAGGCGAGTCGGAATGCCTCTATGTCTGTGCAAAGTATGCTTTTGACACGCATGCTCATGCAAAGTGTGTGCACGCTTGCAAAGCCACACCCACTGAACTAGTGGTAAAAATCTTTGAATCCCACCACTGCGCTCGATCCACCCAGTGTGCCTTCTGAGGTCTTGGTCTATTTGTTTGTTTCCTTTCTAATTTATTTCTTCATTCTTTTTAATTTCTGTTGATTTATTTATGTGAATGGATTATTTTTTTTATCAGATGACGGACATATGTTTATCCCAAGCATGCTTAGTTACAGAGGACCGACCAAATGACCTGTTCTGGAATTTGGTTCTATGAAGCCATATTTTCTAAAGAGAAGAGAAAGTTCGTTTCTCAGATTTGAACTGAGGGCTCCTTGGCACTGTCTGAAAGGATCGATGATGATTTATTAAATTTTTAATGCCGTCCATCTCGCTATCAATTAACTTGAATCAAATCTGTGCTCAGAGAGCACCAGGGACCTCACACTACACTCTTAAAACCTGTGATGGCTTTTCCTGGAGCCTCATACTATGGCAGCCATGCTGGCTGTGGGATTCTGGGAGTTGAAGTCCACAAACTTGCCAAATTTGGAGACCCCTTGGTATAAGGTCTCCAATGGGATTGGACTATAATCAGGGGTCTCCAAACTTGGCAACTTTAAGACTTGTGGACTTCAACTCTGAAGTTGGCAGCTGGAGAATTCTGGGAGTTGAAGTCCACAAGTCTTAAAGTTGCCAAGTTTGGAGACCCCTGGACTAGATAGGTGACCTTCAAAGCCCCTTCCAGCTCTGCTATTCTGTATTCGGCAGGGCTGGTAAACAAGCCAATAGCACCACCTGCTGGCCGTAGAAGGCACAACCAGGAATCAGTTTTCCATGGGTTTAACTGGGAGTGGCCCAATTATGGGGGGGGGGGGGGGAGAAAGGCATGCTGGGATGGAGGAAGACCTCCCACCTTCCTTATTTTGACTTCATATTTCACAAGGGGGTGCTCTAAGGAAGGATTTGGTGGAAAAGCAGAGCTAAAAGCATGCAAAAGTGCATTTCATTTTATCTAGAATCAGCTTTCCCAACCATTAACGGCTGGATTAATTGTTTTGGGGGAGACATTTCTCTGTGGACCACCAAAATATTGTTTGGAGAATAGATTGAATCCCCCCTCCCTTTTTTGTTTTGAAAGGGAAAGCTACACTTAGAACACCCAAGCTAGAAGGGACCTTAGAGGTCTTCTAGTCTGACTCCCTGCTCTAGCAGGAGACCCTCTACCATTCCACACAAACAGCTATCCAGTCTCTTCTTAAAAACTTCCAGCGATGGAGCACCTACAACTTCTCAAGGGAAGCCCTTCCACTGGTTAATTGTTCCCACTCCCCCAATTTGGAATCCAGACTATTCCCAGCCTGTCATTTAAGATGGATATGGAGACAAACCAGTTTTTGGGAACTTACAAAACACGGTTAGACTGACGGATGGAGAGATGCTGAGGCTGTTCCCATCAGCGGTCTGGATTTTGCAGTAATAGGCTCCGGTGTCCTGGGGGTTTACAGGCAGGAAGGTGAGGGTGCCGTCAGTGAGCCCTTGGAGGTGCTTGCTGTTCCGGTACCAGGAGAAGCTGGCATCCTCTGGGAGGCTTCCCATCACATCACAGGTAAGGCTGACCTGCTCCCCTTCCAGCACCACGGGGGATGGGCTGACCAGAATCCGGGCCGCTGGATCCCCGGGAGGGGAGAATAGGAAAATGGAAAGATATGTTGAGGAATAACTGGAGGACGGGCATCTTTGCATTTAGAAAGAGGAGAAGGAGTGGGGAGGAGGAGAGGAGGAGGAGGAAGAGACAAGAGGAAGGGGAGGGGGAGAGAAGAAGAAGAAGAAGAAGAAGAAGAAGAAGAAGAAGAAGAAGAAGAAGAAGAAGAAGAAGAAGAAGAAGAAGAAGAAGAAGAAGAAGAAGAAGAAAAAAAAAAAAGGGGAGGAGGAAGAGGAAGAGGAGGTAGAAAAAACAAGAGGAAGCGGGGAGGAGGGGAATAGGGAGGGGGAGGGAAGAGGAAGGGAAGGAAGTAAATGACCAGAAGCAAAGGGGAAATTCTCTCCCTCTCCCTCTCTCTCCTGTCTTATCTATCTAGCATCTATCTGTCTGTCTGTCTGTCTCTTTGTCTATCTCCATCTATCTATCTATCTATCTATCTATCTATCTATCTATCTATCTATCTATCTATCTATCCATCCATCCATCCATCCATCCATCCATCTTTATCTATCTCTATCTAATTGCTATTAAATCATAAAGGATGTTCAAAGACAGTAATACAGTTATTCCTTGACTTACGACCCCAACTCAGCCCAAAATTTCAGTTGGAAAGCGAGACCGTCATTAAGTGAATTTTTGCCCCATTTTTTACGATGTTCCTTGCCCCAATTGTTCATTGAACCCCTGCAGCTGTTAAGGGAGTCATGCAGCTGAGAAGTGAATCCCACTGACTTTCCTGGCCAGAAGCTCTCCAAAGAGGATCATGTGACACCCCCCCTCGACTCCCCCCAGGGACACTGCAACAACTGTCACAAATCTGAGCCTGTTGCCCAGCGTCCCAACTTTGACCACGGAGACCCACAGGAGAATGCCACAGCAGTCTTACGAGTGAAACACGGTCCCAGGTCCATTTTTTTCAGCACTGTTGTAACTGAACAATCCCTAAATGAACCATCGTAAGTAGAGGACTACCTGTGAAGGCGTGTGGGTTTGGCATTCACCCCCCCCCCCCCAAAGCTCCCACTGCAAGAGTGACTAACAAAGCTGGCCCTCACTTTGCACCCGGAAGTACAGATGTCTGGAGGCGGCACCATGCGCGTTGGTGGCTGTAACGTTGTAGCTCCCTTCATCTTCCGGCACAACCCTCGACATCTCCACTCGCATGGTGTTGGGTCCGGTTGTGATGCTGATCCGATGAGAGGCCGAATCATTCTTTGGGTGGCTGCTGGCCAAGACAACATCTCCTTTGCGCAGAACCCAGGTGGCTGGAGGATGGCTGTCCACGGAGCACTGGAAGATGGCCATGGTTCCCCGCTCGCTCTCCATGAAAACAGACACCCGGAGATTCCTTGGGGCATCTGAAACCAAAGAGCATCCCTACTTAGGGCGACGCTGTCAGGATTCCAGCAATCACCCTAATTAAATCATGATTCTTGAGCCAAACTTCAAAAAAACTTCAAAGGATCTATTAGACATACTGGCACTGCCCTGCATGAAGCTGTGATGACACACAAATAACAAAGTCACAAAAGTAGAATAAATTCCCTTTATTGTCCAATTATGTCCAATAATCCTCGGCAGGAGATCAAACTTTTCCAAAAACCTCGACCAAGATAATGCACACTTTGCTTCTAGCAAGGAGCTGTGTGCAAATGCCCCACTTATATCCTGTTCTCCCAGCTGCAACTAATGAAATGGATCAGGGCCTTTTTCTCTCCTGTAAACCATGTTGCTCCTTTCTCCGTTCCTCCCTTCATGCCCTAGGATGAAGAGGGGATGGGCCTGGGTCTTCTTCTGAATGCCCAGCCAGACTATGCCCTTCCCCCATTTCTTCCATAGCCACCGGATCCACACTCCCACTCCCTGTCAGCTGCTCAATCTCCCCCTCAGAATCAGACTCCTACAAGGGCATGACAGAAGTCAACTCTGGCATACATAATTTACAGTCTCCTGTGACCCTGTTTCCCCTCTGGGTGTCTCATAAACCAGATTCTCCAACTGAACATATTCACAGGGCTGGGTGTCATCAATCACATTCTCCAATTAAATATATTCCCGGGCAAAAGCTCTGGTATTTTAGCTACAATCTTTTAAAGATAAGAGTTGGAATGTACTTTTGCTTTCAAACTGCTCTTCCAGATTTCCTTCCCCCCCCCTTTTTTTAATGGCAACTAATAAACAGGCATAGGAATGTTTTATGGGTTGACAGACAGACATCAGGTGGGAATGCAAGGCCAGCAAGAGCAGAAGGCACACAGTTCTAGGGCACACATCAGAGTCATGTCCACGGGTGGAATTCAAAATATTTTAACTACCGGTTCTGTGGGCATGTGCTTCACATTCTAGAATGGGCACTCTTAAGCATGAAAACGTACCTTACCATCCGTGCTAGTAAGCAAAACAGCTGAGATGCGGGAATCTGCTGTCAGGATTCCAGCAATCGCTCGAATTAAATCAGGATTCTCAAGCCAAACTTAAAAAAAAAAAACTTCAAAGGATTTATTAGAGGCAACATACTGGCACTGCCCTGCATGTCGCCTCTAATAAATGCTTTGAAGTTTTTTGAAGTTTGGCTTGAGAATCATGATTTAATTAGAGTGATTGCTGGAATCCTGATAGCAAGTCAACTCTGGCATACATAATTTACAGTCCCCTGTGACCCTGTTTCCCCCCTCCCCCATGGGTGTGTCATAAATCAGATTCTCCAATGAAGCACATTCACAGGCTGGGTGTCATCAATCACATTCTCCAATTAAATATATTCCCGGGCAAAAGCTCTGGTAGTTTAGCTACAATCTTTTAAAGATAAGAGTTGGAATGTACTTCCGCTCTCCAACTGCTGCACGGCTCTTCCAGATTTCCTTCCTCTTCCTCCCCCCCCTTTTAATGGCAACTACTAAAACAGGCATAGGCATGTTTGGTGAGTTGACAGATACAAGATCAGTTGGGAATGCAAGGCCAGCAAGAGCAGAAGGCACACGACTGGAGGGCATATATCAGGGTCACATCCAGGGGTGGAATTCAAAATATTTTAACTCCCGGTTCTGTTCTAAAGTACTTGGCGCGTGTGGAGTGTTCTAAAACGGGCACTCTTAAGCGTGAAAACTTGCCTTACTGTCAGCGCTGGTAAGTAAAACAGCTGAGTTGTGGCAATCTGCTCTGGTGTGCCTATCAGCTGAGCAACAAACCAAGGAAATATAGGACAGGGAAAGGCAGGGGCCAGCGGTGGTATTTTGCTAGCTCCAATGATCATCGCTTCTCATCCCAGAAGCTTCTTCAGCTCAGATACTTGAATGAAAAGCAAAACATCTTCAAATAAAACCCAGAAAGTCCAGTTGCCTCTTGAAAAAAAAAAAAAACACCTTTGGGACACCATGTGGCCTCAATGACCCTTTAAAAGGATGCAAATGACCAGCTGTCTACAAAGAGTATAAATCCTTCCGTTCCCCACCGTACAGCCAGAGCTGAAGAAGCTTCTGGGATGAGAAGGGAAACGTCTTCAAAGAAAACCCAGAAAGTCCAGTTGCCTCTTGAAAAAAAGCGCCTTTGGGATGGGGGGTGTGTGCAACCCAGTGGTAGGATTCTACTGGTTTGGATCGGTTCTATCGAACTGGTTGTTATGATTCTGCCCAGTTTGGAGAACTGCAAATTGCACCACTGGCTGGCCCCGCCCCTCCTGTCCCCGCCCACTTACTCCTTACCTGGCATGCACACCATCAAACTTGCCTGCTAAGTTGCTATTTTTCCTTTTTTTTTTTTTCCCCCTGACCATCAGCTGTTCTGCTGTGCCCGGAGATTTAGATGAGCTAGAAAGCAGGAAATCGTTGCATTTCTTGTTTTTTACCTCATCTAAAAGCAGAGCTGAACCTTCCTTAGGACTGAAGCTTCTATTTTCCAGTGCAGACTCAGGTAGCCGATGGCAGAAAGATAGATCTCTTAGGGAATCTGTGATTCTGTGAGCAACTCAACCTGCCTGCCTGCTTTGGGGGTAAAAGTTGCTCTTTTTTATATATATATATAAAAAAATTCAATATTTACATACATGGTGTGTTGTGAGTTAATTTTGTGAGTTTACTGGCTAGCAAATTTACTGGCTAGCAAATTTTATGTAACAGGCTCAGGTAGCCGATTGGAGATAGATAGATCTCTATGTGAATCTGATTCTGTGAGCAACTCAGTCTGCCTGCCTGCTTTGCCTGATTTTGGGTAAAAGTTGCTCTTTTTGAAATAAAAATATTAAATATTTACATAAATATTTACAATATTTACATACAAGCCATGCCCGGCCGGTCACATGACCACCTGCACAGCCCCATCCACAAGTTAGGCCACACCCACAGAACTGGTTGTTAAAAAATTTGAATCCCATCGCTAGTGCAACCTATTCTCCAAAGCAGCTGAAGGCAGGACCAGAAGCAACGGATGGAAACTAATTAAGGAGAGAAGCAACCTGGAACTCGGGAGAAATTCTTGACAGAATGATTATTTCAGTGGAACAGAAGTTGCCTCCAGACGTTGTGGCGGCTCCATCATTGGAGGTTTTCAAGAAGAGATTGGGCAGCCATTTGTCTGAGGTGGTAGAGACTTTCCTGCTTGAGCAAGGGGTTGGACTGGAAGACCTCCAAGGTCCCTTCCAATTCTTGTTATTCTGTTATTATTCTAATTATTTTTGAGAAGTGGCCCAGGCCATCCTTGCGTGGAAACAAGCAGGGGGTTTGTAAAGGGATTTTAGAATGGATTTTCAGGAAGGCTCAAAAAACAAAAAACCATTCAGCAGAGATTTGGAGATGAGATAGTCGGTGTTTCGCAACCTTGGCCATCTTAAGATGTACAGGGAGCCCTCCATTTATGACCAAAACAAAGCCCCCAAATTTCTGTGGCTGAGACCGGAGTTAAGTGCGTTTCACCCCATTTTAGGACCTTCCTTGCTACAGTTGTTAAAGGAATGACTGCCGCCGTTCCAGTTAGTCACATGGTTGTTCAGCAAATGGGTCTTCCCCCGTTGGCTTTTCTTGTCAGAAGGTGGCAAAAGGGGGGTGTAATGTGACACCCCCCCCAGGGGGACACCACCACCATCATAAATACGAGTATGATTTTCGGCCCGTTTGTGGCCGTTTTCATCCTCCCGGAGGCTCGAGGGAAGCCTCGGGAGTCTCAGGAGGCCGAAAATGGGCCCGTTTCGGCACTTCTGGTATTTCCAGAAGGCCCGTTTTCAGCCTCTCGAGCCTCTGGGAGGGTGAAAATGGCCTCAAATGGGCCGAAAATCAGCCGGGAGGCACACGCATGCACAGTGCGGGTATGTTTGGCTGGGTCTTGCGTGCCCACACAAATGGCCACGGGTTCACCATCACGGGCCTAGTCCATGATGGGTGGGAAGGCATTTTTGCCCTCCCCAGGCTCCAGAGGCTTTCCTGAGGCCTCCGAGAGGGTGAAAACAGCTTCCCCGGGCTCGGAAGGCTCTTTGAAAACTGGAAACAGGCCCATTTCCGGCCTTCTCGAACTTCCGGGAGGCCCGTTTTTCACCCTTCCTGAGCCTCCGTGCACCCCCTGCACTTCCCTGCATCCAAAATGGGTCATGTGGGGACTCCTGGGAGGGGAGACAAGGGGTGGGTAGGGCCAGCCAGGACTGCAATTTGGGGGGGGGCGGTTCTCCAAACTGCGTAGAATCTTAACTAGGGGCTCTCCCGAACCCCTCTGAACCCCTCCAGCAACCCAGTCTGCCGTTCAACAAACGAACGGTTGTACTTCGAGGACAACCCATGTATGTCATTTTGAGTAAAATGGGGAAGGCCAAGGGGATGGTCTTACACAACACAGAGAGTGAGGCTGAGCTGGAGATCTTGCTGGCTCCAGGATATTCCACTTGGCATTTATATGCTCCGGCGTCCCCCACGGCTGCGTGTTCCAAGAGCAGGGAATCCCCAAAGACCCCCGGCAGAAGGAGACCCTCCTTGAACCAGGAGAAGTTGGCCGAGGCTGGGAGGTTCCCGCTGAGAGTGCAGGAGAGATGGACGGGGTCACCTTCGTGGACCTCTGGAGACGGGGTGATGCTGATGCTGATGGCTGGAAGTTGGGTGGGTGGGTGGAAGAAGAAGGGAAGGGAAAAAGGGAAACAAAAGTGTTGCTCAATATCAATTCTGAGGAAGCTTTTCCCCCGTCTGAGTGTTCTCTGAGCTTGGTATGTCTTTTTCTGGCAGATGTTTTATTACCCATCTAGATAACAACATCAGTGTTAGAAGGGAGTGACTTTGCAGAGAAGGGGAGAAGAAGGGGGAGGAGGAAGAGGAGGAGGAGGTGGGCACATATAGGTCCCTTGCTGCTCTGTAAGCTTGGTGGGGGTTTTTTCCAGATGTTTTATTACCCAACTACATAACAACATCAGTGCTAGAAGGGAGGGGACAGTTTATATAACCTGTTGGTGGGAGGGCAAGTCACTATATATAAATAGAGAGCAAACCTCACTTCTTTCTAACATTCATGGCATTACCTAGTTGGGTAATAAAAGGTCTGCACAAAAACCACCCAACTCAGAGAAGACCAAAGATCCTACAGTCCTTCCCCCACATCCTCCCCCCCTCTCCTTCCCCTCCCTCTCATCCTCCCCCTCCCCTCCCCCTCTCTGCAAATCCCATTCCCTTCTAGCACTGATGATGTTACCTAGTTGGGTCATGAAATGTCTGCAATAAACACCTTTATTCGTTCATAACAAAAACCACCAAGCTCAGAGAGCACCAAGGACCCCACAGTCCTTCCTCGTCCTCCTCCTCCTCCTCTGCCTCTTCCTCCCTCTCCTCCTCCCTGCAAACCCCATTCCCTTCTTGTACTTATGATGTTACCTAGTTGGGTAATGAAATGTCTGCAAGAAAACCACCAAGCTCAGAGAGCACCAAGGACCCCACAGTCCTTCCTCCTCCTCCTCCTCCT